>OZ010606.1:56642531-56677531 GCA_963932145.1 Acanthosepion lycidas | reverse complement strand
TTTCCTTTTTCTTTATTTACTTCATTCTCCTTTTTCTTTTCAGCGTTTTCCTTTTTCTTTCTTTTCTCTGTCCTTCTTTTTTTCTTTCTTTGTCTTTTTCCTTTTTCTTTCTTTTCCCCATTCTCTTTTTTCTTCTTCCTCTTTCTCCTTTCACTTTTCTTTCTTTTTCTTTTTTCTCCTTTTTCTCTTTCTTCTTTTTCCATTTTCCCTTTACTCCTTTTTCTTTCTCTATTCTTCTCTCTCGTCATTCTTTCTTACTCACTTTTGTTAAAGTTAACATACTTTGTTTGTTAATTTGTTTATTTACTTTGATTTGTAATAATAATAAACACAAATAATTATGTAATCAATACTAAATAACAAGTAAAAAGCAAACATTGTAAAATTCTTATAAATAACTGCATTCAGATCCATGATTATCCCAACTCGAAAGCATATAGAATATTTTGAAACATTATTGCCTATCCAATAACCATTAAGATAATACAATAAACCTTGTTATCCATATGGCCTACATATATTAATAGTTGAGCCAAAACAGCCTGAAGATTGCATTTAAACATGAAACTGACTTTCACTACTCATTACTGTCCTCAGTGTCTACTTTTATATTTCTATATCTACGTATGGTCTATCTCTAATATAGAGTATTTTTATTCATAAATATAACATAACTTAAGAGTATGTTTTTATCAGATATATATTTGTGCATGAGTATATGCATCAAGTTTTGTTTTTTACTAAATGCACCTCACCCCACAATGCAAGGCTCAAGAGCCACTTAAAGTAGAGGATCACTGAATGAGGTTGCCATACAGACATAAAGAGAATTAAGTGCAGCTTATGAGTAAAAAAAAAGTAAGTGGAAGAAAGAAAGCGAAGAAAGAAAAAGAAAAATAAAGACAAAGAAAGAGAAAGACAGAAAAAGAAAAAGAGAAAGAGAGAGAAAGAAAAAGAAAGAAAGAAAAAGTGAATAGAAAGAGAAAAGAAAGAAAAAGAATGTCTGGGGAAAAGAGAAAAGAAAGTATAAGGAAAAGAAAGAGCAAGGAAAAGAAAGTATAAGGAAAAGAAAGTATAAGAAAAAAAAAAACAAGGAAAAGAAAGAGCAAGGAAAAGAAAGAGCAAGGAAAAGAAAGTATAAGGAAAAGAAAGTATAAGGAAAAGAAAGAGCAAAGAAAAAAAGATCAAGCAAAAGAAAGAGCAAAGAAAAAAAGATGAAGCAAAAGAAAGAGCAAGGAAAAGAAAGTATAAGGAAGAGAAAGAGCAAGGAAAAGAAAGAGCAAGGAAAAGAAAGTATAAGAAAAAGAAAGTATAAGGAAAAGAAAGAGCAAGGAAAAGAAAGAGCAAGGAAAAGAAAGAGCAAGGAAAAGAAAGAGCAAGGAAAAGAAAGAGCAAGGAAAAGAAAGAGCAAGGAAAAGAAAGTATAAGGAAAAGAAAGTATAAGGAAAAGAAAGAGCAAAGAAAAGAAAGATCAAGCAAAAGAAAGAGCAAGGAAAAGAAAGTATAAGGAAAAGAAAGAGCAAGGAAAAGAAAGAGCAAGGAAAAGAAAGTATAAGGAAAAGAAAGTATAAGGAAAAGAAAGTATAAGGAAAAGAAAGTATAAGGAAAAGAAGGAGCAAGGAAAAGAAAGAGCAAGGAAAAGAAAGTATAAGAAAAAGAAAGTATAAGGAAAAGAAAGTATAAGGAAAAGAAAGTATAAGGAAAAGAAAGTATAAGGAAAAGAAAGTATAAGGAAAAGAAAGAGCAAAGAAAAGAAAGATCAAGCAAAAGAAAGAGCAAGGAAAAGAAAGAGCAAGGAAAAGAAAGAGCAAGGAAAAGAAAGAGCAAGGAAAAGAAAGAGCAAGGAAAAGAAAGAGTACGGAAAAGAAAGAGCAAGGAAAAGAAAGTATAAGGAAAAGAAAGTATAAGGAAAAGAAAGTATAAGGAAAAGAAAGAGCAAGGAAAAGAAAGAGCAAGGAAAAGAAAGAGCAAGGAAAAGAAAGAGCAAGGAAAAGAAAGAGCAAGGAAAAGAAAGAGCAAGGAAAAGAAAGAGCAAGGAAAAGAAAGAGCAAGGAAAAGAAAGTATAAGGAAAAGAAGGAGCAAGGAAAAGAAAGTATAAGGAAAAGAAAGAGCAAGGAAAAGAAAGAGTAAGGAAAAGAAAGAGCAAGGAAAAGAAAGTATAAGGAAAAGAAAGAGCAAGGAAAAGAAAGTATAAGGAAAAGAAAGTATAAGGAAAAGAAAGTATAAGGAAAAGAAAGAGCAAGGAAAAGAAAGAGCAAGGAAAAGAAAGAGCAAGGAAAAGAAAGAGCAAGGTAAAGAAAGTATAAGGAAAAGAAAGAGTAAGGAAAAGAAAGAGCAAGGAAAAGAAAGTATAAGGAAAAGAAAGAGCAAGGAAAAGAAAGTATAAGGAAAAGAAGGAGCAAGGAAAAGAAGGAGCAAGGAAAAGAAAGAGTAAGGAAAAGAAAGAGCAAGGAAAAGAAAGTATAAGGAAAAGAAAGAGCAAGGAAAAGAAAGAGCAAGGAAAAGAAAGAGCAAGCAAAAGAAAGAGCAAGGAAAAGAAAGTATAAGGAAAAGAAAGAGCAAGGAAAAGAAAGAGCAAGGAAAAGAAAGAGCAAGGAAAAGAAAGTATAAGGAAAAGAAAGAGCAAAGAAAAGAAAGATCAAGCAAAAGAAAGAGCAAGGAAAAGAAAGTATAAGAAAAGAAAGAGCAAGGAAAAGAAAGAGCAAGGAAAAGAAAGTATAAGAAAAAGAAAGTATAAGGAAAAGAAAGTATAAGGAAAAGAAAGTATAAGGAAAAGAAAGTATAAGGAAAAGAAAGAGCAAAGAAAAGAAAGATCAAGCAAAAGAATGAGCAAGGAAAAGAAAGAGCAAGGAAAAGAAAGAGCAAGGAAAAGAAAGAGTACGGAAAAGAAAGAGCAAGGAAAAGAAAGTATAAGGAAAAGAAAGTATAAGGAAAAGAAAGAGCAAGGAAAAGAAAGAGCAAGGAAAAGAAAGAGCAAGGAAAAGAAAGTATAAGGAAAAGAAAGAGCAAGGAAAAGAAAGTATAAGGAAAAGAAAGTATAAGGAAAAGAAAGTATAAGGAAAAGAAGGAGCAAGGAAAAGAAAGTATAAGGAAAAGAAGGAGCAAGGAAAAGAAAGAGTAAGGAAAAGAAAGAGCAAGGAAAAGAAAGTATAAGGAAAAGAAAGAGCAAGGAAAAGAAAGTATAAGGAAAAGAAAGTATAAGGAAAAGAAAGTATAAGGAAAAGAAAGTATAAGGAAAAGAAAGTATAAGGAAAAGAAAGAGCAAGGAAAAGAAAGAGCAAGGAAAAGAAAGAGCAAAGTAAAGAAAGTATAAGGAAAAGAAAGAGTAAGGAAAAGAAAGAGCAAGGAAAAGAAAGTATAAGGAAAAGAAAGTATAAGGAAAAGAAGGAGCAAGGAAAAGAAAGAGTAAGGAAAAGAAAGAGCAAGGAAAAGAAAGTATAAGCAAAAGAAAGAGCAAGGAAAAGAAAGAGCAAGGAAAAGAAAGAGCAAGGAAAAGAAAGTATAAGGAAAAGAAAGTATAAGGAAAAGAAAGTATAAGGAAAAGAAAGAGCAAAGAAAAGAAAGATCAAGGAAAAGAAAGTATAAGGAAAAGAAAGTATAAGGAAAAGAAAGAGTAAGGAAAAGAAAGAGCAAGGAAAAGAAAGAGTAAGGAAAAGAAAGAGTAAGGAAAAGAAAGAGCAAGGAAAAGAAAGAGCAAGGAAAAGAAAGTATCAGGAAAAGTAAGAGCAAGGAAAAGAAAGAGCAAGGAAAAGAAAGTATAAGGAAAAGAAAGTATAAGGAAAAGAAAGAGTAAGGAAAAGAAAGAGTAAGGAAAAGAAAGAGTAAGGAAAAGAAAGAGTAAGGAAAAGAAAGAGCAAGGAAAAGAAAGTATAAGGAAAAGAAAGAGTAAGGAAAAGAAAGAGCAAGGAAAAGAAAGTATAAGGAAAAGAAAGTATAAATAAAAGAAAGAGCAAAGAAAAGAAAGATCAAGGAAAAGAAAGTATAAGGAAAAGAAAGTATAAGGAAAAGAAAGAGTAAGGAAAAGAAAGAGTAAGGAAAAGAAAGAGTAAGGAAAAGAAAGAGCAAGGAAAAGAAAGAGCAAGGAAAAGAAAGTATAAGGAAAAGTAAGAGCAAGGAAAAGAAAGAGTAAGGAAAAGAAAGAGCAAGGAAAAGAAAGTATAAGGAAAAGAAAGTATAAGGAAAAGAAAGAGTAAGGAAAAGAAAGAGTAAGGAAAAGAAAGAGCAAGGAAAAGAAAGTATAAGGAAAAGAAAGAGTAAGGAAAAGAAAGAGCAAGGAAAAGAAAGTATAAGGAAAAGAAAGTATAAGGAAAAGAAAGTATAAGGAAAAGAAAGAGCAAAGAAAAGAAAGATCAAGGAAAAGAAAGTATAAGGAAAAGAAAGTATAAGGAAAAGAAAGAGTAAGGAAAAGAAAGAGTAAGGAAAAGAAAGAGCAAGGAAAAGAAAGAGCAAGGAAAAGAAAGTATAAGGAAAAGTAAGAGCAAGGAAAAGAAAGAGTAAGGAAAAGAAAGAGCAAGGAAAAGAAAGTATAAGGAAAAGAAAGAGTAAGGAAAAGAAAGAGTAAGGAAAAGAAAGAGCAAGGAAAAGAAAGTATAAGGAAAAGAAAGAGTAAGGAAAAGAAAGAGCAAGGAAAAGAAAGTATAAGGAAAAGAAAGTATAAGGAAAAGAAAGAGCAAGGAAAAGAAAGTATAAGGAAAAGAAAGTATAAGGAAAAGAAAGAGCAAGGAAAAGAAAGTATAAGGAAAAGAAGGAGCAAGGAAAAGAAAGAGTAAGGAAAAGAAAGAGCAAGGAAAAGAAAGAGGAAGGAAAAGAAAGAGCAAGGAAAAGAAAGTATAAGGAAAAGAAAGAGCAAGGAAAAGAAAGAGCAAGGAAAAGAAAGTATAAGGAAAAGAAAAAGTAAGGAAAAGAAAGAGCAAAGAAAAGAAAGATCAAGCAAAAGAAAGAGCAAGGAAAAGAAAGTATAAGGAAAAGAAAGAGCAAAGAAAAGAAAGTATAAGGAAAAGAAAGTATAAGGAAAAGAAAGAGCAAAGAAAAGAAAGATCAAGCAAAAGAAGGAGCAAGGAAAAGAAAGTATAAGGAAAAGAAAGAGCAAGGAAAAGAAAGAGCAAGGAAAAGAAAGAGCAAGGAAAAGAAAGTATAAGGAAAAGAAAATATAAGGAAAAGAAAGAGCAAGGAAAAGAAAGTATAAGGAAAAGAAAGTATAAGGAAAAGAAAGTATAAGGAAAAGAAAGTATAAGGAAAAGAAAGTATAAGGAAAAGAAAGTATAAGGAAAAGAAAGTATAAGGAAAAGAAAGAGCAAGGAAAAGAAAGAGTAAGGAAAAGAAAGAGCAAGGAAAAGAAAGAGCAAGGAAAAGAAAGTATAAGGAAAAGAAAATATAAGGAAAAGAAAGAGCAAGGAAAAGAAAGAGCAAGGAAAAGAAAGTATAAGGAAAAGAAAGTATAAGGAAAAGAAAGTATAAGGAAAAGAAAGAGCAAGGAAAAGAAAGAGCAAGGAAAAGAAAGAGCAAGGAAAAGAAAGAGCAAGGAAAAGAAAGAGCAAGGAAAAGAAAGTATAAGGAAAAGAAAATATAAGGAAAAGAAAGAGCAAGGAAAAGAAAGTATAAGGAAAAGAAAGTATAAGGAAAAGAAAGTATAAGGAAAAGAAAGTATAAGGAAAAGAAAGTATAAGGAAAAGAAAGAGCAAAGAAAAGAAAGAGCAAGGAAAAGAAAGTATAAGGAAAAGAAAGAGTAAGGAAAAGCAAGAGTAAGGAAAAGAAAGAGTAAGGAAAAGAAAGAGCAAGGAAAAGAAAGTATAAGGAAAAGAAAGAGTAAGGAAAAGAAAGAGTAAGGAAAAGAAAGTATAAGGAAAAGAAAGTATAAGGAAAAGAAGGAGCAAGGAAAAGAAAGAGCAAGGAAAAGAAAGAGTAAGGAAAAGAAAGAGCAAGGAAAAGAAAGAGCAAGGAAAAGAAAGTATAAGGAAAAGAAAGAGCAAGGAAAAGAAAGAGTAAGAAAAAGAAGGAGCAAGGAAAAGAAGGAGCAAGGAAAAGAAGGAGCAAGGAAAAGAAAGAGCAAGGAAAAGAAAGTATAAGGAAAAGAAAGAGTAAGGAAAAGAAAGAGCAAGGAAAAGAAAGTATAAGGAAAAGAAAGTATAAGGAAAAGAAAGAGTAAGGAAAAGAAAGAGCAAGGAAAAGAAAGTATAAGGAAAAAAAAGAGCAAGGAATAGAAAGAGTAAGGAAAAGAAAGAGCAAGGAAAAGAAAGTATAAGGAAAAGAAAGTATAAGGAAAAGAAAGAGTAAGGAAAAGAAAGTATAAGGAAAAGAAAGTATAAGGAAAAGAAGGAGCAAGGAAAAGAAAGAGTAAGGAAAAGAAAGAGCAAGGAAAAGAAAGAGTAAGGAAAAGAAAGAGCAAGGAAAAGAAAGTATAAGGAAAAGAAAGAGCAAGGAAAAGAAAGAGCAAGGAAAAGAAAGTATAAGGAAAAGAAAGAGCAAAGAAAAGAAAGATCAAGCAAAAGAAAGAGCAAGGTAAAGAAAGTATAAGGAAAAGAAAGAGCAAGGAAAAGAAAATATAAGGAAAAAAAAGAGCAAGGAAAAGAAAGTATAAGGAAAAGAAAGTATAAGGAAAAGAAAGTATAAGGAAAAGAAAGTATAAGGAAAAGAAAGAGCAAGGAAAAGAAAGTATAAGGAAAAGAAAGTATAAGGAAAAGAAAGAGCAAGGAAAAGAAAGAGCAAGGAAAAGAAAGAGCAAGGAAAAGAAAGTATAAGGAAAAGAAAGAGCAAGGAAAAGAAAGTATAAGGAAAAGAAAGAGCAAGGAAAAGAAAGTATAAGGAAAAGAAAGAGTAAGGAAAAGAAAGAGCAAGGAAAAGAAAGAGTAAGGAAAAGAAAGAGCAAGGAAAAGAAAGTATAAGGAAAAGAAAGTATAAGGAAAAGAAAGAGCAAAGAAAAGAAAGAGTAAGGAAAAGAAAGTATAAGGAAAAGAAAGAGTAAGGAAAAGAAAAAGTAAGGAAAAGATAAAGTAAGGAAAAGAAAGAGCAAGGAAAAGAAAGAGCAAGGAAAAGAAAGAATAAGGAAAAGAAAGAGTAAGGAAAAGAAAGAGTAAGGAAAAGAAAGAGCAAGGAAAAGAAAGAGCAAGGAAAAGAAAGTATAAGGAAAAGAAAGAGCAAGGAAAAGAAAGAGCAAGGAAAAGAAAGTATAAGGAAAAGAAAGTATAAGGAAAAGAAAGAGTAAGGAAAAGAAAGAGTAAGGAAAAGAAAGAGCAAGGAAAAGAAAGTATAAGGAAAAGAAAGAGTAAGGAAAAGAAAGAGCAAGGAAAAGAAAGTATAAGGAAAAAAAAGTATAAGGAAAAGAAAGTATAAGGAAAAGAAAGTATAAGGAAAAGAAAGTATAAGGAAAAGAAAGAGCAAGGAAAAGAAAGTATAAGGAAAAGAAAGTATAAGGAAAAGAAAGAGCAAGGAAAAGAAAGAGCAAGGAAAAGAAAGTATAAGGAAAAGAAGGAGCAAGGAAAAGAAAGAGTAAGGAAAAGAAAGAGCAAGGAAAAGAAAGAGGAAGGAAAAGAAAGAGCAAGGAAAAGAAAGTATAAGGAAAAGAAAGAGCAAGGAAAAGAAAGTATAAGGAAAAGAAAAAGTAAGGAAAAGAAAGAGCAAAGAAAAGAAAGATCAAGCAAAAGAAAGAGCAAGGAAAAGAAAGTATAAGGAAAAGAAAGTATAAGGAAAAGAAAGAGCAAAGAAAAGAAAGTATAAGGAAAAGAAAGTATAAGGAAAAGAAAGAGCAAAGAAAAGAAAGATCAAGCAAAAGAAGGAGCAAGGAAAAGAAAGTATAAGGAAAAGAAAGAGCAAGGAAAAGAAAGAGCAAGGAAAAGAAAGTATAAGGAAAAGAAAATATAAGGAAAAGAAAGAGCAAGGAAAAGAAAGTATAAGGAAAAGAAAGTATAAGGAAAAGAAAGAGCAAGGAAAAGAAAGAGCAAGGAAAAGAAAGAGTAAGGAAAAGAAAGAGTAAGGAAAAGAAAGAGTAAGGAAAAGAAAGAGCAAGGAAAAGAAAGAGCAAGGAAAAGAAAGTATAAGGAAAAGAAAGTATAAGGAAAAGAAAGTATAAGGAAAAGAAAGAGCAAGGAAAAGAAAGAGCAAGGAAAAGAAAGTATAAGGAAAAGAAAATATAAGGAAAAGAAAGAGCAAGGAAAAGAAAGTATAAGGAAAAGAAAGTATAAGGAAAAGAAAGAGCAAGGAAAAGAAAGAGCAAGGAAAAGAAAGAGCAAGGAAAAGAAAGTATAAGGAAAAGAAAATATAAGGAAAAGAAAGAGCAAGGAAAAGAAAGTATAAGGAAAAGAAAGTATAAGGAAAAGAAAGTATAAGGAAAAGAAAGTATAAGGAAAAGAAAGAGCAAAGAAAAGAAAGAGCAAGGAAAAGAAAGTATAAGGAAAAGAAAGAGTAAGGAAAAGCAAGAGTAAGGAAAAGCAAGAGTAAGGAAAAGAAAGAGTAAGGAAAAGAAAGAGCAAGGAAAAGAAAGTATAAGGAAAAGAAAGTATAAGGAAAAGAAAGAGTAAGGAAAAGAAAGAGTAAGGAAAAGAAAGTATAAGGAAAAGAAAGTATAAGGAAAAGAAGGAGCAAGGAAAAGAAAGAGCAAGGAAAAGAAAGAGTAAGGAAAAGAAAGAGCAAGGAAAAGAAAGAGCAAGGAAAAGAAAGAGCAAGGAAAAGAAAGTATAAGGAAAAGAAAGAGCAAGGAAAAGAAAGAGCAAGGAAAAGAAAGAGCAAGGAAAAGAAAGAGCAAGGAAAAGAAAGTATAAGGAAAAGAAGGAGCAAGGAAAAGAAAGTATAAGGAAAAGAAAGTATAAGGAAAAGAAAGTATAAGGAAAAGAAAGAGCAAGGAAAAGAAAGAGTAAGGAAAAGAAAGAGCAAGGAAAAGAAAGTATAAGGAAAAGAAAGAGCAAGGAAAAGAAAGTATAAGGAAAAGAAAGTATAAGGAAAAGAAAGTATAAGGAAAAGAAAGTATAAGGAAAAGAAAGAGCAAGGAAAAGAAAGAGCAAGGAAAAGAAAGAGCAAGGTAAAGAAAGTATAAGGAAAAGAAAGAGTAAGGAAAAGAAAGAGCAAGGAAAAGAAAGTATAAGGAAAAGAAAGAGCAAGGAAAAGAAAGTATAAGGAAAAGAAGGAGCAAGGAAAAGAAGGAGCAAGGAAAAGAAAGAGTAAGGAAAAGAAAGTATAAGGAAAAGAAAGAGTAAGGAAAAGAAAGAGTAAGGAAAAGAAAGAGCAAGGAAAAGAAAGAGCAAGGAAAAGAAAGAGCAAGGAAAAGAAAGTATAAGGAAAAGAAAGAGCAAGGAAAAGAAAGAGCAAGGAAAAGAAAGTATAAGGAAAAGAAAGTATAAGGAAAAGAAAGAGTAAGGAAAAGAAAGAGTAAGGAAAAGAAAGAGTAAGGAAAAGAAAGAGCAAGGAAAAGAAAGTATAAGGAAAAGAAAGAGTAAGGAAAAGAAAGAGCAAGGAAAAGAAAGTATAAGGAAAAAAAAGTATAAGGAAAAGAAAGTATAAGGAAAAGAAAGTATAAGGAAAAGAAAGTATAAGGAAAAGAAAGAGCAAGGAAAAGAAAGTATAAGGAAAAGAAAGTATAAGGAAAAGAAAGAGCAAGGAAAAGAAAGAGCAAGGAAAAGAAAGTATAAGGAAAAGAAGGAGCAAGGAAAAGAAAGAGTAAGGAAAAGAAAGAGCAAGGAAAAGAAAGAGGAAGGAAAAGAAAGAGCAAGGAAAAGAAAGTATAAGGAAAAGAAAGTATAAGGAAAAGAAAGAGCAAGGAAAAGAAAGTATAAGGAAAAGAAAAAGTAAGGAAAAGAAAGAGCAAAGAAAAGAAAGATCAAGCAAAAGAAAGAGCAAGGAAAAGAAAGTATAAGGAAAAGAAAGTATAAGGAAAAGAAAGAGCAAAGAAAAGAAAGATCAAGCAAAAGAAGGAGCAAGGAAAAGAAAGTATAAGGAAAAGAAAGAGCAAGGAAAAGAAAGAGCAAGGAAAAGAAAGTATAAGGAAAAGAAAGAGCAAGGAAAAGAAAGTATAAGGAAAAGAAAGTATAAGGAAAAGAAAGAGCAAGGAAAAGAAAGAGTAAGGAAAAGAAAGAGTAAGGAAAAGGAAGAGCAAGGAAAAGAAAGTATAAGGAAAAGAAAGTATAAGGAAAAGAAAGTATAAGGAAAAGAAAGAGCAAAGAAAAGAAAGAGCAAGGAAAAGAAAGTATAAGGAAAAGAAAGAGTAAGGAAAAGCAAGAGTAAGGAAAAGAAAGAGTAAGGAAAAGAAAGTATAAGGAAAAGAAAGAGTAAGCAAAAGAAAGAGTAAGCAAAAGAAAGAGCAAGGAAAAGAAAGTATAAGGAAAAGAAAGTATAAGGAAAAGAAAGAGCAAGGAAAAGAAAGTATAAGGAAAAGAAAGTATAAGGAAAAGAAAGTATAAGGAAAAGAAAGTATAAGGAAAAGAAAGTATAAGGAAAAGAAAGAGCAAAGAAAAGAAAGATCAAGCAAAAGAAGGAGCAAGGAAAAGAAAGTATAAGGAAAAGAAAGAGCAAGGAAAAGAAAGAGCAAGGAAAAGAAAGAGCAAGGAAAAGAAAGTATAAGGAAAAGAAAATATAAGGAAAAGAAAGAGCAAGGAAAAGAAAGTATAAGGAAAAGAAAGTATAAGGAAAAGAAAGTATAAGGAAAAGAAAGTATAAGGAAAAGAAAGAGCAAAGAAAAGAAAGAGCAAGGAAAAGAAAGTATAAGGAAAAGAAAGAGTAAGGAAAAGCAAGAGTAAGGAAAAGAAAGAGTAAGGAAAAGAAAGAGCAAGGAAAAGAAAGTATAAGGAAAAGAAAGAGTAAGGAAAAGAAAGTATAAGGAAAAGAAAGTATAAGGAAAAGAAAGTATAAGGAAAAGAAGGAGCAAGGAAAAGAAAGAGCAAGGAAAAGAAAGAGTAAGGAAAAGAAAGAGCAAGGAAAAGAAAGAGCAAGGAAAAGAAAGTATAAGGAAAAGAAAGAGCAAGGAAAAGAAAGAGTAAGGAAAAGAAGGAGCAAGGAAAAGAAGGAGCAAGGAAAAGAAAGAGCAAGGAAAAGAAAGTATAAGGAAAAGAAAGAGTAAGGAAAAGAAAGAGCAAGGAAAAGAAAGTATAAGGAAAAGAAAGAGTAAGGAAAAGAAAGAGTAAGGAAAAGAAGGAGCAAGGAAAAGAAAGAGTAAGGAAAAGAAAGAGTAAGGAAAAGAAAGAGCAAGGAAAAGAAAGAGCAAGGAAAAGAAAGAGCAAGGAAAAGAAAGTATAAGGAAAAGAAAGAGCAAGGAAAAGAAAGAGCAAGGAAAAGAAAGAGCAAGGAAAAGAAAGTATAAGGAAAAGAAAGAGCAAAGAAAAGAAAGATCAAGCAAAAGAAAGAGCAAGGAAAAGAAAGTATAAGAAAAGAAAGAGCAAGGAAAAGAAAGAGCAAGGAAAAGAAAGTATAAGAAAAAGAAAGTATAAGGAAAAGAAAGTATAAGGAAAAGAAAGTATAAGGAAAAGAAAGTATAAGGAAAAGAAAGAGCAAAGAAAAGAAAGATCAAGCAAAAGAATGAGCAAGGAAAAGAAAGAGCAAGGAAAAGAAAGAGCAAGGAAAAGAAAGAGTACGGAAAAGAAAGAGCAAGGAAAAGAAAGTATAAGGAAAAGAAAGTATAAGGAAAAGAAAGAGCAAGGAAAAGAAAGAGCAAGGAAAAGAAAGAGCAAGGAAAAGAAAGTATAAGGAAAAGAAAGAGCAAGGAAAAGAAAGAGTACGGAAAAGAAAGAGCAAGGAAAAGAAAGTATAAGGAAAAGAAAGTATAAGGAAAAGAAAGTATAAGGAAAAGAAAGTGTAAGGAAAAGAAGGAGCAAGGAAAAGAAAGTATAAGGAAAAGAAGGAGCAAGGAAAAGAAAGAGTAAGGAAAAGAAAGAGCAAGGAAAAGAAAGTATAAGGAAAAGAAAGAGCAAGGAAAAGAAAGTATAAGGAAAAGAAAGTATAAGGAAAAGAAAGTATAAGGAAAAGAAAGAGCAAGGAAAAGAAAGAGCAAGGAAAAGAAAGAGCAAGGTAAAGAAAGTATAAGGAAAAGAAAGAGTAAGGAAAAGAAAGAGCAAGGAAAAGAAAGTATAAGGAAAAGAAAGAGCAAGGAAAAGAAAGTATAAGGAAAAGAAGGAGCAAGGAAAAGAAAGAGTAAGGAAAAGAAAGAGCAAGGAAAAGAAAGAGCAAGGAAAAGAAAGAGCAAGGAAAAGAAAGAGCAAGGAAAAGAAAGAGCAAGGAAAAGAAAGAGCAAGGAAAAGAAAGAGCAAGGAAAAGAAAGTATAAGGAAAAGAAAGTATAAGGAAAAGAAAGTATAAGGAAAAGAAAGAGCAAAGAAAAGAAAGATCAAGGAAAAGAAAGTATAAGGAAAAGAAAGTATAAGGAAAAGAAAGAGTAAGGAAAAGAAAGAGCAAGGAAAAGAAAGAGTAAGGAAAAGAAAGAGTAAGGAAAAGAAAGAGTAAGGAAAAGAAAGAGCAAGGAAAAGAAAGAGCAAGGAAAAGAAAGTATAAGGAAAAGTAAGAGCAAGGAAAAGAAAGAGTAAGGAAAAGAAAGAGCAAGGAAAAGAAAGTATAAGGAAAAGAAAGTATAAGGAAAAGAAAGAGTAAGGAAAAGAAAGAGTAAGGAAAAGAAAGAGTAAGGAAAAGAAAGAGCAAGGAAAAGAAAGTATAAGGAAAAGAAAGTATAAGGAAAAGAAAGAGCAAGGAAAAGAAAGAGCAAGGAAAAGAAAGTATAAGGAAAAGAAAGAGCAAGGAAAAGAAAGTATAAGGAAAAGAAGGAGCAAGGAAAAGAAAGAGTAAGGAAAAGAAAGAGCAAGGAAAAGAAAGAGGAAGGAAAAGAAAGAGCAAGGAAAAGAAAGTATAAGGAAAAGAAAGAGCAAGGAAAAGAAAGAGCAAGGAAAAGAAAGTATAAGGAAAAGAAAAAGTAAGGAAAAGAAAGAGCAAAGAAAAGAAAGATCAAGCAAAAGAAAGAGCAAGGAAAAGAAAGTATAAGGAAAAGAAAGTATAAGGAAAAGAAAGTATAAGGAAAAGAAAGAGCAAAGAAAAGAAAGATCAAGCAAAAGAAAGAGCAAAGAAAAGAAAGTATAAGGAAAAGAAAGTATAAGGAAAAGAAAGAGCAAAGAAAAGAAAGATCAAGCAAAAGAAGGAGCAAGGAAAAGAAAGTATAAGGAAAAGAAAGAGCAAGGAAAAGAAAGAGCAAGGAAAAGAAAGAGCAAGGAAAAGAAAGTATAAGGAAAAGAAAATATAAGGAAAAGAAAGAGCAAGGAAAAGAAAGTATAAGGAAAAGAAAGTATAAGGAAAAGAAAGTATAAGGAAAAGAAAGAGCAAGGAAAAGAAAGAGCAAGGAAAAGAAAGAGCAAGGAAAAGAAAGAGCAAGGAAAAGAAAGTATAAGGAAAAGAAAGTATAAGGAAAAGAAAATATAAGGAAAAGAAAGAGCAAGGAAAAGAAAGTATAAGGAAAAGAAAATATAAGGAAATAAAGAGCAAGGAAAAGAAAGTATAAGGAAAAGAAAGTATAAGGAAAAGAAAGTATAAGGAAAAGAAAGAGCAAGGAAAAGAAAGAGTAAGGAAAAGAAAGAGCAAGGAAAAGAAAGAGCAAGGAAAAGAAAGAGCAAGGAAAAGAAAGTATAAGAAAAGAAAATATAAGGAAAAGAAAGAGCAAGGAAAAGAAAGTATAAGGAAAAGAAAGTATAAGGAAAAGAAAGTATAAGGAAAAGAAAGTATAAGGAAAAGAAAGTATAAGGAAAAGAAAGAGCAAAGAAAAGAAAGAGCAAGGAAAAGAAAGTATAAGGAAAAGAAAGAGTAAGGAAAAGCAAGAGTAAGGAAAAGAAAGAGTAAGGAAAAGAAAGAGCAAGGAAAAGAAAGTATAAGGAAAAGAAAGAGTAAGGAAAAGAAAGAGTAAGGAAAAGAAAGTATAAGGAAAAGAAAGTATAAGGAAAAGAAGGAGCAAGGAAAAGAAAGAGCAAGGAAAAGAAAGAGTAAGGAAAAGAAAGAGCAAGGAAAAGAAAGAGCAAGGAAAAGAAAGTATAAGGAAAAGAAAGAGCAAGGAAAAGAAAGAGTAAGGAAAAGAAGGAGCAAGGAAAAGAAGGAGCAAGGAAAAGAAAGAGCAAGGAAAAGAAAGTATAAGGAAAAGAAAGAGTAAGGAAAAGAAAGAGCAAGGAAAAGAAAGTATAAGGAAAAGAAAGTATAAGAAAAAGAAAGAGTAAGGAAAAGAAAGAGCAAGGAAAAGAAAGTATAAGGAAAAAAAAGAGCAAGGAATAGAAAGAGTAAGGAAAAGAAAGAGCAAGGAAAAGAAAGTATAAGGAAAAGAAAGAGTAAGGAAAAGAAAGTATAAGGAAAAGAAAGTATAAGGAAAAGAAAGAGCAAGGAAAAGAAAGAGTAAGGAAAAGAAAGAGCAAGGAAAAGAAAGAGTAAGGAAAAGAAAGAGCAAGGAAAAGAAAGTATAAGGAAAAGAAAGAGCAAGGAAAAGAAAGAGCAAGGAAAAGAAAGTATAAGGAAAAGAAAGTATAAGGAAAAGAAAGTATAAGGAAAAGAAAGTATAAGGAAAAGAAAGAGCAAAGAAAAGAAAGATCAAGCAAAAGAAAGAGCAAGGTAAAGAAAGTATAAGGAAAAGAAAGAGCAAGGAAAAGAAAGAGCAAGGAAAAGAAAATATAAGGAAAAAAAAGAGCAAGGAAAAGAAAGTATAAGGAAAAGAAAGTATAAGGAAAAGAAAGAGCAAGGAAAAGAAAGAGCAAGGAAAAGAAAGTATAAGGAAAAGAAAGTATAAGGAAAAGAAAGAGCAAGGAAAAGAAAGTATAAGGAAAAGAAAGTATAAGGAAAAGAAAGTATAAGGAAAAGAAAGAGTAAGGAAAAGAAAGTATAAGGAAAAGAAAGTATAAGGAAAAGAAAAAGTAAGGAAAAGAAAGTATAAGGAAAAGAAAGTATAAGGAAAAGAAAGTATAAGGAAAAGAAAGAGTAAGGAAAAGAAAGAGCAAGGAAAAGAAAGTATAAGGAAAAGAAAGTATAAGGAAAAGAAAGTATAAGGAAAAGAAAGAGCAAGGAAAAGAAAGAGCAAGGAAAAGAAAGTATAAGGAAAAGAAAGAGTAAGGAAAAGAAAAAGTAAGGAAAAGATAAAGTAAGGAAAAGAAAGAGCAAGGAAAAGAAAGAGCAAGGAAAAGAAAGAGTAAGGAAAAGAAAGAGTAAGGAAAAGAAAGAGTAAGGAAAAGAAAGAGCAAGGAAAAGAAAGAGCAAGGAAAAGAAAGTATAAGGAAAAGAAAGAGCAAGGAAAAGAAAGAGTAAGGAAAAGAAAGAGCAAGGAAAAGAAAGTATAAGGAAAAGAAAGTATAAGGAAAAGAAAGAGTAAGGAAAAGAAAGAGCAAGGAAAAGAAAGTAGAAGGAAAAGAAAGAGTAAGGAAAAGAAAGAGCAAGGAAAAGAAAGTATAAGGAAAAAAAAGTATAAGGAAAAGAAAGTATAAGGAAAAGAAAGTATAAGGAAAAGAAAGTATAAGGAAAAGAAAGTATAAGGAAAAGAAAGAGCAAGGAAAAGAAAGTATAAGGAAAAGAAAGAGCAAGGAAAAGAAAGCATAAGGAAAAGAAGGAGCAAGGAAAAGAAAGCATAAGGAAAAGAAGGAGCAAGGAAAAGAAAGAGTAAGGAAAAGAAAGAGGAAGGAAAAGAAAGAGCAAGGAAAAGAAAGTATAAGGAAAAGAAAGTATAAGGAAAAGAAAGAGCAAAGAAAAGAAAGATCAAGCAAAAGAATGAGCAAGGAAAAGAAAGTATAAGGAAAAGAAAGAGCAAGGAAAAGAAAGTATAAGGAAAAGAAAGAGCAAGGAAAAGAAAGTATAAGGAAAAGAAAATATAAGGAAAAGAAAGAGCAAGGAAAAGAAAGTATAAGGAAAAGAAAGTATAAGGAAAAGAAAGAGCAAGGAAAAGAAAGAGTAAGGAAAAGAAAGAGCAAGGAAAAGAAAGTATAAGGAAAAGAAAGTATAAGGAAAAGAAAGTATAAGGAAAAGAAAGAGCAAAGAAAAGAAAGAGCAAGGAAAAGAAAGTATTAGGAAAAGAAAGAGTAAGGAAAAGCAAGAGTAAGGAAAAGAAAGAGTAAGGAAAAGAAAGAGCAAGGAAAAGAAAGTATAAGGAAAAGAAAGTATAAGGAAAAGAAAGTATAAGGAAAAGAAAGAGTAAGGAAAAGAAAGAGTAAGGAAAAGAAAGAGTAAGGAAAAGAAAGAGCAAGGAAAAGAAAGTATAAGGAAAAGAAAGAGTAAGGAAAAGAAAGAGCAAGGAAAAGAAAGTATAAGGAAAAGAAAGAGCAAGGAAAAGAAAGTATAAGGAAAAGAAAGTATAAGGAAAAGAAAGTATAAGGAAAAGAAAGAGCAAGGAAAAGAAAGAGCAAGGAAAAGAAAATATAAGGAAAAAAAAGAGCAAGGAAAAGAAAGTATAAGGAAAAGAAAGTATAAGGAAAAGAAAGAGCAAGGAAAAGAAAGAGCAAGGAAAAGAAAGTATAAGGAAAAGAAAGTATAAGGAAAAGAAAGAGCAAGGAAAAGAAAGTATAAGGAAAAGAAAGTATAAGGAAAAGAAAGTATAAGGAAAAGAAAGAGTAAGGAAAAGAAAGTATAAGGAAAAGAAAGTATAAGGAAAAGAAAAAGTAAGGAAAAGAAAGTATAAGGAAAAGAAAGTATAAGGAAAAGAAAGTATAAGGAAAAGAAAGAGTAAGGAAAAGAAAGAGCAAGGAAAAGAAAGTATAAGGAAAAGAAAGTATAAGGAAAAGAAAGTATAAGGAAAAGAAAGAGCAAGGAAAAGAAAGAGCAAGGAAAAGAAAGTATAAGGAAAAGAAAGTATAAGGAAAAGAAAGAGTAAGGAAAAGAAAAAGTAAGGAAAAGATAAAGTAAGGAAAAGAAAGAGCAAGGAAAAGAAAGAGCAAGGAAAAGAAAGAGTAAGGAAAAGAAAGAGTAAGGAAAAGAAAGAGTAAGGAAAAGAAAGAGCAAGGAAAAGAAAGAGCAAGGAAAAGAAAGTATAAGGAAAAGAAAGAGCAAGGAAAAGAAAGAGTAAGGAAAAGAAAGAGCAAGGAAAAGAAAGTATAAGGAAAAGAAAGTATAAGGAAAAGAAAGAGTAAGGAAAAGAAAGAGCAAGGAAAAGAAAGTAGAAGGAAAAGAAAGAGTAAGGAAAAGAAAGAGCAAGGAAAAGAAAGTATAAGGAAAAAAAAGTATAAGGAAAAGAAAGTATAAGGAAAAGAAAGTATAAGGAAAAGAAAGTATAAGGAAAAGAAAGTATAAGGAAAAGAAAGAGCAAGGAAAAGAAAGTATAAGGAAAAGAAAGAGCAAGGAAAAGAAAGCATAAGGAAAAGAAGGAGCAAGGAAAAGAAAGAGTAAGGAAAAGAAAGAGGAAGGAAAAGAAAGAGCAAGGAAAAGAAAGTATAAGGAAAAGAAAGTATAAGGAAAAGAAAGAGCAAAGAAAAGAAAGATCAAGCAAAAGAATGAGCAAGGAAAAGAAAGTATAAGGAAAAGAAAGAGCAAGGAAAAGAAAGTATAAGGAAAAGAAAGAGCAAGGAAAAGAAAGTATAAGGAAAAGAAAATATAAGGAAAAGAAAGAGCAAGGAAAAGAAAGTATAAGGAAAAGAAAGTATAAGGAAAAGAAAGAGCAAGGAAAAGAAAGAGTAAGGAAAAGAAAGAGCAAGGAAAAGAAAGTATAAGGAAAAGAAAGTATAAGGAAAAGAAAGTATAAGGAAAAGAAAGAGCAAAGAAAAGAAAGTATTAGGAAAAGAAAGTATTAGGAAAAGAAAGAGTAAGGAAAAGCAAGAGTAAGGAAAAGAAAGAGTAAGGAAAAGAAAGAGCAAGGAAAAGAAAGTATAAGGAAAAGAAAGTATAAGGAAAAGAAAGTATAAGGAAAAGAAAGAGTAAGGAAAAGAAAGAGTAAGGAAAAGAAAGAGTAAGGAAAAGAAAGAGCAAGGAAAAGAAAGTATAAGGAAAAGAAAGAGTAAGGAAAAGAAAGAGCAAGGAAAAGAAAGTATAAGGAAAAGAAAGAGCAAGGAAAAGAAAGTATAAGGAAAAGAAAGTATAAGGAAAAGAAAGTATAAGGAAAAGAAAGAGCAAGGAAAAGAAAGTATAAGGAAAAGAAAGAGTAAGGAAAAGAAAGAGCAAGGAAAAGAAAGAGCAAGGAAAAGAAAGTATAAGGAAAAGAAAGTATAAGGAAAAGAAGGAGCAAGGAAAAGAAGGAGCAAGGAAAAGAAAGAGCAAGGAAAAGAAAGAGTAAGGAAAAGAAAGAGCAAGGAAAAGAAAGAGCAAGGAAAAGAAAGTATAAGGAAAAGAAAGAGCAAGGAAAAGAAAGAGTAAGGAAAAGAAGGAGCAAGGAAAAGAAAGAGCAAGGAAAAGAAAGTATAAGGAAAAGAAAGAGTAAGGAAAAGAAAGAGCAAGGAAAAGAAAGTATAAGGAAAAGAAAGTATAAGGAAAAGAAAGAGCAAGGAAAAGAAAGAGCAAGGAAAAGAAAAGGTACGGAAAAGAAAGTATAAGGAAAAGAAAGTATAAGGAAAAGAAGGAGCAAGGAAAAGAAAGAGTAAGAAAAAGAAAGAGCAAGGAAAAGAAAGAGTAAGGAAAAGAAAGAGCAAGGAAAAGAAAGTATAAGGAAAAGAAAGAGCAAGGAAAAGAAAGAGCAAGGAAAAGAAAGTATAAGGAAAAGAAAGTATAAGGAAAAGAAAGAGCAAAGAAAAGAAAGATCAAGCAAAAGAAAGAGCAAGGTAAAGAAAGTATAAGGAAAAGAAAGAGCAAGGAAAAGAAAATATAAGGAAAAGAAAATATAAGGAAAAGAAAGAGCAAGGAAAAGAAAGTATAAGGAAAAGAAAGTATAAGGAAAAGAAAGTATAAGGAAAAGAAAGAGCAAGGAAAAGAAAGTATAAGGAAAAGAAAGTGCAAGGAAAAGAAAGTATAAGGAAAAGAAAGAGTAAGGAAAAGAAAGAGCAAGGAAAAGAAAGTATAAGGAAAAGAAAGTATAAGGAAAAGAAAGTATAAGGAAAAGAAAGTATAAGGAAAAGAAAGAGCAAGGAAAAGAAAGAGCAAGGAAAAGAAAGTATAAGGAAAAGAAAGAGCAAGGAAAAGAAAGTATAAGGAAAAGAAAGAGCAAGGAAAAGAAAGTATAAGGAAAAGAAAGAGCAAGGAAAAGAAAGTATAAGGAAAAGAAAGAGTAAGGAAAAGAAAGAGTAAGGAAAAGAAAGAGCAAGGAAAAGAAAGAGCAAGGAAAAGAAAGTATAAGGAAAAGAAAGTATAAGGAAAAGAAAGAGCAAGGAAAAGAAAGAGCAAGGAAAAGAAAGTATAAGGAAAAGAAGGAGCAAGGAAAAGAAAGTATAAGGAAAAGAAAGTATAAGGAAAAGAAAGAGCAAGGAAAAGAAAGTATAAGGAAAAGAAAGAGTAAGGAAAAGAAAGAGCAAGGAAAAGAAAGTATAAGGAAAAGAAGGAGCAAGGAAAAGAAAGAGCAAGGAAAATAAAGAGCAAGGAAAATAAAGAGTAAGGAAAAGAAAGAGCAAGGAAAAGAAAGAGCAAGGAAAAGAAAGTATAAGGAAAAG
This sequence comes from Acanthosepion lycidas, assembly GCA_963932145.1. Taxonomy (NCBI): domain Eukaryota; kingdom Metazoa; phylum Mollusca; class Cephalopoda; order Sepiida; family Sepiidae; genus Acanthosepion; species Acanthosepion lycidas. Next base: position 56,658,053 of record OZ010606.1, on the reverse strand, counting down.
AAAGAGCAAGGAAAAGAAAGAGCAAGGAAAAGAAAGTATAAGGAAAAGAAAGAGCAAAGAAAAGAAAGATCAAGCAAAAGAAAGAGCAAGGAAAAGAAAGTATAAGGAAAAGAAAGTATAAGGAAAAGAAAGAGCAAGGAAAAGAAAGAGCAAGGAAAAGAAAGAGCAAGGAAAAGAAAGAGCAAGAAAAAGAAAGTATAAGGAAAAGAAAGTATGAGGAAAAGAAAGAGCAAAGAAAAGAAAGATCAAGCAAAAGAAACAGCAAGGAAAAGAAAGAGCAAGGAAAAGAAAGAGCAAGGAAAAGAAAGTATAAGGAAAAGAAAGTATAAGGAAAAGAAAGAGCAAGGAAAAGAAAGAGCAAGGAAAAGAAAGAGCAAGGAAAAGAAAGTATAAGGAAAAGAAAGTATAAGGAAAAGAAAGAGCAAGGAAAAGAAAGTATAAGGAAAAGAAAGAGCAAGGAAAAGAAAGTATAAGGAAAAGAAAGAGCAAGGAGAAGAAAGAGTAAGGAAAAGAAAGAGTAAGGAAAAGAAAGAGTAAGGAAAAGAAAGAGCAAGGAAAAGAAAGAGCAAGGAAAAGAAAGTATAAGGAAAAGAAAGAGCAAGGAAAAGAAAGAGCAAGGAAAAGAAAGAGCAAGGAAAAGAAAGTATAAGGAAAAGAAAGAGTAAGGAAAAGAAAGAGCAAGGAAAAGAAATTATAAGGAAAAGAAAGAGTAAGGAAAAGAAAGAGCAAGGAAAAGAAAGTATAAGGAAAAGAAAGTATAAGGAAAAGAAAGAGCAAGGAAAAGAAAGTATAAGGAAAAGAAAGTATAGGAAAAGAAAGTATAAGGAAAAGAAGGAGCAAGGAAAAGAAAGAGTAAGGAAAAGAAAGAGCAAGGAAAAGAAAGAGTAAGGAAAAGAAAGAGCAAGGAAAAGAAAGTATAAGGAAAAGAAAGAGCAAGGAAAAGAAAGAGCAAGGAAAAGAAAGTATAAGGAAAAGAAAGAGCAAGAAAAGAAAGAGCAAGGAAAAGAAAGTATAAGGAAAAGAAAGTATAAGGAAAAGAAAGAGTAAGGAAAAGAAAGAGCAAGGAAAAGAAAGAGTAAGGAAAAGAAAGAGTAAGGAAAAGAAAGAGCAAGGAAAAGAAAGTATAAGGAAAAGAAAGAGCAAGGAAAAGAAAGAGCAAGGAAAAGAAAGAGCAAGGAAAAGAAAGTATAAGGAAAAGAAAGAGCAAGAAAAGAAAGAGCAAGGAAAAGAAAGTATAAGGAAAAGAAAGTATAAGGAAAAGAAAGAGCAAGGAAAAGAAAGAGTAAGGAAAAGAAAGTATAAGGAAAAGAAAGAGCAAGGAAAAGAAAGTATAAGGAAAAGAAAGTATAAGGAAAAGAAAGTATAAGGAAAAGAAAGTATAAGGAAAAGAAAGAGTAAGGAAAAGAAAGAGCAAGGAAAAGAAAGAGTAAGGAAAAGAAAGTATAAGGAAAAGAAAGAGCAAGGAAAAGAAAGAGCAAGGAAAAGAAAATATAAGGAAAAGAAAATATAAGGAAAAGAAAGAGCAAGGAAAAGAAAGTATAAGGAAAAGAAAGAGTAAGGAAAAGAAAGAGCAAGGAAAAGAAAGAGTAAGGAAAAGAAAGAGTAAGGAAAAGAAAGAGCAAGTAAAAGAAAGTATAAGGAAAAGAAAGTATAAGGAAAAGAAAGAGCAAGGAAAAGAAAGAGCAAGGAAAAGAAAGAGCAAGGAAAAGAAAGTATAAGGAAAAGAAAGAGTAAGGAAAAGAAAGAGCAAGGAAAAGAAAGAGTAAGGAAAAGAAAGAGCAAGGAAAAGAAAGTATAAGGAAAAGAAAGAGCAAGGAAAAGAAAGAGTAAGGAAAAGAAAGAGCAAGGAAAAGAAAGTATAAGGAAAAGAAAGTATAAGGAAAAGAAAGAGTAAGGAAAAGAAAGAGCAAGGAAAAGAAAGTATAAGGAAAAGAAAGAGTAAGGAAAAGAAAGAGCAAGGAAAAGAAAGTATAAGGAAAAAAAAGTATAAGGAAAAGAAAGTATAAGGAAAAGAAAGTATAAGGAAAAGAAAGTATAAGGAAAAGAAAGAGCAAGGAAAAGAAAGTATAAGGAAAAGAAAGAGCAAGGAAAAGAAAGCATAAGGAAAAGAAGGAGCAAGGAAAAGAAAGAGTAAGGAAAAGAAAGAGGAAGGAAAAGAAAGAGCAAGGAAAAGAAAGTATAAGGAAAGAAAGAGCAAGGAAAAGTAAGTATAAGGAAAAGAAAGTATAAGGAAAAGAAAGAGTAAGGAAAAGAAAGAGCAAAGAAAAGAAAGATCAAGCAAAAGAAAGAGCAAGGAAAAGAAAGTATAAGGAAAAGAAAGAGCAAGGAAAAGAAAGTATAAGGAAAAGAAAGAGCAAAGAAAAGAAAGATCAAGCAAAAGAATGAGCAAGGAAAAGAAAGTATAAGGAAAAGAAAGAGCAAGGAAAAGAAAGTATAAGGAAAAGAAAGAGCAAGGAAAAGAAAGTATAAGGAAAAGAAAGAGCAAGGAAAAGAAAGTATAAGGAAAAGAAAATATAAGGAAAAGAAAGAGCAAGGAAAAGAAAGTATAAGGAAAAGAAAGTATAAGGAAAAGAAAGAGCAAGGAAAAGAAAGAGCAAGGAAAAGAAAGTATAAGGAAAAGAAAGTATAAGGAAAAGAAAGAGCAAAGAAAAGAAAGAGCAAGGAAAAGAAAGTATAAGGAAAAGAAAGAGTAAGGAAAAGCAAGAGTAAGGAAAAGAAAGAGTAAGGAAAAGAAAGAGCAAGGAAAAGGAAGTATAAGGAAAAGAAAGTATAAGGAAAAGAAAGTATAAGGAAAAGAAAGAGTAAGGAAAAGAAAGAGTAAGGAAAAGAAAGAGTAAGGAAAAGAAAGAGCAAGGAAAAGAAAGAGCAAGGAAAAGAAAGTATAAGGAAAAGAAAGAGTAAGGAAAAGAAAGAGCAAGGAAAAGAAAGTATAAGGAAAAGAAAGAGCAAGGAAAAGAAAGTATAAGGAAAAGAAAGTATAAGGAAAAGAAAGTATAAGGAAAAGAAAGAGCAAGGAAAAGAAAGTATAAGGAAAAGAAAGAGTAAGGAAAAGAAAGAGCAAGGAAAAGAAAGAGCAAGGAAAAGAAAGTATAAGGAAAAGAAAGTATAAGGAAAAGAAGGAGCAAGGAAAAGAAGGAGCAAGGAAAAGAAAGAGCAAGGAAAAGAAAGAGTAAGGAAAAGAAAGAGCAAGGAAAAGAAAGAGCAAGGAAAAGAAAGTATAAGGAAAAGAAAGAGCAAGGAAAAGAAAGAGTAAGGAAAAGAAGGAGCAAGGAAAAGAAAGAGCAAGGAAAAGAAAGTATAAGGAAAAGAAAGAGTAAGGAAAAGAAAGAGCAAGGAAAAGAAAGTATAAGGAAAAGAAAGTATAAGGAAAAGAAAGAGCAAGGAAAAGAAAGAGTACGGAAAAGAAAGTATAAGGAAAAGAAAGTATAAGGAAAAGAAGGAGCAAGGAAAAGAAAGAGTAAGGAAAAGAAAGAGCAAGGAAAAGAAAGAGTAAGGAAAAGAAAGAGCAAGGAAAAGAAAGTATAAGGAAAAGAAAGAGCAAGGAAAAGAAAGAGCAAGGAAAAGAAAGTATAAGGAAAAGAAAGTATAAGGAAAAGAAAGAGCAAAGAAAAGAAAGATCAAGCAAAAGAAAGAGCAAGGTAAAGAAAGTATAAGGAAAAGAAAGAGCAAGGAAAAGAAAATATAAGGAAAAGAAAATATAAGGAAAAGAAAGAGCAAGGAAAAGAAAGTATAAGGAAAAGAAAGTATAAGGAAAAGAAAGAGCAAGGAAAAGAAAGTATAAGGAAAAGAAAGAGCAAGGAAAAGAAAGTATAAGGAAAAGAAAGAGTAAGGAAAAGAAAGAGCAAGGAAAAGAAAGTATAAGGAAAAGAAAGTATAAGGAAAAGAAAGTATAAGGAAAAGAAAGTATAAGGAAAAGAAAGAGCAAGGAAAAGAAAGAGCAAGGAAAAGAAAGTATAAGGAAAAGAAAGAGCAAGGAAAAGAAAGTATAAGGAAAAGAAAGAGCAAGGAAAAGAAAGTATAAGGAAAAGAAAGAGCAAGGAAAAGAAAGTATAAGGAAAAGAAAGAGTAAGGAAAAGAAAGAGTAAGGAAAAGAAAGAGCAAGGAAAAGAAAGAGCAAGGAAAAGAAAGTATAAGGAAAAGAAAGTATAAGGAAAAGAAAGAGCAAGGAAAAGAAAGAGCAAGGAAAAGAAAGTATAAGGAAAAGAAGGAGCAAGGAAAAGAAAGTATAAGGAAAAGAAGGAGCAAGGAAAAGAAAGAGTAAGGAAAAGAAAGAGCAAGGAAAAGAAAGAGCAAGGAAAAGAAAGTATAAGGAAAAGAAAGAGCGAGGAAAAGAAAGAGCAAGGAAAAGAAAGTATAAGGAAAAGAAAGAGCAAAGAAAAGAAAGATCAAGCAAAAGAAAGAGCAAGGAAAAGAAAGTATAAGGAAAAGAAAGAGCAAGGAAAAGAAAATATAAGGAAAAGAAAGAGCAAGGAAAAGAAAGAGCAAGAAAAAGAAAGTATAAGGAAAAGAAAGTATGAGGAAAAGAAAGAGCAAAGAAAAGAAAGATCAAGCAAAAGAAACAGCAAGGAAAAGAAAGAGCAAGGAAAAGAAAGAGCAAGGAAAAGAAAGTATAAGGAAAAGAAAGTATAAGGAAAAGAAAGAGCAAGGAAAAGAAAGAGCAAGGAAAAGAAAGTATAAGGAAAAGAAAGTATAAGGAAAAGAAAGAGCAAGGAAAAGAAAGTATAAGGAAAAGAAAGAGCAAGGAAAAGAAAGTATAAGGAAAAGAAAGAGCAAGGAAAAGAAAGTATAAGGAAAAGAAAGAGCAAGGAGAAGAAAGAGTAAGGAAAAGAAAGAGTAAGGAAAAGAAAGAGTAAGGAAAAGAAAGAGCAAGGAAAAGAAAGAGCAAGGAAAAGAAAGTATAAGGAAAAGAAAGAGCAAGGAAAAGAAAGAGTAAGGAAAAGAAAGAGCAAGGAAAAGAAAGAGCAAGGAAAAGAAAGTATAAGGAAAAGAAAGAGTAAGGAAAAGAAAGAGCAAGGAAAAGAAATTATAAGGAAAAGAAAGAGTAAGGAAAAGAAAGAGCAAGGAAAAGAAAGTATAAGGAAAAGAAAGTATAAGGAAAAGAAAGAGCAAGGAAAAGAAAGTATAAGGAAAAGAAGGAGCAAGGAAAAGAAGGAGCAAGGAAAAGAAAGAGTAAGGAAAAGAAAGAGCAAGGAAAAGAAAGAGTAAGGAAAAGAAAGAGCAAGGAAAAGAAAGTATAAGGAAAAGAAAGAGCAAGGAAAAGAAAGAGCAAGGAAAAGAAAGTATAAGGAAAAGAAAGAGCAAGAAAAGAAAGAGCAAGGAAAAGAAAGTATAAGGAAAAGAAAGTATAAGGAAAAGAAAGAGTAAGGAAAAGAAAGAGCAAGGAAAAGAAAGAGTAAGGAAAAGAAAGAGTAAGGAAAAGAAAGAGCAAGGAAAAGAAAGTATAAGGAAAAGAAAGAGCAAGGAAAAGAAAGAGCAAGGAAAAGAAAGAGCAAGGAAAAGAAAGTATAAGGAAAAGAAAGAGCAAGAAAAGAAAGAGCAAGGAAAAGAAAGTATAAGGAAAAGAAAGTATAAGGAAAAGAAAGAGCAAGGAAAAGAAAGAGTAAGGAAAAGAAAGTATAAGGAAAAGAAAGAGCAAGGAAAAGAAAGTATAAGGAAAAGAAAGTATAAGGAAAAGAAAGTATAAGGAAAAGAAAGTATAAGGAAAAGAAAGTATAAGGAAAAGAAAGTATAAGGAAAAGAAAGAGCAAGGAAAAGAAAGTATAAGGAAAAGAAAGAGCAAGAAAAGAAAGAGCAAGGAAAAGAAAGTATAAGGAAAAGAAAGTATAAGGAAAAGAAAGAGTAAGGAAAAGAAAGAGCAAGGAAAAGAAAGTATAAGGAAAAGAAAGAGCAAGGAAAAGAAAGAGCAAGGAAAAGAAAGTATAAGGAAAAGAAAGAGCAAGAAAAGAAAGAGCAAGGAAAAGAAAGTATAAGGAAAAGAAAGTATAAGGAAAAGAAAGAGCAAGGAAAAGAAAGAGTAAGGAAAAGAAAGTATAAGGAAAAGAAAGAGCAAGGAAAAGAAAGTATAAGGAAAAGAAAGTATAAGGAAAAGAAAGTATAAGGAAAAGAAAGTATAAGGAAAAGAAAGTATAAGGAAAAGAAAGTATAAGGAAAAGAAAGAGTAAGGAAAAGTAAGAGCAAGGAAAAGAAAGAGTAAGGAAAAGAAAGTATAAGGAAAAGAAAGAGCAAGGAAAAGAAAGAGCAAGGAAAAGAAAATATAAGGAAAAGAAAATATAAGGAAAAGAAAGAGCAAGGAAAAGAAAGTATAAGGAAAAGAAAGAGTAAGGAAAAGAAAGAGCAAGGAAAAGAAAGAGTAAGGAAAAGAAAGAGTAAGGAAAAGAAAGAGCAAGGAAAAGAAAGTATAAGGAAAAGAAAGTATAAGGAAAAGAAAGAGCAAGGAAAAGAAAGAGTAAGGAAAAGAAAGAGCAAGGAAAAGAAAGTATAAGGAAAAGAAAGAGTAAGGAAAAGAAAGAGCAAGGAAAAGAAAGAGTAAGGAAAAGAAAGAGTAAGGAAAAGAAAGAGCAAGGAAAAGAAAGTATAAGGAAAAGAATGTATAAGGAAAAGAAAGAGCAAGGAAAAGAAAGAGCAAGGAAAAGAAAGAGTAAGGAAAAGAAAGAGCAAGGAAAAGAAAGTATAAGGAAAAGAAGGAGCAAGGAAAAGAAAGTATAAGGAAAAGAAGGAGCAAGGAAAAGAAAGTATAAGGAAAAGAAAGAGCAAGGAAAAGAAAGTATAAGGAAAAGAAAGAGCAAGGAAAAGAAAGAGTAAGAAAAAGAAAGAGCAAGGAAAAGAAAGAGCAAGGAAAAGAAAGTATAAGGAAAAGAAAGAGCAAGGAAAAGAAAGAGTAAGGAAAAGATAGAGCAAGGAAAAGAAAGTATAAGGAAAAGAAGGAGCAAGGAAAAGAAAGAGTAAGGAAAAGAAAGAGCAAGGAAAAGAAAGTATAAGGAAAAGAAGGAGCAAGGAAAAGAAAGAGCCTGGAAAAGAAAGTATAAGGAAAAGAAAGAGCAAGGAAAAGAAAGAGCAAGGAAAAGAAAGAGCAAGGAAAAGACAAACAAAAATGTAAGAAAAAAGTAAGAGAAAAAAGAGAAAATGAGTAAGAAAGAAAAGAGTAAAAACAAGTTAGAAAATAGCAAGGAAACTCTTTGGAGGTAAAAAAACAAAAAAAAAAAAAACAAAAGTTAAAACCTAAAATAATTCTTATCTGTCATCCTGTATAAAATAAACAAGAAAAACTGAGTTGGCCTACTTCAGAAATAACAGGTAATTTTATTGAACAGAGAAAAAAACCTTTTGCTTACAGAGAATGATGTTCTTGGATAAGACTTAATTGAAAAACTGGTCATTTAAGAAGATTTATACTACCAGTTTCTATGTTTTGTCGGGGGATAATAATTTTCAGCAAATTAACACCTTCATGCTGGAGTTTAACTCTTCATTTCATCATTTACCTGATTGGCCAACAGTAATGTTTCTCTCTGGAACTGTTTCCAGAAGATTTACTTGTTGAGATGAACCAAGCTCACCTATCTTGTTAAAGGTGTAACATTGTATTGAATGCATTATATGATGAATTCAGTGAAAGACGGACGTAGTCAACAAAAAATTGAAAATTGCTTTTTTTCACTGCAAATTATTATATCATATCAAAGTACTTTACAAAATATTAGAGCTGATTACACAATATTTCAAGCTAAATTTAGGTTTATAGTTTGCACCCATGGAATGGGATGAGGTAACATAAACCGTAGATTTGTCTGTGGAATATCATTACGTTATTGTTACGTAGTTATAGTGAAATCATTACGATTTTTTGTCAAAAGCATTTTATTTCTCGTCATATATTAATTTAAAATATTCCTTTTAACAGGATTTATTTTTTAAATGGAATAAGATCATTCTAAATTTCAGAATTTTGCTATTGCCTATCAAAATGACTGGAAGAAAGTGATCTAAAAACAACAATGGCAAACAAGGTAACAAAGCATAAAAAAAATAGCTCCAGTTTGTTCAACTTATGAAACTTGGCATTGCAGTTTTCTAAAATGCTGCTAAATGGTAATTGCTCCAATGAGCTGCTTTCACTGGTTCCCAGACTCCATGAATTCAAGCGCCCTATGAGGCTGGCATCCCGCTCTCACCCTTACACTGTAGAAACTTTTAAATGTAGACGTCTCTTCTACTCCAGTAGCGTCATACCATGCATCTCTCACCTGTGGAACACCCTTCCCAATTACTGTTTCCCTGAGAGCTATAATCTCCAACTATTCAAATGTAATGTCAATCGACATCTCCAGTTACCTTGATCTACCCACTATCCCTCTCCTCATCCTCTCTTCTATCACTCCTATCTGCTCTCGCTCCAAATCTTCTGCAACTCCCTGCATCCTAGTGGCTTCACGCCTTGCTTGGGGCGTAATGCTTAAAAAAATAAAAAAAATAACAAAGAAGAAAATGAAAAATACCTAACAACAAATCAAATATAGCATCAATATTTATATTATTTTTATTTATTTGTTAGGTAACTAAATACATAATTGTCAACAATGTTTCCATAAAACTTAATATTAGGTTGGTGCAAAAATAATGTCGTTTTCTCACATATGTTACTATGTGAGAAAACGACATTATTTTTGCACCAACCTAATATTTCCTGTAATAAATGTTATTATTATTTTACTGAAGCCTGAGAGCTAAGCATGTAAAGAAATGTTGATTAAAACTGCCTAAAACCTTTAAGCATGTATTGCTGCAAAATTAGCAAATGTTGAATACACCACACCTCTGTTGAATGCACCATATATACATTGAATACATAAATAATTAGAAATATTAGGTTGGTGCAAAAATAATGACGTAATAATGTCGTTTTTTGACGTTAAAAAATGACATTATTACGTCAAAAAACGTCATTATTTTTGCACCAACCTAATAAATACTATTTGTCCATTATCATTTTTATGCCCTCCATGCATTTTAGACCATGTCCCTTTTAAAGGTTTTTCCAAGACTATCTGGTAGGACAAAAGGGCATGCAAGAGGAACAACTTTACTACCAAACAATTTGCCATTACATGGAGTATTGCTGCCATATATGGTCTGGAGCCCCTTCTGTTTGCCCTGGAGTTCTTGATAAGATCCAGAGGCGGATATGCAATATAATTGGCCCTGTTCTGGCATCTCATCTACAGTCGCTCTCTCACAGATGTACCATCACCTTTCTCTGTCTTTTTTACAAATACTTTCATGGTAATTGCTCCAAGGAGCTGCATTCGCTGGTTCCCAGACTTCATGAATTCAAGTGCCCTATGAGGCTGGCATCCTGCTCTCACCCTTTCACTGTAGAAACTACTAAATGTAGCTGTCTCTTCTACTCCAATAGCTTCATGTATTGCACCTCTCGCCTGTGGAACTCTCTTCCCTATTCCAGTCTCCCTGAGAGCTATAATCTCCAACTATTCAAATGTAATGTCAATCGACATCGCCAGTTGCCTTGATCTATCCACTATCCTTCTCCTCATCCTTTCCTCTATCACTCCTATCTGATCTTGCTCCAAATCTTCTGTAACCCCTTGCGTTCTAGTGGCTTCCCACCTTGCTTGGGGTGAAATGCTTAAGAAAAAAAAAAAAAAAAAATCTATAGCACTTGAACCATATCTAACTGTATAACACTATATTCTTCATCCAAAGAAAATGCTATAAAAGGGATCCATTTCCGATGAAGAAAATGTTCATTTAACAAATATTGATCTGAATTAGACTAATAATAGTGGGCTGTGTGATTGGCTCATTAACCATTGCTCTGTGGTGAGGCAGCAAGATTTATCTATTATCATCTCTTGTCAATAAAAATGATGTTCTTACTCTGAGCATGTCCTCAGAGTGTAATATTTAAAGCTTCAAAATTTTGCCCTCATCTCCCTTGATGGCATTGGAGATATTAAATTTATTAATAAAAAAAGAAAAAAAAAAAAAAAAACATGGAAGTAGCCAGATTCCCACATGTACAATTTTTCAACTAATTAATAAAAGAAACAAAAAGAAAAGCAGATTCATTTTTCAAAGAACAAACAAAAATGAAAAAAAAAAATTCTTCCTTTTTTTTTTTTTTAGAAAATATGGTAGCGAGAGTGCTCAAACGAGATTTAAATGTGTTTAATCTTTTCTTCTTTAGGCTTTTGATCACACTCAAGAGGCTATTAGTGTCCAGTGAAATAGAATTGAAAAGCCCCTTAAGGTAAACGTCTTTAATCTAAAAAGAAACACTCACTGTTAATCAAATGGGGTTTTCATTAAAAGAAGACATTCTCATGTCCCAGACCAATTCTAGAAAGATAAACAGATTTTAGACTACATATAGTGAAAAGCATTTATATGAATGGTGATTGATTAATATGGCTTGGAAAGATCAATAATTTGGTGAGGGTATCATAAGAAGATGAATTTTGTTCATCTGCTATGAACTGTGTAGAAAAGCATTTTTAAAATAGACACTTAGAAATTATTTTTGATTGTATTAACCCCATAAGGCTGAAAGGACCCAAAATGCACCTACAAGTTTTGTACATTTACTGCCTGGGAGCATATGAAGTGGCTGCAATTGAGTACCACTCTATTTCAGTATTAACACTGGTAACATGATGTTTCACTGTCTCATACCAGACCATTTTTCTTGTTAGAATCCATTTGCAGATTTATAAATCTACCATTTGTCTGTGCACTGAATATTGCCGACACATCTGGTCTGGTGCTCCTGCTGTATTTCACGAGATTCAAAGAAGGATCTGTAATATATTGGATCCGGACCTGGTATCTTGATTTCAGTCACTTTCCCACTGACATGACATGGTTTCCCTCTGTCTTTTCGACAAATATTTTCATGGCAGTAGTTCTAATAATGCAAGTAATCATAATATCTTATCTCAGAGATATAGACAGATACCGTGCATTGGTTCGAAATTCTAATCACCTGAAGAAGACCGGAGTGTATAATGGCCGAAACATTGTGAATATGGCAACGAAGATGATGGTAATAGTCTGAATAATGTAAATAATGCTAGCAGTCAATGCCCTGTCTATTTTTACCAATATCTGGCCTGGTGCCTCCTGCTATATATCATGAAATTCTTGACAAAATCTAAAAATGAATCTGTAATATAACTGATCCTGATATTTTGAACTTCAGTCACTTTCCTATTGCCATCACATGGCTTCCCTCTTTGATAAATATTTTCATGGCAATTCTTATGACAAGCATTTTTATTTGGTAACTCAACTGGATGAATTTAAGTGTGCTACTATATTGGCAACTAGGTCTCCTCATTTTACTTTTGAACTAGCTAGATGCAACTATATATTCTAGTCTAATAGTTTCTTTTCTCGCACTTCTCCCTTGTGGAACTCTCTACTTGTTTCTCATTTTCCTGTTGACTACAATCTTTAAAAATTTAAATGCAATGTTAATGGCCATCTTCTTTCTTAGGGAATCATGTTTGTTTATTTTCCTTTCTCCTCACTAAAGTATTCTCATTCTGTTTCATACCCAGTAATCCCTTTGTGTCTTAGTGGCATTATCATCTTGCTTGGGGTGAAATGATATAAAAGAAAAATGAAAAAAAATTATCAACTAGAGGCTTTACAACCTTTACAAAGTTGTTGATTTCCAAAAGCATATCTCACAAGCAGTTACACAAAAGAGGTTAAGTTAGGTATTAGTTGAAAGAGTAATCAATTCAATATCATATAAAATTAACTTGTAACACTTGATTGTCAATGGCTTTTGAGATATATGAATTTAATTGCACTATCTGGGAAATATTTTAACAGAGGACAGAAAGTGCAACACCAAAATCAGAAGGGATATCATTGGGGTAGCGAAAGATACCTTCCAAAGCAAAGGAAGGTATTAAGAAACAGGAAAACTTTGTTAAAAATAAAGAAAAGACTGCTGAACTTTTATGTGATATCAGACCTCCTAGATGGCAGTGCATGTCAGACAATTTCCTTACAGATGACGAAGAGACTTGAGCTGATAGAAATGTAGTTTTACCATGTGAATAACAACAAAGTTTTAAGAAAAATAGAAACAACAAAGACATTTGCATTTAAAATCAGAAATAAATAGTTGAAATTTCTAGATCACACCATAAGAAAAGAGGGCTATGTGAATTTGACGCTCACAGGATGTATTGATGGCAACAGGGGCAGAGGAAAATTGCATAGAGCCTTCCTAATGAGCTTGAATAAATTGTTGGCAGAACAGGGTTTAGGAAAGATAGCAAAAAGACAAAATTTATTGAAAGCTACAGAGGATAGGAAATTGTGGAGAGCTATGATCACCAATGATCTAAAGGAACAGTACACCCAGAAGAATAGCATCACATACTCAGGTTTGTTGGATTATCAACCCTTGATGATAAAATCTCATTTTGGCAAGATTTTTGATGATATTTACAGGTGGCACAAGATTTGAAAGACTTATTTTCTTTCTTGGTGACTTTTCATAGTGAAATATGTATTCTGTTGGCTTCTGCAAAACGTAAGTAATCAACTACAGACACTTAAGGTTGCTTTGAAGTTTTCACATTACATTTCTCTTCCTTTCCGTTGTAAAATACCCTGTCAATATATTTGTTAATATTTCTTTGTTCAAATTCTGTTTTAGTTTTCCTTTGGACTTACACAAGTCCACCAAAATTGTTAGCAGATCAAATGTATGAGAAGCTTATAACTTTTCATCAAGTGTTTATACTCACAGCAGTTTCTTCAACAATTTGATCAGAACTCCAAGGATTTAAAAATTGATATCCTTTAAGGGATGATATGGTTAAATATTCAAAAAGTGCCATAAAAAGCTATTTGCCCCTAATTAGTGGCAATACATCAAAACTGGTAAAAGAATGTATTTTTAAGAGTAAAAGAAATTTTAAAACATATTCATACAAGTATACCTTGCCCTACATCATTAATTGATTCCAGCAGCCACAACTTATGTCGAAAAACGACTTAAGTCAAAATAAGCACACTATAAACAGCAAATATTTACTCCCCATTGCCTATTACAGTTTTTATGACATGTACTTACTGTAATCTGAATAAAAAAATTAATTTCCATTTTCACAGGGACTTTTCTTCAGATCCATGGTCAAAAATGTATTCTAAATCACAAGTGAAATGTAAGTAAAAGAATGTCAACAGCACAGATGTAAACAAGTCTGAATTCAAAATTGGTGTTAGAGCAAAAAATAATGCACAAGTGCCACCTGTCAGCATGAATTTGAAATAAGAACACCTGCTGAGCATACTTTATTATGCTAATTTTTTGCTTTTGATGATGATATATATATATATATATATATATATATATATATATATATATATATATATTTATTTATTCAAATATAATTTTATGTGTTTATTGCTATTTTAGTATTTTGATGTTTTTGATATTTTTAATGGCCGACGTAAACTTGAGTAAAACGACCTAAGACGAGTTTTATTTTTCCATATAATATTTAAGAAAAGCCAACATATCTTCGAAAGTGACTGAACTCAAAACAACTTAAGCTGAGGTATCACTGTAGATAAATAACATTGTGCTGTAAATGCACTGATTTTGTGTAGTGTTTTATTTCACCCCAAGCATTGCAACAAAGCTACTCACATGCCAGGCAGTGGGTTACTGAGTGTAAAAAAATATAAGAAAAACATTATTAAGTAGAAAGAACAGTAAAAGGACAGAAATTGTTGTTACCTACTCGCAGGAAGTAATGTTAAATAATAGTTTCACAGACTATTATTTTTTATGGAAGTGAATTTCTGCTCAGACTTCTTCAGTTTGACCTTAGGGGTTAGATACAAGACAAAATAAAGGAAGTCAATTTTGATTGGCTGAACTAGCATGGCAATGATAGAGAAAGTTTTTATAGAGGAGTTAAGTCTAAACTGTCATACAATGTAGAAGTGTTTCCTTCATATCTGGGAAGCAACTTCCCAGTGGGGTGAGAAAATGACCCCAATGTCTAGTTAGAGATATATATGTCAATGTAAATAAAATAGTTCCGTTTAAAATTCCCTTTGTTGAAGTTCTTAGTAGTCACCAGCCAAAGGAAGTATACACTCAACTGCCTCATGAGTAATAGCCATAGCTATTTATAGTCTTTTTAATTTCATATTTAAATGAGTTACCTCATCTCCAAAGAAGTTTTTTCTTTTTATTTTCCCTGGCACTTTTTCTGGGAGCTTTTGTCTCCTCACTATCTTCCTCCCTCTCCCTAAGAGATTGTCTAGATATAGGAGATCTTAACCATTTTCTTTTTTTCATATGAGTGTTCCTCTAACGATTGTTCTTGTTCATATGTAGAGTCTATATTGCTCTCGATTTCACTGTCTAGTTTGTCTTGCCTTGACATCACACTTTCGCCTTCATTACTTTCAAGCTCACTATATAAAAAAAAAGACAAGAGATAATCTAGTACTGTACCTAAATTCATAGTCTGGGTATGATAAGGAAGAGTTTGTCCAAACAATTACCATAAAAGTATTTATAGAAAAGGCACAGGGATGTTATATTGTTAGTGGGAAAATAACTCATGTTGAGATACTAAGTCAGGATGTAAGTTTAAAGATTACTGAAAATTAATGGCATCATGTAATCCAGTACATCATGGGGGATATCAGATGTAGAGTAGATAGGTACTGCCCTAATAATATCCATTAAAGATGTAGCAGAAACAAAATGCTGATGGAGTAACTAATTACTACTGATAATGGTACCCAGCCCCTGTTGGCCAAAGAGAAAATATTTAGTGTGCAGTGGTTGCAGAGAGACAGCTCATGAAAAGAACTAATATAAATGTCTGGTTATGAAGAAAGTGTTTAACAGTTTCCCCACGACATAGTTGGGACAGTGAGCCAATTCCTTTGCTAACTAACAGCTAAAGTTTTAAGCTCCATAAAAGCAGGGACAGGTTCTGAGAAGACACAGAGCTTGGCAGTATACGATGTTGAACACACAATGGGATTGACATGCATTATGAAGGATTTTTGTTTGTGTTACCCAGTGTTATTGCTTCAAATACATTCATCCCTGTTTGTGTTCCCCATGTCTTGGCTGGGTTCGTCCCATGGAAAACTTTTCCGTGCCCTGCTTGTCAAGATCTAGTGTTTGATTCTGGTGATTGTAACAGAGATTTGGGTCAGCCTGATAAAAGATTCTGCGTTGGTTGTTATGTGGTGCTATAAGCACCAGGAGTTGTGTCCCATTCCACAATGGGCTTGTATTTAGATTAGGTGGTGCTGAATATTTCCATATAAATGATACTGGACAGGTATTAGCCAATAGTCAGCATGGGTCTGGGAGAGCTATATAACATCAGTTTTTTTTTTCTTATGGACAGGCAAAAACCAGACAAGACGAATACAGTGATGTTGAGTTTTCCATCCCTTTTTGTTGGCAAATAACCAAACAATAAGAAAAAATACATTAAAAAA
>OZ010606.1:56615031-56640031 GCA_963932145.1 Acanthosepion lycidas | reverse complement strand
TGGCCACAATGTGCTGACCGTGTTTGGAAAATAAGACATTCCTACAACTCTAGATACATACATAACACAACCCATATATTCAGTTAAAAGTAAAAATAAAATCATCTTTGATGATGGCTAAAGTATAGATGAAAGCATTTGCACATGCAGGAGTTTTAGACAGTTTTTTTATACAGTGTCCAGAAAAAAAAACACTTGTATATACACAAGAAAAATTAAATAAAATGCTTAAGTACAGTGCCTTGTCAGTTGTCATTAATGAAATATATATATCTGGACACTTGTATTTGAGGATACCTGTCTACTAGGACAGCTAGCCAATCCTTATTGCAGATGCTTGCTCAGGCGGATTTGTGTTTATTCAACACCCACATGATCAACAGTTTGAACAAGGGCAGTACACTCAAACATTCAGCCATGATGACGTGTGTTTGTTCTAGCACAGCTATTGATGGCCACCAATGGCTCCGTCTACCCAATTTCACACACAAGGCTTAGGTCAACCCATAGCATGGTTTTTAGGCATTTTACAAGAGGGCCACATGCTGGGGTCAACCCCTCCAGTCTGATAACATCAGGAAGTCTCCTTCCTGACAAATTGACCATGGTGAGATTTGAACCTGGGTCTTATGGTGAAATTCAAACTCGAGTCTTATGGTCAGAATGCAAACGTTCTAACCACTTGGCCATGTGCCCATATAAGTTGAAGATCAAATGTACATCAGATATGGAACAGGAATCCAACAAAATAGAATAAAGAACAAGTAGGAAACGTGTCTTAATCTAACATGTTTCACCTTTATTAAGGCTTTATCAGAGATTGTGAATAGAAATTTAAAAAAGCAAAGAGACAGAGAATTCTTATGCTATGATTTTTGGTTAGTTCTCATTGGTCAGACACACATCGCATATATTAATGCAATAGATAATATATAAATATGTATGAAGAAACATTATGGGCATTAAAGTGTATGATAGTGTGTGTGTAACTAAAGAAATGCTTGTGTGTCTAGGTGTATGTTGGACAGTAATGCTACTTCAGGTAAGTATATAAGTATGCGTGTGTGTGAGGAATGTCTATCGGCATCACCCTCTTATATGTAGTGAAATGTAATGAATTGTTGTATATGCATATAAAGTGCTGATACTGATTCATGTTTGAGTGAAGCCATCATATCCTGAATATTCTATTCAGACATAAAACAGAATATCGTCACTTGATGTTGACATCAGTGTCCACACTTCCTATGTTTACACTAACTTTATCCCAGATATTGAGTACTTTTCCTCTATAAATATACCATAAAATTATATCTCATATATATGCATATACATGATGGACTCATCTGTTGTATTTGATGCATGAGGGTCAAGCAGCTCAGTTCCTAGGAACCGACAACCCAGACATCTGCACATATGATTTGATTATAGTGGTGAAGGTTTTATGCAGAACCAACCACACTTTTTGAAGGGCTGAATAAGAGAGATCTGGTACCCCATGTACCACAAGCTCCCCAAACAACCATCTGCAGGTTTTGAATTCAGAGTTGTCCTTCTCCTAGACCAGTTGCTATCCAAGGCTATAGAACCCAGTCTGTCCTGCTATTTACCCATAGCTGGAGGGGGAAGAGGAGGATTAATACCTTTCCCAAGAGCATTAGCATGTAAGTGAATGTAATGGATTCGACTGAAATTCAAACTCGGCTCTCCGATTCCTCAATCTGACATGTTAGCCACTATTCCACCAAGCATATATATATATATATATATATATAGAGAGAGAGAGATAGAGAGAGAGATAGGTAGTTAGGTAGGTTTAAAAAGATACAGGGGTCATAAGAACAAAGACCACTCTTTACCTGATAAAGGTTGCAAGGCTAGAAACGTGTATAGAAAAAATATGAAAAATAATGTATAATATATTTTAAAAGAACAAAAACATTTGCAGCTTCTTTTTATTCAAAATATACACTTTTCACTGATTGGAACAAATATAACCTCTCACTCATATATATATATATATATATACACACACACACACACACGCACACACACACACACAGGTGCGATGGGAACTGTCTGTGAGAAAAAGAACAGTATGACACAAGTCACTTGACCAGAAATTTGTAAATGGCATGCTGTATTGTTTGGCATTCATGCCAGAAGCTCCAATACACACAATTCAGAATTTTGGGGTGTCAATCTGCGGACAGTACAGAAAATTTGGACAGAACTGAATGAGTTTAATGGTGGTTACGAAGGTGTTTTGAGTGATCACTAGAAATGGCAATGTTATGCCAACATTCACCTTCCCACAAAGCTTCAAGCTCAGCACAGGGGCCCGAATCAAGTACCTTGAGGAAATCTTACTGCCCTGAATCAAGAGGGTGGCTGTTCAAAAACTATGTCTGGCAACATGACTGCACCATGCCACACAATCAAGAGAACCTTGTCATGGCTGTTAGATAATTTCTACAACCACATCACTCCTTACATCTGGCCACTTATCTGCCCAGACTGCAACCCCTTTGACTATTATGAGTTGCAGTTGAGCGAGTGACCAACAAAACTCCTTGTAACACTAACGATGAACTGAAAACAAGGATTATGGCAGCATTCATCAACTTAAACAAGGAGAACATCCAGAAGATATACAGGAGATTCTGAAGCCATTTTGATTAGGCCATGATTAAAGCCAATGGCGATTTTATTGAATAAATTTGCTCTTTAGTATTTCAAGATATCTTTTAGTAATTTTGGTAAATATATCTGTTAAAATGAGATGTTAGTGTTATTTTCATTTTTGCTTAATTTACATGACAATTTATCCATCGCACCCGGTAATTGTATATGGTAAAAGATATATACAATATAGATATACGTGTAATAGGTAAAGTATGCATAGATGAAGAATCTAACTGTACAATGAAATGAGTTTGGATCTGGAAAAGCATAAAATAAATCTTTGGTAAAATGCAAAAAAAAAAAAAAACTCTTTTCTTCCCAGAATGTAAGATTTTAAATTATATAATCATAGATATTAATAAATGTTGACTAATTTGTAAATGACTCAAATGAACCTTTCATATTCCTCTGGTGCAATGTAAGTTCCACTCCAACAGCTTCTTCCCATTAACTGCTACTATGTGGAATTGACTCCCAAGAGGATATTTTCTTGACCACTACATTCTTAACCTAATTGAGTCTAGGTTTAATTATTATCGTTAATCTTCATAAACTGTACCTGTTACCTCTTACTCTGTAACCCTCTAATTTAAGGGGCTCTTGGGCTTTTTATAGAGTGAATATTATTCTAAAAAAAGACATTTCCAATATCAGTATCTGACATGAATAGTGAATAAGAAACAAACAAAAACATTCAATTAATGCTAAGAATATCAGAGTATTTTTGAAGAAAATACTTTAAAAATCTATATAAATTAAAATTTGGCAAAATGAACAAATTCAAATTGTAGGGATACAGGAGGCATCTCTCTTTGGTAGAGATAAGTCACATAGGTCATGTGATGGCTGTCTAATAATGTCACTTCATACAGTAATGAAAGCCACAATCAAATTCAGTTTGTTTTTAGTAGCTACACTGTAAGGATGCCTTCTTTAGCCAGGGACCCTCATGACCCAGGCAGGGGCTATTATCTGCCTTCCCAGCAGCTTACAAGTCCTGTTGCCGCTTCCCCCTGGGAACATATCTTTCCCAGATATAAAATGAAACTCCAGCTCACAGTCCTCAATTTGGGAAAACCCAAGATTCCTCATTTCCTGTTCATGTAATATGTCCTCACCTTGGACATAGATGAATGCAGCCCATTTGAAGCTGAAGATGTAAACATGGCTTCTCCAGACACAGGTGTATCCCCATATTATATGTAAGAATCTGGGCACCTCGACGTGGTGTAATGGCTAGCAAGCTTGTCTCGCTAGAACAATTGTGACTGAGTAGTGAGTTTGATCCTCACTGGGTGACCCCTACTTTCGGCCTTGTGCCACATCTAAGCTATGCTTGGAAATTTCATATTATATGTAAGAATCTTCCTTTTTGTTTCTCCTTACACTCTGCTTTGATGTGGAGATATATATGATAAATTATTCTTCGAGTAGGGCATGTGTATATATGTATATACATTTTTTGTATCTCTTTGTAGCATAAAAGTCTCTGAGAACAAAGCATGTTTTTCATTTTATTTTCTTTCAACCAATCCATTCCATCTGTGAACTATGGTATTATTATATCACAGATACATTAATGCCCATAATGGGGGAAATGAAATAGGAGGATAAATCTTTCTACCATAGCTCTCTCCCATTACAAAATATAATAATAATATTCTAATAAGGTGTTTATAATAAACACCTTATTAGAACATAGTCTGTTAATTAATCAGTTTCAGACAAAATAAATCTCATTGAAAAATATTAATACATTACAGTATCTCAACTGAGTGGAAACTAACTTATAATTTATGGAGAAATACAGAAATTATACAGTGAAAATGGCTGCTCAGCACATCCAGGTAAGATTATCCCTTCCTAAGTAAGAGAGTGTCAAAGGGGAGCAACTCGTGAAGATTAACAAATAAGATACAATATTACGAATGAACAGATACCTACTTTGAAAAATGTAATTAACTTATAATTTACAGAGAAGGGCAAAGATTACAGAGTATTTAAAAGAGATCTCAAATTAATAATCTTCAAAGTTTCAGGTTTTAAATGTGTACAGTTATTAAGTTATTAAAAAACAGCACACTTTCAAATAGAGCCAAGCATTTTTCTGTTAAATATTTGCACATAATTTGTACCTACTACTATGTCCACATACCAGGTATAAATAAAAGGACAGTGTATCAAGTAGTCAGTCGGAATGATAATCTCAGTTAAAATGGGACAAATATTCTTGCATCTTAGTCTATTTACTGTTGTAGAAAAACTGTCTTCATGAAAAGAAAATGGACTAAAACAAAAAAAAAAAACAAAAAAAGAAGAAACAATTTTTATAAAACATCTCAACCATTTCTGGAATATAAGAATTTTGGATTTACATTTTATTTGCTTTCTTCTTTCTTTCTATTTTCTTTGTGGATGAGTTCACTATTTTCACAAGGCCAAATTTTTACCGCTTCAACTTTCCACAGTATACATTTCTGATTGGCAGGCAATAAATTGCATGTCAGCTCTGTGCTGAAGTTTGTCATACTCTTGTGATTGGAAATTCAAGTTAGTAAGAATATTAGATATGCAAAATTTATGTAATTTACTATCTTTCTGAAATGTTGAGGAGAAAATCATTTTGTACTTGTTCATCCTTGAACCTATTTGTAGTGGATCGTAACAAAAATTCCGTCCATTTTGCAACTGGTGTATGGAATATATGGGAGAAATTGATACATAATTTTTTATATACCAGAACAATGTGAGGAAAATTAATGACAAAGTGGAAAATTTTTTTCATGTAATGTTTCATTCTCTAGGATTTTCCTTGAACTAAAATGTGATCTTCATATTGATTCAATTTTAAATGCACATTAAACAAAATGTGTGATAGGTTTAAAAGTGACTGTTATCCTTAAGTTTACAATATTATTAATTTATCTTCATGTAATAATGAAGGTCATTAAATGGAAATTAATTCAATCAATTATGAAAAAAAAATAACACATTTATAGGATTCATATGGTGAATAAAATTTTCAACTTTATTTGTCAGCTCTTGAATTCATCAAGCTAAGTTTATCCACTGCTCCTAATCTATTGGCTTTATTTCCTGTACCAATAGGATTAGGTAAGAATCCTGGGGTAAATCTCTCATCATAATGTGGTGTGATGATGATTGAGCACCTTTGAACAAGCATTTCCTATTCTTCTACTGTGCTTTTAAATAAACATTCAATATTTTCTTCTGTGGGAGCTGAATGTGGTCATTAGATATCTGAAGTAACAGCCCGAGCTTCATCATTCTTATCTAAAGCTTGACAAACTCTTTCAGCAATAATTAACACATTAGATGTTGATCTAAAGAAGCAAAAACTATATTGCTCATCTGAAAGAAGACATTGCAAGGGAGATGCCTAACCAATTCAGAGTTGATTAGAGACTGTAGTACTTTACCAAAAAGAGGTACAAGGCTAACAGGTAGATAGAAGGATCATCTAGTACTTTGCCAAAAAGGGGTAGAAGGCTAACAATCTGATAGAAGGATCAAATGGTTTACCTGAGTTCTTAAAGACTGGAACAAAGAAGATGATTTTCAACAAGCAGGAAAGCAAAAAGCATCAAGGCATTTACTGTAGTGTTTAGAGAGAACAGGAGTCAGTACTGGTACCCCATCTGCATGTTGAAACAGTTAAATATAACCACCTCTTCTATTCAAACAACTTCTCTCATCCTTATAGACAGTGGAACTCCCTTCCTCTGATTTGCTTCACTGATAGCTATAATATTCGAATGTAATGTCAATCGACATTTTCTGATGCCTTGATCATGATCCTTCTCTTCATCCTTTCCTCAAACACCCCTCTTTACTCTTGCTCTCTCTATAGCCCCTTGCATTTGAAGCACATTTTTATAAGAATTATTACAAGGATACCATCTTTTTAATTTGCATACCTGCTTTTTTATTCTTCCTTAGTTTTGAATCTGCCGGCCTTACTTTTTAATTTTTTGTCTTTACCTTTTTAATTTGCTAGCCTTACTTTTATCTTGTTAGCCTTATGTTTTAACTTGCATACCTGACATTTTTATTCTTTGGTCTTAATTTTAAACCTGCTGGCCTGCTTAGTTTGATTGTCATTTTAATTTGCTTACCTAATATCTTAATTTGCTTGCTTTATTTTTGAATTGGTTGGCTTAAATGTTTAATTTTCTGGCCTTAATCTTTTAATTTGCTTGCCTTACTTTTTAATTTGTTTGTTAAAATAAGTAATATATAGAAACATGACCTTATTTTCTATTTACACATTTACAGGTCATATATAAATAGATAATCAATTCACAGCTTGTAAAATTTGAATGCACTCATCTTGAGAATGAATAGTATAAACCTCAAATATTACGTCTTATACTTAATTCTTTCAAATAATTCATTGGCTTAAATGTTAAAGATAAGAAGCATGAATATTGAAGATTAATTCTAGCTAGACGAAGATAGAAGCTGAAGAGAATAAAGAATTGTTCTTTTACATATTTTTTAAGCCCCAGAAAGTCTGTCTAATCATGATAATCAATTTAAACTCAATAATAATAGTGAGTGCCCAGCCAACCCAACCAACTGAATATATTTAATGAAAATGGCCGATCCTTACTGAACATTAACAAGAATAAATGAATGTGATTATATATGACTTGGCATGATCTCTGCTAAACTGCCTTAATTAAAACACCAGAAATTCTTACTTTCTCAAAAAAAAAAAAAAAAAAAAAAAAAAAAAATCTAATCTCATTTTTAAAATGATGTAATTACATGTAGGTTCATTTTGCTTCTGAAATAGAAAATTTTTTTTTTTCTTTTTTATCTTTACTCAGTTGTGTATATATATATATATATATATATATATATATATATATACACCATCATCCATAGACAGACTGTTTCACTGTATCACTGCTCTTCAGTGTGGCTAGACATCCAATCGCTTCAATCTGGGACTGAAACCCAGCTGATTTGCTGTCAGTCAGAGATCCTAACCCCTAGGTTATCTATGCTTGGCAGAGAGAAAGCAAATTTTTGTATATTTATTTTTTCATAACCTAGAGGATTCAATCTATTGGGAGAGTCTTGCATTAGTCACTGTTTACAAATTTGCTTTTCTCCCCACAGTGCTCGACTAAATTTATTTATTTTCGGCAGCTAATATATATATCTGAATTCTTTTTGGAACATGGCCAATCATTTTGTATATCCCAAGTATTATTTGTAAAGGCTTAATATAACTTTGTAACCCATCTAAAGGAACCCTACTGTGTATGCAGGAACAGAATGATTGGCAGGGAAATGCCACCAAATGAGCTTGTCTATTGTGTGACTGTCACATTCACAATCAACATGTGAGAAGATTCTTCATATCAGTTCACACAGGACTGTCAGCCTCTACTACAAACCAAGTTTAGATCCCATATGACTTTTGGCTTTTAATAAAATTAAAACTGGCATGTGAGTAGTCTGATAGACATCAATGTGGAATCCAGAATTGTAGAGCCGAGTTCAAATTACATTCAAGTCTGTTGCATTCACTTTCCCACCAATGCTCTTTCGAGACATGTGAATCCATCTATGCTTCTTTTAGCTATAGGTTAAATAGCAGTGTAGACTGGGATGTCTAGCCTTGTGTGGCAACCAGTGTAATAAAAGGCAACAACAAAAAACAATCCATTATTCTTCCCAAGAATGCACTGCAATTTATAAATAATAAAGTAAAATTTGTGGAGAGTCACGATCACCTTTATCTGAAGGACACTACATTATAAAAAAAAAAAAACATCATTGAAACACCATGGTTAAGTGTAAGGAGAATGAGACAAATCAATTGATGCTGATTCAAAAATAACACAATACAGATTGCTATCGAAAATAAAAGAGACAGTGGGAGAAAATGTGTAAAGTTCCCAAGAGGAATAATTTGAAGCTGACAAATAAACAGGAAGGGTTTTTATTTTGAAGAATTCAATATCTCAATTAAATAATTAATCACTTACATATATATATATATATATATATTACACAGGATAGAAATCCAAAATGACTCCATTTGAATAGATATTTTTGTCCCACAAAGACTTACTTGTGGGCCTTCTTCACTCAAAGGAGCGAAGAAGGGGAAATACTAAATATATATATATATATATATATATATATATATATATATATAGATGAGTGAAATTATATATATAAGTGAAATACTATATATATATATATATATATATATATATATATATATATATATATATATGAGTGAAATACTATATATATATATATATATATATATATATATATATATATATATATTTCTTCACTCCTTGGAGTTGATATATTGATATATATGGAGTTTAACTGATGGACTGGACATGTCAGTGATAGTCACAATTGCTTTGTGAGTTGTCACCAACTATACTATATATATATATATTATTATTTCTTCACTCCTTTGAGTCGACATATTGATATATATGAGTAAAGAAATAATATATATATATATATATATATATATATATATATATATATAGTATAGTGTCTGCCAACTCACAAAGCGATTGTGACTATCACTGACATGGCCAGTCCATCAGTTCAACTCCCTCCCACTCAACATTGCATTCATTTGTGTGAATGAAAATGGCTCATAAAGTCAGCCATCAATCTGCATTTCTTGTTATATATGTGGCATACGAAATCATCTCCTGCTGCTGGAAGATGACTTTCAACATCACTTCCAATGTGTCATTTTATATGCATTATCAGGCCTGACTTGGACTTGCACACTCTAGTGCAGGTCGGGCATTCAAAGCATGCCATTATGAAATTTTCATATGCAATAGGGTGTTGGTGTGATTTCTGGTGACTGAACAGACCTGCCTTGGACAGACACATCCAGCAATGGGCACATGGCCAGGTTGGCACCTCATGGCAATTCAGGGATCCCTTTCGAAGACCTCTCTTCAGTTCTGCATATTTTTGTGATGCCTCATGGAAGATCTTGATGCCATCAGCAATACCAGCTCTTCAAGAAACCTGGTCTTCAGCTTAGAGTCTCCCAGTTATCCAAACTAATATTGCACTTGTATAGTGACTCTTTAAGGCAATCTTTGTAACAAAGTTTTGGCTTGTGCTGAGGTCTTTTTCCCCATTTCCAATTCTCCATACATTAATTGTTTAGGCATTCTGTCATCTGCCATACAAATAAGATGGCCTATCCATCACATTCTATATTTGTGTATAATTGGTTCCACATAGAGTGAATTGGCCCTTTGTGGAACAACAGTATCAGAGGTGTGAGACATCCAGCGGATTTCAAGGACAGACCGAATGTATCGTTGATGAAAATGTTCCAGTATCTTCAGATGTCTGCAATAGACTCCCCATGTCTCATATGAATATAGCAGAGATGACATAATGCAGGCAGTATATATTTTAATTTTTGTCTGCTTTTTTATGCCCTTCTGACTCCAGACATAGAACTTGAGTGCTGCAATATACTATGTATATTTAGGCAGTGTATGTATATATATATATATATATATATATATATATATATATATATATATATATATATATAGGCAGTACATCTTCATTCAAACATGTTTCATTGAATAACTATAACAGAGCACGTTTGTGTGTGTTTTTAAAAATCACTTCAACAATACAGTGCAGATTTTATCAAAGTTCCAATATATTTTCTTGTAATTTACACCTGAAGATGATCTTAGAAAAGATCAAAAGTACTTGGGTTAAAACCAAACTATGATGCCTTCCTTACTGAATTTCATTGTAACATCAAAAAACAGATTAGACAGCAGGAAAGGATCAGTAAAAAAATAAGTAGGCACAATATGTGAGTGTGTGTATATATATATATATATATATATATATATATATATATATATTACAAAGCATTCAAACTGAAATCTTATTACTATAAACATTATTTTTACTGAGTACATGTGTTTGAGTTGTTACCGCTGTTTTTCATTTCATTAAACAGTGAAATTATTAATAACAAGCCTAAATTGATAAGTGCAACTATAGGTTTCCCTGGGGTAAGAAAAGGATGCAGGTTCAATTCTTGTTGAAGGCAGAATTCTTTAGTTGAAATTCTCAATTTAGGTGAGTTGTTATTAATTTCACTGTTTAATAAATTAAAAACAGGAGTAATAACTCAAACATGTGTACACACTAAAAATAATATTCATTATATATATATATATATATATATATATCACATTCATACACAATGAAAAAAAGAAGGACCAAACTTGTAGCAATGAAAAGTGCAAATCAGAAATATAAACAGTCAATTGCTGGTGCCCCTGATGAGTGGGCAGAGTGACTTCTGGAGGGTTTGTCTGTAAGGCTTGGGAGTTTGGATGACATCAGTCAGCTGAGTGACAAACTTTATATTTGTATTAATTATATATATGGCTTTGAAAATGATAGAACATGTTCTTTTAAATGGATCATTTTTTTTTGTTCAACACAGAAAGATTTGCTGGAGCAATAATAATCAAAATGGCAAAACTGAAAAATGTAGACATGGGAGATAAATAAGGAGTCATGACTAAAATAAATTTATTGCTAAAAATAACAAATTGGTGTAAATAAATTCCTAGTGAGTATAAAACACAACAAATATTACTTGCAACCCACACAAGACACAGAGAACAAAGAAAGTTGTCCGTCTGCCTGCACAAAGTCCCCAAAAATTAAATTCAGAGTTGTCCTCCTCCTAGACCAGTTGCCATCCAAGGCTATAGAACCCAGTCTGTCCTGCTATTTTCCTATAGCTAGGGTAAGAAGAGGAAGATTCATACCTTTTCAAAGGGTATTGGCATGTAAGTGAATGTAATGGATTTGATTGGAATTCGAACTCAGCTCTCCAATTCCTCAATCCAAGCCACTATTCATTACTCTACCATGCCTCCATATATATATATATATATATATATATATATATATATATAATAGGCTCAAACACTAATATTCCATGGTTATAATTTATTACATTGGAATCGTAATCATGATCAAATTCATCAGACCTATAAATTCAAAAAGAAATTCGAAAATTTTCCAATTTCTTTTTAAATTTGTAGGTGTGATAAATTGGATCATGATTACGATTCCAATGTAATAAATTATAACCATGGAATATTAGTGTTTGAACTTTTATACTATATTCTTACTCTGTCCTGGACATTGAGTTCTACTTGGATTCTATTGTCTTGGGAATTTATTTATATTGATTTGTATATATATATATATATATATATATATATATATATATATATATATATATATATATATATATCTCATACAATTAAGCAGTCTATTCAAATTATATGAAGTATGAATGTTAAGAAACAAGAAAATTTAATTAGAAACAAAAGAAAGACTGTTGAATTGTTTTGTATTACCAGTGCTCCTATATGATGATAAAAGTTAGACTTCTCACAGATGAAGAGACTTGAGGCAACAGAAATGTTGTTGTACAGAAGGATGCTGAGAATACCATGTTAGTAATAAGGAAGTTTTAAAGAAAATGGAAACAGAAAGTATGCTTATATATAGAACCAAAAAAAGTTTGAAATTTTCTGACAGATAATGAAGAAAGAGGTCTTGGCAAATTTAACACTTACAGGACATATTGAAGGCAAGAGTTAAAGATTGATTAACATAACAGGAATATGTAAATGAATGGCAGAACAGAATTAAATGATGTGTTACTAAGTGCTATCAAGGAGAAGAAGTTGTGGAAAGCTATGATATTCTTGATAATCCAATGTATAACTAGATAAATAGATTTCTTTAAAAGAGATTGTAGGATATCAGTATAAGTTATTTTTTAATTTTTCTATTCTAATTTTCTGTTGAAATTTTTGCTTGTACTCATATGTATGTATGTATATATATATATATATATATATACATATGAATCAGGCTAATTATCAAAAATACTTTTACAAGTGTTTTTGTGCTTGTGCACATTAGCGTGTGTTTGTGCCAGTGTTCTTTATATTATAAGCATTACTCATGTCAATATTATCCGACTAATAAGGCCAGCAATCAGACTTTATCATGATTGTGGAAAAAAAAAAAAAAATCACAAGAAAACATTTCGAAACTACTTAATGTTTCAGTGGAAAAAACTGTGCAGAGTAAAAGCATTTTTATAGTACATTATTATATATAAAAAAAAAAATGAAAAAGTCGAAGACAACAAAAACAAAAATTAAACAGTTAATTTCACATTGGTTGTGCAAGATCTTTGCTTCTTGTTGCTTTAATTCACTTACAAAATCATAAACCCCAATAATTACAGACAAGAAGAATCCCAGTGGTGTCATTTTAAATATTTATCAGTCTTTTTACTAGAAGAAATACTTATGCATGGCTGGATAATATTTCTGGAAGATTTTTTTCTCATTCTTTTGGTTTGAAGAATTATTTATTTCTTTTTACTTGTTCCTCATCAAAATTCTTCAAAGCCGTTTAGTGCTTGGTGCCTGTGTAACGACAGAATGGTCAGTGAAAGTCCACATGGTATATTGTGTTATTTTTTTTTGCTTATAAAACAACCGAATTAGACTGAGTTAATATAATAATCAGGGAATGTTTTCCTTCTTAATATTTTGCTGATAGAGAATTATTAAAATGCTAAGTTTGTTTATATATATATATTTTTTTTTTTTGCCTTGACTCATATTTCTTTGTTTTTATTTTTTTTGATTTATCAAAGATATTTTATGGAGACATTTAAACCAACGGAATATAAATTTTATAAATATAATTTTACTGAATGAATCTATCTGGACTCTTACACAAAAAAAAGAAAGAAGTTAAACAATTAATTCAAATGCTACATAATGTCACACCTCCTATGTGCTAGAGAATGCTGAATAATTTCCTTACTGATGAAGAGGAGACTTGGGCCAACAGAGATGTGGTTCTACAGACGGATGCTGAGAATACTATGGATGGAACAGGAGAAAGTTTTGAGAAAAATGGAAGTAAAAAGAAATCATGTACTTAGAATTAGAATGAGAGATTTAACATTTCTGGAAAACATAATGAAGAAAGAAATCTTCAAGTTTTTGACATTCATGTCAAATTTTCCAAGGATTAAAAGGTGAGAGTAACAAATTGAGACAGTGAATAACAATGTTTCAACCGTTGTAAGCTCTGGCCTTCTTCAGGTGAATTGAATTTCAAACTGACCCTTTAGTTTGTCCACCTGAAGAAGGCCAGAGCGTATAACGGCCGAAACGTTGTGAATATGGCAATAAAGATGAGGACAACAGTCTGAACAATGTAAATAAAGTAGATAATTACAGTACCTTATTCAATTCATTTCAGATAGAAGCTGCAAAGAGGACAATCATTTTATTTATCTCATTAGGAGAATTTACAAAGAGGAATGATCAACAAGCTTATCTTCATACCCTGCCTGGTGGCAAACACTGCTGGTGGCGCCAGGGGTGGTGGTCCTGCCATAGCCACCGAAACCGTGATATCACTCCTGGTCGGCTGCTGATGAAGACAGGGTATTGCACGTGCTAACACATGTTGTATGTTAAAAAAAATATATATATCAGAAATATAGAGAGATAGTGATTAACCTACCTGGTGAGCTTGTATAAATGGAAAGAAAATGGAAACAAAACATACTCTATATTTAGAATCAAAAAGAGATAGTTGAAATTTCCAGGACAGATAATGAGGAAAGAGGGCTTGGAGAATTTGGCACTCACAGGACATATTGAAAGCAAGAAGAGCAAAAGGAAACACGAAATTACCTTCTTTAAAAGCTTCAATAATGAATAGTTTTGCCTTTTGTCTTTATGCTGACCACCTGAGGAGTGTGTGAGAGCATTAAACTAACAGCAGTGGTCAGTCACTGCACTAGAAATTTAATTCATAATTTAGAAAAGATCTGCCATTTTATACGGTATGGAGCACTTTTTCTTTCTGGTGTGCATCTAAAGCAGACTCATTTTAAGAGCTTTTTTATTTCTATTAATATATACAGGGTGAGTCAAAATTATGTTAACACTGGTAAGAGAGGGATCATTTATTCAGTGTTTACTGAACAATCTTCACCTGTCCACCAGCACGATTGATGCGCAAAAACCAGCAATCAACAGTACAATTTAGTCTCTTGACACACATTCCACGGGAAATGCTTGATATTACACCTTTTATTCTGTCCTTGAGTTCTTCAATGTCCAACTTTTTGCTATGGTACCAACATTTATAGACTGGCTTCCATCTTTAGTTCCATTTAAGAACAATCAAAGAACGCTGAATAATTTTAAAAAAGACAGAACAGTAGAGAGGAAAATTGGATCAGAAGATCAAAACCAAAAGAGGGATCATCATTTCAACTTACAGCTGAAGAGATCAATTAGAAAAGATCCAACTCAATCCTTAATATGTTTGGCCCATGAGAGAGAAAATTCAGCTATGACAGTCCAAAGAGCAGTGAAAAAAGATTGGAAAATGTAATCTTATGTGAAACCAAAATGTGTGAGGCATCTTGTTACTCCAGGACAGAAAGTTAGAAGGGTAGAGAGGGCAAAGATCATCTTGAATATGTTGGAAAATTATCCTGGAATTATATATATATATATATATATATATATATATATAGAAAGAGAAAGATAGATAGATATAGATATTTGAAATTTATTTCAATACTTCCTCAACTTCTGATCCTTAGCTAATTAATTAATGAGCATGTCATTGTCGTTTATGATTGATTTAATTGGAGAGTAATTATACATTCTGTTGCTCAAAGTAGAGTCTAATAGTGTTATTAAAACATTGGAAAATTTCAGTAAAACGTCTAATCATTTATAAGATATAACTGTTCAAAGCTTAATCAAACAATACTGCTGTTACATGATTTGAACAATTTTGCTGTTACACCTTTATGTATATATAAATATATCACATAACTTTATATAATTTTATTTATCAAGAAATGGTATTGAGAAAATAGTATGACAAATTAAAAAAAGTTTTTGCGATGCTGGTAGTTTTAAAATATTTTTGAAAGAATATTTTTTTAATGTAGCTAAATTTATCTACATTCTTTATAAACAATAAAGATAAATGAAAACAAAATAATATTCATTGAAAATGTATGTATATATGTATGTATTAGATAAAAAAAAATACCTATCACAAGTAATCTAGTACACTGACAGGTTAAATACCAAGTAGATTTTAATAAGTAACAGTGCAGTTCAGAACTTTTCCCAATATAAATAAATGGTTCAGTTTATTTTATTTTACAGCATATCAAAACCTCAAAGGGTTATTTAATGCTGACAAGATTTTTAGGATAGGTTTGTATGATTAGAATATCTATTCTTTGTAAGAAATCAGTTTGTAGATCAGGTTTTATTGATGTATATTTTTAAAGTGTTTTTGTTGAGAATTTGGTTTCTTTGATGCATTGCTGCCAGATGTAGTTTATTATCATACCAAGGACACGGATGTAATTTCTTGTCATACCCAGGATGGATAAATAAATTGTAGGGGTCTAAATAAAAGTGAGGGTTGGAAAAATCCTATAAGAACAAAGAGTATAAAATTAATAGTGTAGTTTTAATAAGCTTAGGGGGAGCTTGGAAAATTTTCTCAAAAAATAAATATCCACCTCCTGTGAGTTATACACTTAAGACTAAGTATAGTACACTTAATATTTTCAAATAAACTTCAAAATATGAAACAAATATAAACCAATAAAAATTTCCCAAACCATATCATAGATTAACGAATCAAATTAACTTCGGAAAAATAAACAGTAACACAGATAATAAAATATATAAACTAATATAAAAAAACGAAACCATGATTAAACTATGATAGCAAAACCAATTATGTAATAATTTGAAGATAAGAAACTTAACAAATAGATGTAGTTGGCACCCGTTTGCATCCGAATGATCACCCTCATTCCTGATTCCCTTTCTCTGCTTTGGTGGCGGTAATGGAGATGGCTGTGAAGGCATAGTCTACTACTGAAGAATTGCATGCAGGCATCACAGAGGATTGTGGTGGTGGAAGCGACTGAGTGAATCGGGTCTTCTTGACAGCATGTCACAGATCCTCTTCATGCTGATGGTTAGACTCGAAAGTCTCAGTACCCGCTCAGATGGTCCTACACCAGGAAGGACAATTTGCAGCAATGGTTTCACAAATATCACTTGTTGCCAAAAAAAAACTATATATATATATATATATATATATATATATATATATATATATATATATATACACACACAAGTATATGATTGGTGTATATGGAATGAATTCCAATAACCAACAATTACTATTCTTAAAAGAGTGCTCAATACAAAGTAGAGCAGATATAATTATTTATTTAAAAAAAAAAATTCCTAACATAAATATGTTATAAAATCACTACAAAAATAGCCATTTTGTTTCAATACCCTCGGTGTCTTATCAAGTGATGACATTGAATGTAAAATAAATGGTTTTTCCCCATTTATTTTACATTCAACATCATCACTTGATAAGACACCGAGGGTGTTGAAACAAAATGGCTATTTTTGTAGTGATTTTATAACATATTTATGTTAGAAATTTTTTTTTTAAATAAATAATTATATATATATATATATATATATATATGTGTGCATATATATATATATATGTATGTATGTAAAATGTATATATGTATGTAATATATATATATATGCAATTTTTTATATATATTATGTATTTAAACTCACATTTTTATATATATTATTATTTAAACTCACATCAATCCAACTAAATATATATATATATATATTCAAATTTTTATATATTATTTAAACTTACATCAATCCAACTATATATATATATATATATATATGAAGAAACATAGTCTTAAGGTATGCTATATTTATGGGATAAAGTGCTCAATATCAGAGATAGAGCGTGTGTATATATAGAAAAGTGAAGATTGAAGTCAACACTTAGAAGCGACAGTCGGTTACATGCTCGATGCAATTGTCAGGCCATCAATGCTGTTATTTTTCTCGGCTATAGAAAAAATAAAATTTGGAAAAACACCTAAAATTAATATATAATATTTATAATATCTGTATTTTTACAGGGAAATATTAAAATTAAAATTGTTTTACTTATATGTGGGTTTTCAGAAAAAATACTTTACTTTGGCTTTTAGCTTTTCAAAAAGTTTGTAAACGTTTATATTCCCACGTGTAGATGCTTGTGCCTTGAACAAATAAAAAAATCAAGGTGGGGGTGTGTAGAAGTGTGTATAAGTGGATTGAGAAGTTTAAAAGAGGCTGAACAAGGATGATGCATGAAGAAAGAGCAGGATGCCCATCAATATCTGATGGGAAGATTCAGATCACTGCCCTTTGTTGTCCTCCTTAGTGCACACTGCTAACAGAGCGGCCATGTTTACACTGTAACAGCAGCAAAAAATTGATGCAATCAAGTTCAAGCTTTGATCATATGACTACAATATTGGTACAACTATAAGTACACATGAGTAGAAGATAGTGTGATAAACCTAAAGATATGTTATGGTGAAAGTGTGGATAATTTTTGACTTACCCTCATATATGTGGATAAATGATGGAATACTAGAGCCCGGATCTCAGTATTATTAAAGTAGTGTGGAATAATCTTGACAGAGACTGGATCCAAGGGCAGACAACATCCAAAAAAGAGCATTGGAATGTCCTTCAAGACGCCTGGAAAACTATTTCTAAAGACTACTTGAAGCCATTACTGTGCAATCTTAAAAAGAAACTGAACAAGTGATTACAAGGATGAGGTCAGGAGAGCATTACAAAATTGAGTGTCTAGAGCGATCTGTAAAATATAGCAAGGGGGTTATGTCATGGTTAGAGGCTGCATTTTAGTTGATGATTGTGGTGGAGATTGTTAAAATTGATTGAATTATGAATGTTGAAAATTGCTGTCAGACATATATGGCACCTTCATTTTTCAACATGACATTGACATCAAACACACTGTCAATAAATTACAAGTATACCTGGATAGAAAAAAAAATTCTTAGAACAATAACAATTATTGATTGGTTTGCCCAGAGTCCAGACATTGACAATATATTAGCAGTGTGGCGTCATTTTGACTAATAACAAATGGTGGTCAACATCCAAAGAAGGTATTTAGAATGTCCATCGAGAAGCCTAGAGAACTATTCCTAAAGACTAGTTAAAGCAATTTCAAAAGATTTCAAGCAGTGTTGAAAAACAAAGGTGATCAATACCAAATATTGATTTTCAAACTTATTAGAATTGCACAAAATTTGTTTAAAAAAAGGGAAAAAAAAAGAAAGGAAAAAGATGTATTACCATTAATGTTTGCACAGGTCTCAATAAATCATAGTACCTATTCTATCGTTTTCCTGGCAAAATACAAAGAAATGACAGGTGGTTCATGATTTTTTTCACATTGATTATATATATACATATATATATATATATCTAAAGCATAATGAAAACTGAAGTTGTGCACCGACCTTGTCCTACTCCAAAGCAATTGCGTGGTGAGAAACAAAAACCAGTCTACAAATTTCCAGAGAGTCCATTGAAAGTAGAAGACAAACCCCTGAACTATGTAAAGTATTTCACCTATCTTGGTAGCAAAGTCAATTACAGTGGAACTTTAGATGATGAAATCATGCATCGGATTGCTAAGGCTACCAGTGCTTTTGGCAAACTTCACAATCGCTTGTGGAATGAGCGGTGTATTCGACTGGATACGAAAATTCGGGTTTCTGTTTTCTTTTTGAATTTGTAGGTCTGATGAATTGGATCGTATTTACAATTCCAATGGAATAAATTATGACCATGGAATATTAGTGTTTAAGTCTTTTTATTATATATATATATATATATATATATATGTATGTATGTATGTATGTATGTGATAGAAATTAGGAGGATTTAAGATAATTATAATAAAGTAATTCATTGAATCTAGAAGAAACCTCAACAGAATTTTTAATTTCCATCACTTGTATATCCTTGCTTTAACCAGCTTCTAATGCTCTGGATGGAGTGGCTTGGGGATAGTAGTCATGGCTCACGGGGGCACAGTCCTATGGACAAAAGAGAAACTCAGATGTTTTCCACCACAGAATATGTGACCTGATTCACTACCTCCTTATCACTGAGGCTCATTGGAACACTTGGTATGACATTTGCCTGATAACGTAACTGTGTGGGTTTCAATTCTTGGTAATGGAGGTGAATGCCTGATGAATCCCAAATACAGGACAAAACGGCCGTCTAGAACTTTCTTCATTCTGTTGAAGTTTCTTCTAGACTCGATGAATTACTTTATTATATATATATATATATATATATATATATATATATATATATACATATATACACACACACACAAATAAACTAAAATTTGAAAGCCAATCCCAACTTTTAACTGATAACTGCTATGCTATCATTTTTGTGTTTACCTGTGCAATGAAAAGTGTATGAGTTAAAAAGAAAATGCCATAACACAGGTCCCTAGTGCTTCAGAAAACATCTGAATACAAGTACAATGCACTACAAATCCATCCTATTTTTGTCTTCTTTGTGTTTATCTGTGTAATTAAAAGTGTACATCTCAAATAGAAAATGCCAAAATTAAGGTCCCTAGTGATTCAGAAAAACATTTGAATATGAGTAACCTTGCATGTGAACAGTTAATATTAAAATGAGAAATAGATTAAAAAGAGAGAAAATTTCTTATTTGAAAACAATTTTAAGAGATTTAGAATAAAAGGCTGAAAAAAAAAAAAAAATAATAATAATAATAATAATAATAATACCATGCAGTGTTTATATTTTGTACTGAATAGATGAAATTTCTCAGGAATTGAGTTGAAACTGAGAAAATTTGCTGATAAATATTTTTTTCTTTTTCTCATTTTTCAAATTCATTCTTAGTTTCTCCTCATTTTTCATTGTTCATATTGCTGATCTTTGTCTTTTTTTTATGTTCATTTTGAATATTGTCAAATTAAAACTGATTTCATTACTTTGTGCAATTTACAGAATAAATTCAATTTCAAACTGTTCTAAGTCCTCAAGGGTTTTCATTCTTTTGAAAAAAAAAAAAAAAAAAAGAAAAAAGAATTATAATGAAAAAGTGAAACGTCTTGATTTTTGTCATGAATGTGTGTATATATAAGAGCAGACCTAAGCTTGGAACCTGATAATTACAGAAGAAAAACAATACTTTTACAAATTATGACCTTAATTATGTGTTAATTAATCAATTTAATATGGACATTACTTTCTTGTTCACAAGAGAAATCGTTTCTTCAATTTTTTTAAAATGTCTTGCTGTGATGCAAAATGGCTCCTGCACAGTTTTTATTGTTCATCCTGGCATTAAATTTGTGTTTTCAGCTTCCTTTCCATTATTTTTTTCTTTCATTTCATTCTTTCTTTCAATTATTTTCCCCTCTCTCTCTCTCTCTCTCTTTTGTTTATTTTCTTTTTATTCTACTCTGGAATCCATTGTTTTATCTCCTGCTTTTATTCCTGTCAATACTTTTTGATCGCTCTAGTTTCATTAATTTTTTCTTTTATTTCCACAAAATCTTTTTATTTATAATCTTTTTATCTTCTTTTTCATTTTTTTTCTCTTTCTCTCTTATTTTTATTTTCTTTTATTGCTTTTCATTCTTATATTCTATGTTTCCTCTTTTTCTATTTTTCTTTCCTTAATTACTTTTTCTCTTTTTTCTGCATTTTCTTCCTCTTTCTTTCACTTCTTTCTTTTGGCACAGTTCTTTCCTATCTCTGCTTTCTCTAAGTCATTTCTTTTTTTTTATATATATATAAGCTTTTTTCTTTTTGTTTTTCATTTTTTGATTTACCCTTCTTTCTTTCATTTCTTCATATCCTTTATTCCTGCCATTTTTTCTTTGTCCCCTTTTGTTTGTTTCTTTCTT
The DNA here is from genome assembly GCA_963932145.1 of Acanthosepion lycidas. NCBI lineage: Eukaryota > Metazoa > Mollusca > Cephalopoda > Sepiida > Sepiidae > Acanthosepion > Acanthosepion lycidas. The sequence continues at coordinate 56,618,331 of OZ010606.1, read as the reverse complement.
TCCTTTTACTCAGACTCTTTGTTATCCTTTGTTTGTTTCTTTCTTTCTTTTCCTCACACTCTTTGTTATCCTTTGTTTGTTTCTTTCTTTCTTTTCCTCACACTCTTTGTTATCCTTTGTTTCTTTCTTTCTTTTCCTTACACTCCTTGTTATCCTTTGTTTCTTTCTTTCTTTTCCTTACACTCCTTGTTATCCTTTGTTTCTTTCTTTTCCTCACACTCCTTGTTATCCTTTGTTTCTTTCTTTCTTTTCCTCACACTCCTTGTCATCCTTTGTTTCTTTCTTTCTTTTCCTCACACTCTTTGTCATCCTTTGTTTGTTTCTTTCTTTTCCTCACACTCCTTGTCATCCTTTGTTTCTTTCTTTCTTTTCCTCACACTCTTTGTCATCCTTTGTTTGTTTCTTTCTTTTCCTCACACTCCTTGTTACTTTGTTTCTCTCATTTTCTCATTCTCTTTCTTTGTTACTCTTTCTTTCTTTTACTCATACACATTCTCTTTCTTTGTTATTCTTTCTTTCTTTTACTCATACACATTCTCTTTCTTTGTTACTTTCTTTCTTTTACTTATACACATTCTCTTTCTTTGTTACTCTTTCTTTCTTTTACTCATACACATTCCCTTTCTTTGTTACTCTTTTTTCTTTCTTTTCCTCATACTTATTCCCTTTCTTTCATTTTTTCTTTCTCACTCTCAACATTTCTCAAAATCTCTGCCACATTTTCCAAACTCTTGTCTTCTTTTATAATTTTCTCTTTGTATCATCTTTTTTGAAAATTCCGCAGCCACTTTCAGAGAGACTTGCTAAAGGCAAAGTTATAATTAGATTGATGAGAAAATCCAAGCGAAAAAAAAAAAGAAAATTTCTAATTGTTTCTTTAGATAAGAAGCAATGTCACTACTTTATTTGAAAAGGTTTCTTATAAATGGCAAAATACAAAGGTAAAAAGGTAAAAGAATTGAAAGGAAAGAGAGAGAGAGAGAGAGAGAGAGAGAGAAGGGGTAGAAGAAAACAAAGAGGAGGAGGTCAATTGAAAAACAAATAGAATTTATAAAGAAAGAAAGAAAAGGTAAAAGTTAAAAAGGGAAGGTTATAGTCTGAAAAACAAATGGAATTTAGAAGGAAAGAAGGAAAGAAAGAAACAAACTAACAACCAAAGAAGGAAAGAAAGAAAGGAAGAAGGAAAGAAATAAAGAAAGAAGGAAAGAAAGAACCAAAGAAGGAAAGAAAGAAAGAAAGAACCAAGGAAAGAAAGAAAGAACCAAGGAAAGAAAGAAAGGAGGCAAGAAAGAAAGAACCAAAGAAGGAAAGAAAGAAAGGAGGCAAGAAAGAAAGAAAGAAAGAAAGAACCAAAGAAAGAAAGAAAGAAAGAAAGAAGGAAAGAAAGAAAGAAAGAAAGAAAGAAGGAAAGAAAGAAAGAACCAAAGAAGGAAAGAAAGAACCAAGGAAAGAAAGAAAGAAAGAACCAAAGAAGGAAAGAAAGAAAGGAGGTAAAGAAAGAAAGCAGGAAAGAAGGAAAGAAAGAACCAAAGAAGGAAAGAAAGAAGGAAAGAAAGAAAGAACCAAAGAAGGAAAGAAAGAAAGAAAGAAAGAACCAAGGAAAGAAAGAAAGAACCAAAGAAGGAAGGAAAGAACCAAAGAAGGAAGGAAAGAACCAAAGAAGGAAAGAAATAACCAAAGAAGGAAAAAAAGAAAGAAAGAAAGAACCAAAGAAGGAAAGAAAGAAATAACCAAAGAAGGAAAGAAAGAAATAACCAAAGAAGGAAAGAAAGAAAGAACCAAAGAAGGAAAGAAAGAAAGAACCAAAGAAGGAAAGAAAGAAAGAACCAAAGAAGGAAAGAAAGAACCCAAAATGTGGGATTTTAGGATAAAAAGAGAACTTAAGAAAGAAAGTAAAAAGAAAAAGGAAGGGTGGTATAAAGATAGAAAATATATAATAAAAATATGGAATAAATGTGAATGAAGAATAAATTAAAGTATATATGAAAAAACTAAGAACACTTTTTAAAAATAGAAAAAGAATTAACTTTATATACCTTTTATGTTTTGCTTTTTATACATTGATTTTTTAAAAAGGTGTGTAATTGCATGTTGTAAATATCACATTTGCAGTTGTACAAAATCTGTATTCAGCTTTTCAAAGAGTCTTGTCTCAATTCTTTATTTTTTGTAAATTTAATAAACAATTAGATAAAGTGACTCATTATTTTGTGAACAAATATTTCTCTTTGAAAAGACAAAATCAATGATAAAAGTCATAATCCTGACTGTCCTTCATTGCGTCAGTCTTTGTTAGGACAAAAATGCAGTACGTCTGTTATCAAATGGCACAATAGTCATTAAGTTTCTTAGTTCATTTGTTAGTCTTAATTACTGATTATAAGTGTTGCTGAAATAACCATCTTGGAAGGAGGATTGATATTTGATGGTGGAGCTGGTAAAAAAAATTAAAAAAAACAAAAAAATAAATGGCATATTCATCAAACAGATATTTTTTTAAAAAATCCTAAAATATAATAAACATAAAAATCACTAATTATGATGTACAAGGTATAAAACTAATATCTAATGAAATTAAATAAAAATATTAATTATATTTTCTGTTTGGTATTTCTCTCCCTGGTGTCTGCTAACTCAGTGTTTTTTTTTTTTGTTTTGTTTTTTTGCTCTCTCACTCTCTCAATATCTCTCCCTTTGTCTTTGGAATCTTCTTTCTGCTACCTATCTACTTTTATCTATCTTTATCTATCCATCTATCTACTTTTATCTATCTTTATCTATCCATCTATCTACTTTTATCTATCTTTATCTATCCATCTATCTACTTTTATCTATCTTTATCTATCCATCTATCTACTTTTACGTCCTGTGTATGACGATAAACTACATCCGCGTGCTGGGTATGGTGATAAACTACATCCAACAGCAGATGGTGTTTTGGGGAAAATAATGTTGCCAGCTATCCGTTTTTGGAACCATAATGTTGCCAGCTATCCGTTTTTGAAACAATAATGTTGCCAGCTATACTTTTTTTGAAACAGTAATGTTGCCAGCTATACTTTTTTTGAAACAGTGATGTTGCCAGCTATACTTTTTTTGAAACTGTGATGTTGCCAGCTATACTTTTTTTGAAACAGTGATGTTGCCAGCTATACGTTTTTTGAAACATTGTTGTCAGCTGAAACAATAATGTTGCCAGCTATGCGCTTTTGAAACAATAATGTTGCCAGCTATACGTTTTTGAAACAATAATGTTGCCAGCTATACGTTTTTTGTAAAAAATAATGTTGCCAGCTATAC
>OZ010606.1:56580031-56610031 GCA_963932145.1 Acanthosepion lycidas | reverse complement strand
ATTGAACGTGGAATAGGCTGTGCAAGGGGTAATTTCTTCTATGACAAATTGCTACAAAATCAAATTACTAAATGGAAACCTCAATTCCTGTTCTGAAATAGCCTTGTCAAATTGAGATATTCATATGGATGTCATACCTCATGCTAACCTCGTTCAGAAATATCTAAACTGTCAGCAGTATACAACTGCTTTCTAAAATCAATGGTTAAAAATGGCTTTGAGTGAGTGAAGTGTGTGGTTCTTGAAGACCATCCTTCTTTGAACCTTGAAGACCGGTACCACAGAATCACAAATACAGTACGAGATAACAGAAACCACATCACGAGAATTTTCAACAGCAGCAACAACTAAAATGGATAGCACATGGAACTCGAAGAGAAAATAATGACATAATCAAGAAGTTGACATTCCACACTACTTCAAATAAAAGGTTAGAAAGGAAACCCCCATCAATAATGGAAAGAACAATAACATCTACTGGACTACCAACTGCAGCAACAATTAAAATAGATAGCACATGCAGCTCAAAGAGAAAATAATGACATAATTAAGATATTGACATTCCACACTACTTCAAATAAAATGTTATAAAGGAAACCCCCATCAATAATGGAAAGAACAATAACATCTACTGGACTACCAACTGCAGCAACAATTAAAATAGATAGCACATGCAGCTCAAAGAGAAAATAATAACATAATTAAGATATTGACATTCCACACTACTTCAAATAAAAAATAAAAATTACTAAGTAGGAAACCCCTATCAATATTGTGATAACAGCTACTGGACTTGAGAAACCTACCTTCCTGAAAAATTGTTTTAAAAGAAAGATTTTATTATAAATTTCAACCGACAGTAGTACTGCTCAGTGAATGACATGTTTCTTTATAAGGAAACAACTATTATTGTTCATTATGCCATGTTAGAAATTCAGACAAAAAATGACAAATTATAACAAAAAAAATTATTTTAGCTAAACTAATTGTGGAATTAGTAAATACTAAACACTACAAATAACTAAATGTATAGATCAGTCATAACAAATTTATGATAGAAAACAAGGAAACTGGGTATAGAATATATTGTGAGTCCAATAAGGTAAATTGTTATTAAAACATTAACCTAAAAACTCATGTTGTTAGATAGCCTCATCAGATTGATACTTTCATATGGATATCAAGTATGGCGCACGAAAGATTCAGAAATGTTAAAAAACTATCAGCTGTATACAAGCATTTTCTCAGATCAATGTTTAAAAATGGCTTCAAGTGAATGAACCTTGTAGGTCATAGAGAGAGAACTATACTTCTTTGTGGACTGACACCACAGAATCACAAAGAACTCTACCAGATAACAGAAACCATATCACTTAAGAACTTTCAACTCCTGCAACAACTAAAATGCATAGCACATGTAACTGAAAGAAAAATTAACAGCATAAACAAGATCATTGACATTCCACACTACTTCAAATAAAAAAAAAAAAATGTTGGAATGAAACCCCTATCAATGCTGGAATGAGTGATAAGAGCTACTGGACTTGAAAAGTCTACTTTCCTGAAAAAATATTTTAAAAGAAAGATTTTATAAATTTTAACTAACAGGAGTACTGGCTGCTTGCTCAATAAATGCCAAATGTTTCCTTAAGAGAAAACATTTCCTTATAAGGAAATGTTTCCTTAGGAGAAAACATTTCCTTATAAGGAAATGTTTCCTTAGGAGAAAACATTTCCTTATAAGGAAATAGCAAATACTACTACCACAATTATTATATTGAGTCATAATATTAGTCTGTGTTCTGAAATTAAAAATAAATTAGTGAGATAATTTTTATTAGTCAACTGTAATGAGTCTGACAATAATTTTGATTTAATCATTCTACTTTCATTATAAGAATGAATTTACCAAGACAAAAGCATATAGGAAGTGCTTTAATTGCTAAATCGTTCACAGTGAATTTACATCCAGGTTTTGAAAAATATTTCACCTTTCTTGGCAGATATTGTATTATCACAGTGTGAGATATGAAAAAACAAAAGTGATAAAATCTAAATGAAATTGGATAGACTATATGATGTGTTCGGCAGAAGAGTGGCATATTCAACAGGAAAAAAAAAAATCAAAAATTGCTTTTTTTCCCCCAGCAAATTATTTATTATATTGCGTCCAAGTATTTTACAAAAAATTAGAACCGATTACACAATATTTCAAGCTCAATTTAGGTTTATAGTTTGTAACCATGAAATGAGATGAGGTAGCATAAACTGTAGATTTGTCTGTGGAATACCATTACATTATTGTTACGTAGTTATAGTGAAATCATTAAGGGTTTTTGTCAAAAGCATTTTATTTTTGGCCATACATAGGTAACAAAGCATAAAGGAAATAGCTCCAGTTTGTTCAACTTAAGAAACTTAGCATTGCAGCCAAAGTATTCTAAAATGCTGCCAATAACAAAGAAGAAAATGAAAAACACCAAACAACAAATCGAATATAACATCAAAATTCATATTATTTTTATTTGTTATGTAACTAAATGCATAATTGTCAATAATGTTTCTGTAAAACTTGATATTGTTAATAATATTATTATTGTTATTATTTTGCTTAAGTGCAAGGTAGTCCTATATTTACAATTTCTTATGGCTAACCATGAACAGAAATGCTGATCAAAACTGCCTAAAACCTTTAAGTATATATTGCTTTAAAATTATCAAATGTTGAATACACACCTTCTCTCCTTAATATATCATATAACAAAACAAATATTTAAAATAAAAAATAATTGTTTGAAATTTAAATTTAAAACTTTCATCCTCACTCCGTCATGCGCATGTGTAATTACATCAACATCACTTTAGTTTGTTGAAGTCATAAATGACAAAACATGTCAGACAAAAGCTTTTTCCACTTTGTAATTGATTTTATATATATATATATATATAGAGAGAGAGAGAGATAGACATGTTTCATTGAATAATTTAGACAAGTTTTGCTTACTTATTTTCAATTGGATCCTTTCATATTCACAAACAAGCTTTTTGGTGTCATTATTCAAGGAAGAGAGAAAATTACTGTGTTGATACATATTATTTTATTCTGAGTACCTTTGACATAAGCATAATGCCATCACCAGGGTGTTGTTTATTTCAAGATAGATAGTGTAGTGTTCATCACTTTTTTTACTTGTAAAGAATGCTGAGTACTGTGATTAGCTTTAGTAACACTTAAATATATAAGATGCACACTTTTATGACATTAGTGTCAAAAAGTTTTCACTACTGCATGAAACATTTTGATAAAGGCCACACAAAGAAGTAACTAAAAGAAAATAGCTGGCATATACAATGGCTGAATTTTTGTTATAAAACAAAGAAAATCACCTGGAATATAAAGTGGTTGAAATGTTGGTGGGTTGCTTTTGCTTTGTGGCATATCGACACCTCTATGGGTCATTTAATGCTCAAATCTAAATAATATAATATATTAATATATGAATATTTTGTATGCAATGTCTTCTTTTGAGATGATAAAGGTTTTAATGATACAAGTCTTACTAATTAACCCAAAGGTGAACAGGAGAAGACATGGATTCATGCCTTTACCAAGTGATGCATAATATAACAATCCAATCTGGAATTGAAACTCAACTCTTTGATTATGCCACTCACATATCCAATATTCCAGCACCTGGTATTCCCAAGTGAACACCCATCCAGGTACTGACCAGGCTCAATGTTGCTTAACTTTGATGATAGAACTGGTGTTTAAATGTGATGTGGCCATAAGCCATGGATGAAATGTGATAAGATGAAGAAAAAGAGCTGAAAGATGCAGTGGCTGAAATATGATAAAAGAAAGAAACCAGCTAGAATGTCTGGTGGCTGAAATGTGATTAAAAATAGAACATGAAGGGTGTGGAGAGTGGTCTACTACAGTGTATGTAGGTATAGTGAGTTTTATAGTACACACTGCTTTACTATTGAAATATACTGCAAATTATTTTACTACAGAAGTGCATTACAAACTTTTTTACTGTAGAAATTTGATGTAATCACTTTTTGTATAGAAATTCATTGCAAATTATTTTATTGTAGATATGTAAAACCAATGAGAATATTAATTAGCAGAAATTAATACAAACATTAATGAAACATTAGGTACATTATATGTATAATTACTTTGCGTGAAATATCTATAGTGTCTTGTGGAGCCAACAAGATTGAATTAATTCCCCAGTAAAGAAATACAATATAATCAGAATTGTGCTTTGCCACTTATACACATGGTGTAGCAGAAATACTTCCTCACATAATAGTAAGTATAGTATCATGATAAAAAGAAAATTACTAAATACCTCCCACTGAAGACACCATTGCCACTAATATCCTATCATAATGTGGAAGGTATTTCTGCTACACTCTGTATAAATGTATATAAGTGCATTTTTAATAAAAACTTAGCTAGAAAAAAAAATTAAATTTATACTAAGTTGATTATTCATTCTTGTTGTTCATTATTATGCTGATGGCAAATATTTCCCATTTGATACAAATATTCTCTTTGTCCCTAATGTTCAGCTGGGTATGGTTTTCATGGAGCCAAGTCTTCTTTTCTTTTGAATTTTGTTGTCAGACACAATCAATTCAAACAAACACTAACCTTGCCTTTTATAATTCACCATTCTCCCTGCAAGTCTTGTAATGTTAAGTCCATATTTGCTGCTGTCTATATTTCTGAGATGAGGCATTATGTACATTATTTACATTATTCAGACTATTGTCCTCATCTTTGTTGCCCTATTTATTACAACGTTCCAGCCGTTGTACACTCCAGTGTTCTTCAGGTGGTTGGAATGTTGAACTGAACCCTTTATTTCACTCACTGGGGTAGACTGTTCTAGTTCCACGTGCCATGTTTAATGGATGTCAGTTATCAGTTATCTCCTGTTAATTTTCCCTCTGAATGTTCTCCACTGCCTTAGCTGGGTATTGAACTCACACTCTTTGGGTTCTGTCACTGGATTTAACCAATGCCTTTATCCACTGTGCCATGTGTCCTTTGACATTCTAACCACCTGAAGAAGGCTGGAGCACACAACAGCCGAAACGTTGTAATAAATATGGCGACAAAGATGAGGACAATAGTCCGAATAATGTGAATAATATATATTTGCTGCTATGTAACAAATCCTCCACCAATGGCAGTGGAGGCTGAAAAATTTTCTCACAAATAAAGAAAAGACATGAGGTTCTTCATAAGGATGCTGAGAAAACCATGGATGGAACACGTGAGTAATAAGGAATTTTTAAGAAAAGTTGAAGTCAAAAGAATGTCTCTACTTAAAATCAGAAAGAGAGCTGAAATTTCTGAGAAACAGAATGAAGAAAGTAAGTTTGATATTCACAGGATATGTTGAAGGTGAGAGGGTGTTGTAGAGTATTTTTCACAGTGGAGGCTTGTATTTCACTAAGTTGGTCCTAAATTAGGTCTGACGTACAAAACGTTAGGAACTTGAAATAATAGTTAATGACGCAGCAATCTAGTTGTGGTGATTGATACTTCAATGTCCAACATCAACTGACTCACTCAACTCCACTGAGCTCAACTGGCGACCGCTACTAGTACTACTACTTATTATGTGTGGGAGAGTCTATTATTAGGTTGGTGCAAAAATAATGACGTAATAATGTCGTTTGTTGACGTTAATAAATACGTCAAAAAACGACATTATTACGTCATTATTTTTGCACCAACCTAATACAATAGAATCAGGTAATGTTCCAGTATAACAGAGGGACAAAGGGAAACACTAAATAACTTACCTAATGAGCTTCTATAAATGAGTGGAGGAATATTAAAGACCTAAACATTGCTAAGAGTTATAAAGGATATGAAGTTGAGCACATCCTGGAGGGTGATGGTACATACAAGAAGGCATATTTCCAACCAATGGCAATACTATCACTACAAACTATACTAATACTAATGCTAATATTATAGCAGCTACTAATATCACCACTACTGCCACATCAACCATGGCCATCTTCAAACTCCATGCACCACTAAAACCATCACTACCACTATAAACACCACTGCTAGTATCACAAAAACATGACCACCACCACAAACCCAATACCTTAACATTATTACAAACATCGCTACCACCAAACCATTGCCAGGACAAAAGATAAACTGCAAACAGCACAAAGATTCCCACCACCATTATAAAAACTATGATGGCCGCCATAATCATCACAGCAACTAAAAATATCACAACTACCATTATAACTACTAAAACTACTTCTATTACCATAATTACTACAAATACCACCACTCGCACACCAACACCCTGACTGCCACCATCAATACCACTGCCAAAGATTCTTGACATTTAAACCAAATCATGAGTAATCTACTTCACTTATTTGACATGAAGGGTTGAACTGAAGATATCCTGGTTTACATTTAAACCCCCAAATCAAGTCTGAATATTATACAAATAAAGATAACCTTATTCTTGTCTCCCAAGAGATTCTGGAAATTGCCATCAGAAGCCATTAGTGAAATAACTAAATGGATTTTGTATTAATTACAGATTATTTTCCAAAATATTTTTGAGTACATTAATTTGATATGAAATGAAACTCAATTAATTGTGCCCATTTGTGGAGTCAGAAGCAACATTTAAGGAATAATTTGTTTATGGCAAACAGCAAATATCTCATGTTATTTTTCTTTCTTTCTTTTTTTTTTTTTTTTTTTCGAAAACCCAGAACTTATGCTGGATGAATTCAGTAAAAACACAAAAATAAATGGGGTATAAAACAAGGATATGTCTTCTCCCTAGACTTATTCAACTTTTACAATAAAGTAATCTTGAGAGAATTAGATGTCCTGCCAGGATTTATTATTGGCGGACACACTCTTAACAGCCCCAGGTGAAAACTACAAATTGGAGGTAGTAAAAGAAAGTGAGGAGAAAGGACAAACCATTAATTCTAAGAAGACAGAATGTATGGTTGTCAATAAGAGGAAAAGCCCAAGATGACAACAATGAATTGAATGTAGTAAAAGAAAGTGAGAAGAAAGGACTAACTATCAGTTGTCAGAAGATAGAAACTATGGCTGTCAATAAGAGGAACAGCCCAAGATGAGAACTAGAATATGGAGATAACAAAATTTATTTAGTATGAAAATTTAAATATCTACGAATTGTTTTAACAGGGTAATAACAGAGAGCAGAAAATGTGGGACAAAAATCGAAAGGCACATAAGAATAGGGAAAAATGCCTTCCAGAAACTAAGCAAAGTATTAAGTGAAAGTGAAATATTGTTGGAAAATACTGAACTGCTAGATAATATCTAATCTCCTATATAGCAGTGAATGCTGGACAGTTTCCTCACAGATGAAGAAGAGACTTGAAGCCCGAGATGTAATTCAACTGAGAAATGCTATGAATACTATGGACAGAACATGAGAGCAATGAGGAAGTCTTAAGGATGATACAAACCACAAGTAAGCTTATACTTACAATCAGAAAGAGATGCCTGAACTGCAAAGGTATATGGGAATAGGGAAAGTGTCTTCCAGAAAGTAAGCAAAGTATTAAGAGAAAGTGAAATATTGTTACATAATATCTACTCTCTTTATATGGTAGACAATGTCTTTGCAGGCAAGGAAACTTGAAGTGATACAGATGTGTTTTTACTAATGAATTCTGAGAATGGCTTGGGGCAATAGAAATGTAGTTTGACAGACGGATGCTGAGAATACCATGGACTGAGCAGTGAGCAAGTTTTAAAGAAAATAGAATCAACAAATAAAAAGATGCTTAGAATTTGTAAGAGACGCATAATATGGAAAGAAGGCTTGGAAAATATAACACTCACAAGCAAGATTGATGTGTGGAAAAAGCAAGTAGCCAACTTAATGAATTTGGGAGGATGTGGACAAAATGATGGTAAAAGGTCAAGAGTTACTTGATGTAATAGAATATAAGAAGTTGTGAAGATGCATTATCGCCCACTTCCTGAATGTCCATGGCATATCTCTATGGACAGTTACTTGTTTCCTACACCCATCTACCTATTATAGACACCTGCTCAACCCACAGAATCCATCTGCAGTTTATATTGCAACTGAGAAGACGTTAGATGGTTTCTAGGTGTGAGCTGCTTTCTAGCCAAGTTTGATCTTCAAAAATTTAAATGTGATGTCAATTGTTATCTTCTGTCTTTTTGATTCTTGTTTTTTTTTTCTTGTTTTCTCTCTTCAATAGTAGAGACTAGTATAAACTTTTACTCCTGTTGAAGTAATTTCTAAGTCCACTGCTAAGAAAGTTGGTTCACTGTGTTGTGCTAGACAATTTTTCTTGTCAGAATCTATCTTACGTTTATAAGTTTACCATTCATCTATACATTGAATATTACTGTCACATCTGGTTTGGTGTTTTGCTAAGTATTTAGAGATTCTGGATAAAATCCAAAGAATCTGCAATATTATTGATCCTGACCTGGCATCTTGGTTTCAGTCACTTTCCCATTGTCATAACATTGCTTCCCTATGCCATTTCTATAACAATTTTCATGCTAAATGTTCTGATGAGCTTTCCTCTTTGGCATCTAGGTTTCTTCATTTAACTGTTGAAATGACTAAATGTAACCATAAGTTCTATGCTAACAGTTTCTTCTCTCACACTCCTCACCTGTGGAACTCTTTTCTTGATTATTGCTTTTATGTCAAGTTTGATCTTCAAAAATTTAAATGCAATGTCTATCATTATCTTCTGTCTTAAATTCTGTTCTTTTATTGTTCTTTCTCTTTAATAAGGATTTTTTTCTCATATCCAGAAGCTACTTGCATCTTAGTGGCTTTATTTCCATGGTTGGGATAAAATGATTAAAAAAAAAAAAAGGAATTTTCTATAGATTAATACAAGCTGTTATCACCATTGTCATTTTTGCCTGTTATTTTTATTCATCAAATATTGGCAAATCTACAAGAATTCATTCATTAAAGATTAAAATCGATATATAAATGGAAACAGACATATATACACCTTCATATAGACACACATACACCATATTGGTTAAGGTCCTCTTATTATGGTATAAACCGTTTCATCTCAAGTATTCTTGCAAAGAAATAAATTAAATAATAGCTTTTAGGGTCTTCTTCACTGAACCCATTATAATCAAATTGTATGGTTTAATTTCTAAAATCTAATTTTTGGAAACCTAATGAATGAACAAAAGTATAATTGTTCGAAATTGGATTCAAATTTGGTTTTTGTTTTCATTCTTTCTCGGCAGATCATTTGAGAATCTTTGGGAAAGTTATTCCCATCATAAAAAAAAATAGAAATTACAAAATAGAGGCTTTAAGAGTAATTAAAGGGATTTTCTTGTTGATTTAAATTAAAAAATATATATTGATAGAGTTGTTTACATTAAATTACACTTCTTTTTTCTACTTAATTTCCCAAAAGAAATGTAAAATTATATATTACTTTCTTTGTGATTTATTCATTGATAAAATTTCTCTCTCTCTCTCTCTCTATATATATATATATCTATTAGGTTGGTGCAAAAACAATTTCGTTTTCTCACATAGTAACATATGTTAGAAAACGAAATTATTTTTGCACCAACGTAATATATATATATATATATATGTGTGTGTGTGTGTGTGTGTGTGTGTGTGTGTGTGTGTATACAAACGTATAAATAAATAGTTTTATGCATATTGTCTTTTTTTACAGGTTAATTTTGAGAAATACACACACACACATATATATATATATATATATATATGCCTGCACAACCCACAGAATGCACCTGCTCTCTATACTGTAATTGAGATGACCTTAGTTTCTAGGTGTGAACTGCTTTTGATTTAATTTGAATTGTTATCTTGTATCTATATATGTGAAAAAGTGAACATTGAAGTCAACACTCAGAGGTGACAGGCTGTTTCATGCTGGATGCAATCGTCAGGCCGCCTGATGATTGCGTCCAGCATGAAACAGCCCGTCGCCTCTGAGTGTTGACTTCAATGTTCACTTTTATATTTATATACGCTCTATCTCTGATATTGAGCACTTTATTCCATAAATATAGCACACCTTAAAACTATATTTCTTTATATATATATATATATATATATATACATACACACATACACAAACAGGGTGTATCAGAAATGCTTTTGCAAATTTTGGGGATGGCTTCCTCCCACAAAACAAGGACAAAAGTTTCATATAAATGTATGTCCACAAATCCTTTATTTTTGAGTTAAGTTTAAAGAAAGTTTACAGTAGATGGTACCATGATGCCATTAGACTAGGTTACATTTGTCATTCGTGTACATTTGTGGCTAGTCTGTCTTCAAAGGTTAACATGTGTAGTAGTGTTATCTGAGAAGTGTTCCATTTAGCAATGGCAGGATATTTATGTTGTGAGCAGGCAGATATGATTTTTACATACGACCACACAAATGGTAATAGTTGTGAGGTGACACTGCTGTATTAAATTTCATTTCCAGACCAAAGACAGCCAAGTTATTCAACCTTTACTGCTGTTTATCTTTGGGTTGCTGAGACAGGATCTGTGGCACCACAAACTATGGTAATTAGTATTTTTGGAATGTATCTTGGATTGTATCTTTAACAGCCCTGTCGGCTTGGGCTTTAGAATACGCCAACTGCACCTCTGTAGAGGGGTAAGACCCCACCAATGAGGCATCCTGGGTATGACGTTAAATTGCATCCAACAGCAAGGCCTCTGATCTGGAGGTTTTGAGGAGCGTGGAACCACCTCTTAATTGCTGGTGTTCCCAGGTCCACCTTGACCCGGGGTGGTAGCACCTGTTAGGGTCCCAGCTATGGGTAAATAGTGAACTGCTAGTTTTCCAGGTTTTGCTCACATCCTGGGTATGACGGTAAACTACATCTGCGCCCTGGGTATGGCGATAAACTGCATCCAACAGCAAGGTCTCAGATAATGTTTTCAGAACAATAATGTTGCCAGCTATACGTTTTTGAAACAATAATGTTGCCAGCTATACATATTTTTTTTTTGAAACAATAATGTTGCCAGCTATACATATTTTTTTTTGAAACAATAATGTTGCCAGCTATACGTTTTTTATTCTATACAAAATAGGCATTTAAAATTCATATAAACTGGATTTGGCATTAAATAACCCACAGTGTTTGATATGCCATAAAACCCAAACAAACAAACAAATGTATCTTTAACAGGATCTACCATAAATTTTAAACTCAATTCCACAAAAATGAAGGATTTGCATACATTTGTTTATATGGACTGTTGTCCTTGCTTTTGTGTGAGGAAACTCCTCATAAAGTTTGTAAAAATATTTTTGCTACATTATGTATTATGTATTATAATAATATTTTTATTATAAAATATTTTACATTGCTTCAAAAAATTTCTATGTTTCAGAACTAAAAATTGTTCCTCATCAGGCGATGTTGGATGTCTGATGAGAAACAATTTTTAGTTCTGAAACAGGAAATTTTGTGTAGTGATGTAAAATATTTTATAATAAAAATATCATTTTAATATTTTGCTTTACATCATGGTGAGCACTTTTTTAAAAAAAGTAAATGCTAAGAATGGTGGTTTCTTAATCTGTCCATTCTTTCCCTATATATATATATCTCACCAATTATATTGTGGAAATTTCTTTTCATATTTAGCTGTCTTTGAGTCTAAAATGTGGAGCTTGTTGAAAAAAAAAAAAAAGATGAATGTTCAATTTATTTGCTTCAAAAGTTTTCTTTGCTCATATTTTATTGTGCCATAAAACTCTGAAAAATTTAGTACAAGATTTTTTTAAATATTTGTCAAAATGAATGTTTCAGATTAATAATTTTCATATAAATTTTAAGCAAATACACTAAGCTATTTTTTCTGAAATTATAAGTGAGAAGAAAGGATTAAACATCAACTTCAAGACAGAATGCATGGTTGTTAGCAAAGAGGAACAACCCAATATGCAAATTTTTCCTTCTCCTACAAGAACACGTACCAAAGATAGTGAAGGAAAGCATGAAGAAAGGAATAAACATCAATTCCAAAAAGACAGAATGCATAGTTGTTAGCAAAAGAGCCAGCCCAATGAATATGTATGTAAAGTTCTTGATAATAATGGCAAAGCTTGAGCTGAAGCTGTACACCCTTATGCAGATTAATTGAAATAAAACGAATAATTCTATAATTATTTACTTTTTTTCATATTTTTCCAATGAAACATGACCCAGTGCACTTGTTAGTACTTCATATGTCCATTCCACAAAGTCATTCCTTGCAGACCGACCACAGCTTCTTGATTGGATTTAAATCCGGAAAGTTTCTGGGCCAGTCTATAGTATTAGGTTGGTGCAAAAATGACGTAATAATGTTGTTTTTTGACGTATTTTTTAACGTCAAAAAACGACATTATTACGTCATTATTTTTGCACCAAGCTAATACTTTGATTTGCTCATGAGTAAGGCTTGCCAGTGTGTTTGTGCAGTGTTACAATTTTCATATGCTTCCTTGGAGTAATGTCCATTGCAGACAATGGCCATAGGACAACTAATCGACAGTCAAGACAATAGTGTCTGGGTGTGAAAAAAATCTGATGCAATCACAGAAACCAATATTTTTCAAAGCAAAACAAATTTCATCATACACCTTGAAAATAGATTCATATTACTGCTCACCAGTGCAAATGACCTAATCTGAGGAAAAAATTGAAATCGATAAGACCCTGTCACTCCAGTGGGTCTAAAACTGACCGTATGATGAGAGAAAAGTAATTGTTTCAATTAATTTACACAAGGGTGTAGATATCTTGAAGGGTTTTGCACACTGGTTTTCTTTATAAGCTCCAGTGTGACATTATTACAGGATGACTGATTTAATCCAGTTGTTCATATCAAATGAAGCTTGTTTTGAACTGGCTTGCTTCATGATGTTTTCACACAAATGTGGGTGTCCCCAAAGGCTCTTTCCGATCTTCATCAATGATCTTCCTGATATCATCAGTTCTCAAGTAGGCATTTATACAGATGACACTACCATTTACTGCAGTTTCAATGGCAAATCAGCCAGACTTGAAAGTAAATCTGGCTGATGCCTTTGAAAAGGACTTCCAATCAGTTGTTAACTGGAGCAGGGAATGGCTTGTCAATTTTAATGGCTCCAAAACAAAACTGCTCTCATTTAACCACAAGAGAGAAACTTTCCTGCCCGTCATCATCATGGCTGATGCTAAACTTCTGGAGAGCAACACACTGCACCTTCTTGGCCTCACATTTTCAACTGACTTGATGTGGAATGCTCACATTAAATCAATTGCTGAATCTACTGCAAGGAAAGTTGGTTCACTGTGTCAGACCAGAAAATTTTTCCTATCAGAATCCATCTTACACATTTACAAACCTACAATTCATCTGTGCTATTGAATATCTGTTCTGGTGCTCCTGCTATTCATCTTGTGGTTCTTGAAAAACATCCAGTTAAGTATCTCCAATGTAATCTATCCTGAGCAGACATCTTGACTTCAGTCTCTTTCTCAATGATGTGATGTAGCTTCCCTCTGTTTTTTCTAGAAATATTTTCATGTCAACTGATCTGATTTACTGTTGAAATAGCTGAATGCAACCACCACTTCTACTACAACAGTTTCTTTTCTCGCATATCCACCTGTGGAACTCCCTTTTGCTTACTTGCTTCCTTGATAAATACAATCTTCAAAAATTTAAATGCAATGTCAATTGCCATTTTCTGTCTTCTTGAATCCTGTTACTCCTTTGTCCTTTCTTCAATCCTCTCTATACTCAGTTTTGTACTCCTAACTTGTTTGGAATGAAAAGATTAAAAAAAAAAAACATGCAACATGACCAATAGTAGATACCAAAATCAAGCAAGTATAAGACGAAGTATTTGGGAAGTATTTTAATAGACGATGGAAAGATTGACACTAAAAAACGAAAAGCGTATTGAAAGTGGCCTTTCAAAAGCTAAGTGAAAAAACACAAACATTTTGTTAGAAAAGAGTATTGAACTGTTATGTAATATTGGTCTGCCTAACTGGCAGTGAATACTGGACAATCTTCTTACAGATGAAGAAGAGACTTGAAGCAACAGAAATGTTGTTCTACAGAAGGATGCTGAGAATACCAAGACCAACCATGTGGGCAACAATGGAATTTTAGAGAAATGGGAAACAAAAAGATCAATTAGAATCAGAATTTAAATTTCTAGGGCACGTCATGAGGAAAAGAGCATGGAAATTTTGATGATCATTTCATAACAAGAAAACAGTTCATTCTATGTAACTAGAGGTTATTAAAAAGCATGATAATGGTAAAATTTGCAGCTTCCTTATAAGGAAACATTTGGCATTTATTGGCCAAGCAGCCAGTACTACTTTCAGCTTGAAATGTATATAATCTTTCTTTTGAAATAATTTTTCAGGAAAATAGGTTTCTCAAGTACAGTAGCTGTTATTGCTCTTTCCAGTATTAATGGCAGTTTCCTTCATAACCATTTGATTGATTGATTGATTAGTTTTTTAAGGCTTATAAACCCTTTTGAAGGTTATTTAAAGCCAGAATATATTTCAAGATTCTAAGAATTTTTTTTCCAAATAATAATGGTTTAGTGATACAAGTATTACTAATTAACCCATAGCTGGAGGAAGAGCAGTGGATTCATATTTTCCCATGGGTATTTGTGTTTAAGTGAATATAATGAACCTCAAAAAATTCAGTGTCATTATTCATTACACCTTCTACACATTCAAGCTAACAGCACTCGGTATTACCATGTGGTCACCCATCAAGTTACTGGCCAGGCTAGACATTGCTTAACTTTGGTTATTGTATGAGAGCTGGTGTTTCAACATGTGGCCATAAGCCCTTTTATTTGAAGTTATGTGAAATGCCAACATCTTGATTATGGCATTATTGTCTCTGAGTTACATGTGCAATCCATTTTAGTTGTTGCTGCTGTTGGTAGTCCTCAAGTTTCTGTTATTTGGTACAGTTCTTTCTTTGTGATTCTGTAAGCACCAGTCCACAAAGTATAATCTGGAATCAGAATGAAACCAGTGGTAGCAGATACATAGAATCTATCATAAAAATTCAGGATGTAGAATTAGTAAATATGGAACACTTCAGAAACCTTGGTGTATAGATAAGTTATAACAAGTTTAATATAGGAGAAAAGGAAATTAAACATGGAATAGGCTACCCAGAGGTAGTTTTGCCCAACATTGCAAGTTGCTACAAAACTAAAATATTAACTTGAAAAACTTAAATAGTTTCATCAGATAGTCAGATGCCCTGTATGATAACAAACCTGATCAGAAATATATAAACTCTTAGCTGTATACAATTGCTTTCTAAGATCAGTGGTTAAAAATGGCTTTGGGTATGGAAAACATGAGGGTTTTGGCAAAGTTCATCCTTCTTTGAGCAGTTCTGCAGCACCAGTCCACAAAGAACTGTACCAAATAAGAGAAATCGAATCATTTGACAACAGTAACAACACCTACAGTGGATAGCACGTGCAACTCGAAGAAAAAATAAAGCCATAGTCAAGGTGTTGAAATTTCATACTACTTCAAGGTTAGGAAGGTTTTGTGATGCCAACGAATTTCTCATTGTCACTTTGTCTATGCCAACGTAGTAGAGACTTTGTAATCACAGATATGACTTATTGTAAGACACTGTCTATATTTTTGAGATGAGGTATTATGTACATTATTTACATTATTTGGACTATTGTCCTCATCTTTGTCACCATATTTATCACAACATTTCGGCTGTTGTATGCTCTGGCCTTCTTCAGGTGGTTGGAATTTTGAACTGAACCCTTTATTTCGCTCACTGGGGTAGACTGTTCTAGTTCCACGTGCCATGTTTGATGGATGTCAGTTATCAGTTATCTCCTGCTAATTTCCCTCTGAAAGTTCTCCACTGCCTTAACCGGGTATTGAACTCACACTCTTTGGGTCCTGTCACTGGATCTAACCAACGCCTTTATCCATGTGACTTCCTCTATATATATGTTTCCTCTATGGTCACATTATCTACTTAGTTCAATAATGTGTTTGCTCACTAGCAATCTATGTTCAAACAAGTGTCAGTAGCGACACTTTATTGCTATATAACAGAAGGAAACTTTTGGTTCCAATCATGTATTGGAATGACTGTAAAAACGTTCCTCTCACCAAATTTATAGACAAAACATACAGGTTCAAGTGGTCAAAGTATGCCAGATCAGATGGTGGTTTCTCCTGCAAAGTGGGATAGACAAAACATACAGGTTCAAGCTGGGATTTCTTCCTAGCTAATAAGATAAGCCATTTCTCAGTCTCATCTGTTCTGGTCTTTCTTGTCTTGAAGTCAGAACACTTGGATCACTTCTTTGTATAAATTTTGTGTGTCAACACCATTCTTAGTCTGAACTTTTTTGCTTTATTACTGTTTGCTTTGCATATATTGTTTGCTAAATATCTTTTTGCCTGTTCTTTTTTTTTTTTTCTCTTGTTATTGTAAACCTTGTCAATTTTGTTTGTTCGAAAGTTCTGCCAATTACACTTAACCATGTCAAATTATTCTATACATCAATACTGGAAAATAAAACAACAGTGAGTGGACTTGAAAGACCTAATTCCTGTGTTTTTTAGAGAAAGATTTTATAAACTTCAGCCAAAAGCAATACAGGCTGTTCAGTTAATGAATGCATAGTGTTTCATGTTTTCCATACCCAAAGCCATTTTTAACCACTGATCTTAGAAAGCAATTGTATACAGCTAAGAGTTTAGATATTTCTGATCGGGTTTGTTACCATACAGGCCATCCATATGAAAGACTATCTGATTTTGTTGCAGGGAAACAGCTAACATGACCATTACATGTACACATGAATGCAGAATCCATATTTGGAGAAATCTTCAAAGACACACACCCCATCACTGAGAGAAAATGATTAAGTTCAGAGTTGACTAAACAATATCAATTAAAACTTTGTAATACGTGAAAATGTTTATTATTATTTTATTGCTGTATCTTATTTTTGTTGCTTTTTAATTAAAGCATTTTCTTTTTAACTGTCTCTTTGCTCACCTTATGCTATGATAATATCTATCTATAAAAGGCAGGATGTGTGTATCTGTGTGTAATGAATGCAAGGCCACAATTTTCAATGGGTTTGCACCAAAATTTACATGCACATGCTCTAAGTTAGCAGGAAGGCCCAAGACCAACTTCGCATTTCCCAACTCCCATCAATAGTCAAAATAATTGATTTTTTCATGCTTCTACGGCAGTTTTCATGTAGTTTGCAGCCATTTTGTACTGGCCAGTGTGAGAGCTAACAGCTGACTGACACAAATGTTAACTAGCATGCAAAAAAAATAGATAGCTGCAGTCATCACAAGTGGGAAAAATTTAAATCTGCATGGCACTTTACTCCAATTGGCTCATTCGCTTGCTTAAACTCAATGTTGATTCTGATTCTGCAGAACTGGGTTGGGTGTGAAAAAGTATTTGTTGTTAACATTCTTTTTTCATTCAGTTTTTCCAGTTACTAGTCCTTTTTTAAAGCTGATTGTTTTGCATTCATTTTGTTTAGTTCTTTTTTATAACAGATTTAATGTTTAGTATAAAGCTTAGAAAAAATTTGCAGTGTGAGATAGGCAAGAAGTAAGGCATGTAGCAACATCAGCATGGCAAAGGGCACTCCTTTAAAGGCAAGGAAGGGCAAAAATATTTTAAGTGATAGTGATTGCTGTAGGAGTCGTACGATTTTTGAATCAAGCACAGGCAATGCTGGGCCATGATGCTAGTCAAATATAAAGTGACATCTAAGAAAAGTTTTTAATTTGGAAAAATGTGTATTATCTGGTTATATCTCTGAGATGCAGTGTTATGATTATTTACATTATTTGGAATCCATTGGCATATTCAGAATGTTTTGGCGGTTGTACGCCCCAGAAAAAATGTTGTGAATATGGCAATGAAGATGAGGATAACAATCTGAATAATATAAGTAAAATGTGTTTTAATTGTTTAATTTCTATTAATATTCCAATCATATCATAGGGATTTCAATAAACTGAAACCTTTTTTTTACAGTAACATTATATATATATATATATATATATATATATATATATATATATATATATTATATTTCGCTTGAAGATGGAACAGCTTACTTTAATACAATTTTATTGAAGTTTTCGGCTCTTGTTTTGAAACATGAGAAGTCTTATGTAGCGTGTTGGAATCATATTTTTAAATAAATAATTATATATATATATATATATATATATATATATATATATAGATAGATAGATAGATAGATAGTGAGCCAGACAAATCTACCTAGGTTTCATCTAAATAGATTGTCAGGGAAAATTCGGCCGAACTTTCCCTGACAATACGTTTAGGTGAAACCTAGGTAGGTTTGTCTGGCTCACTAGGTGTATCGAGGTCTGCTCTATGATTGTATTGAGCTCTTTTGTTACTTGTTTACTCGTATCGGGATTTTTTCTTTGGGCTTCAGACCTGCATCTGTGCGATTTTTTCGGCAGTAGTTCATGTTTGTAGCTCTTTCTTTTTTTAAAACCTTTTTTCCCATCGAGATTGATTTGATTATTGGCAAATCAAAAATTCGAGGGTTTTTCGAAACGAGTTTAGTTATCTACATTTGTATGTATATATATATATATATATACATACATACATACATACATACATACACACACATATATATATTATTTTAAAGTATTTTTTCATTGCAACACAGAAATTTATAAGTTCCAAAACAGAAATTTCTGTGTTACAATGAAAAAATATTTTTAAATAATATTATAATAATATGCTTTACTTTGTATTGAGTATTTTTTAAAAAAATAAATGCTAAGAAACTGTGGATTATTAATCTGACTGTTCTTTCTTTCTTTATATATATATATACTGGACTCTCATGTTTCTTCAACATATCAGGATCAAGCAGTTCCTAGAAACTGACTGACAGACACCTGCACATATGATTTGATTATTGTGGTGAAGGTTTCGTGCAGGACCATCCACACTTTTTGAAGGGCTGAATACAGAGACCTGGCGCACTATGTGCCATAAGGTCCACAAACGACACTCTGCAGATTTTGAATTCAGAGTTGTTCTTTGTCTAGACCAGATGTGATCCAAGGCTATAGAACCCAATCTGTCCCGCTATTTTATCCATAGTTGGGGGGAGAAGAAGAGGATTCATACTTTTCCCAAGGGTATCAGCATGTAAGTGAATACAATGGAGTCAAATGGAATTCGAACTTGGCTCTCAGATTCCTCTATCCAAGCTACTATCCATTACTTCACCGGACCTCTCTCTCTCTACATATATATATATATATATATATATATCTGTGTGTGTGTGTGTGTGTGTGTGTGTGTGTGTGTGTGTGTGAGAGAGAGAGAGAGAAACAGAGAGGTTTGTCAGTGATGCTTAAAATATGTTGATAATTCAGTGCAGAAGAATAAGACCATCCTCACAAAATGGTGGATGCTTGTAAAAAAAAGTATAAACTTAACCAAATTTAACCTTATATTTCAAGCATAAACCTGACCAATGTTTAACTACAGATTAAAGTATAAATCTAATCTTTTATTGCAGTCTCGAGTAAAAACCTTCCCTTTATTTAACTATAGACTAAATTATAATAAAAAAAAACATATTTTGACATTAAATAACCCAACAAGTAATATATCGTAAAATCTACCAAACCAAAAAAGACACACACATGCACGCATGCACATATATATATATATATATATATATATATATATATATATATATATATATATGGTAAATCAGGGTGAAATAATGCTATTTTATTTTACCTTATTTTTTTCTTGCTTTTCGCTATTCTTAAATTTGCTACTGTTTTTCATTTTCTCATGTTTTTTTTTTCCTTAACTGTCACCATAGGCAGGATACAGAACTTCAGTGGATTCGATGTTGAAGGAACCCATTACCATTTTTAACAGGAAACCTGCTGTCTGGCAAATGGTAAATTCAGAACAGAGGAACTGTTTTCTTATTTGGCTTCAGAAAACAAAAGTTTGGTCAGTTTATGGACAAGAATGAAAAAATATATTTTTTTTAATATTTAGCTTTTGTTGTTTTTATCATTTTTTTTTTTTTTGTTAGTATACCTCATGTTTCCCCACCATTCTCTTGTCTATCTGTATATCCTTTCTATTGTTTTGATATTATTATTATTTTTATCTATTGATATATATATATATATATATATATATATATATATATTACCATATCTTGTTTTTTTTCTATACTTTTGGCATTTTTTCTTCCCAAAAATGTTCTTTCTTGTCCTCTATGTTTTTCTTTCCACCAATAATTTTCAATCAATTTTATGTATTCACTCCTCCTCCTCCTTCTCCTCTCTTTCCTTCTTCATCCATTTTTCTTCCTTATTCTTCTATATTTCTAGTTTCTTTTTTCCTTCTTGCATTCAATTTTATTCTATTTCATTCAATTTACTCTTCTTCCCAGCAAACTGTTCATTGATTCATTTCATCTTTCGTTTTTATCTTTGTTGCTTGAGAAATATTTTCTGGCCAAGAACATGGAAGACGACCAAATTAAAATATCAAATACAAAGAAAATGTTTTGAAATTATAAAATAACAGGTGATAGGTGATAACGGAACTTTTCCACACACGCCCACACATCTACACATATTCTCATCAAAATTATATTTAAACCAAATAAAATAAAACTGTTATATATATATATATATATATATATATATATATAAACAATATGTGCTGATATATAATTTTCTAAAGTAATGAATTTTTATTTTTAACAATCAAACAGATTTTATATCACTTTAAAAATTATTTTCATTGGATGTTTATATTCAAGTCGAAGTTCCATTTATTTATTTAAAAGTATATTTATTTACTTTTATCTGCTGACTTGAATATTTGAGAAATCTTATTAAAGAAATATATGTATTTTCCGGCAGAACTCGAACCTGCATCCCTCAGGGTAAGGTTTAGGTTTATTTTGCTTTATGGCATATCAACAGCTCAATGAGTTATTTAATACTGTCAATATTTTTAAGATAGGTCTGTATGAATAGAACACATATTAAAAATTTTTTTAAATGTATTGCTAGTAATATTTTTTTCAAAAATGTATTGCTGGTATTTTTAATATAAAAATCTTTTTTTTATATCTTCATAGTGTTTTGACCCCAGTTTGGGTGTTCACTACTTGCCCATAGCTAGGACCCAAATGGGTGGTACCACCCTGGGTCAGGGTGGACCTGGGAACAACAGCAATTAAGAGGTAGCTTCACATTCCTCAAAACCTCCTGATCAGAAGTCTTACTACCAGATATAGTTTATCATCATACCCAGGAAGCATCTCTCTGGGCAAAGGGAAACTGTGGTTAGATCCAATGTACCTTAGTCATGGAGAAGCCTTTTCAATTAAGTAAAGTTTCAGCAGTGCCTTTAAGTGAAATCCTTCTTGTCACAAATTCCTTAAAATGTTCATATTTGCTCAGTTTTGTATTTAAACATAAACAAGGTAATTTTCTAAAGTAATGGATTATTCTTTATCAAAATTATTACTAATTATTATTTATTATTTTTTTATCCCACCAAACATTTTTAAAGGAGGCTCCATTTTTGCCCCCCACCCTGAATATTTAAAAAAACTTATTAAAGAAAAATATGATATCTTTGGTAGAATTAAAACCTGTGTCCCACTGATTGTAATTCACCCCTGAAGATGATCTTAGAGGAGATTGAAAGTACTTGGGTAAGAAAAACTATGGTTCCTTCCTTGATAAATTCCATCTTTACGTCAAGAAACTGATTAGAGATTATTATAAAAATAAACAGACATATGTCTATATCATTCAATGAAACATGTTTGTATATATATATATATATATATATATATATATATATATATATATATATTCAAGCATGTTTGGTTAGATAATTTAGACGTATTATGTCTATTTTAGTTTTAAACCTTTCAAGTTCATGAATTAATTCTGTGGTGGATGTAGAAAATTGATTAAGGAAAAAGACCAATATCATATATCAATTTAAATGTCCTTTGGGGGATTGTATCTCTGATGAAAATGTTAATACATATATTCGTTTTACAACAACAACGATGATGATAAAAAGGCTTACATTTCCCTTGAATGATCATAGTTCTCTCTCAGAACATTTAAAGGAATACTCATGCCCACATGCACAGTTTAGACAGATATTAGTCAAAAATACATCTATGCTTCCTCAAGATAATAATATGCAAAAACTTAAAAGTCTAGAAGACCTTTATCTAAGAGAATAGTGGCCAAAAATAAAGACAATTTAATTTATGGTGTTAATGCACAACACATCCATAAATATACAATCCCTGAAAATGCTCTCAGATGAGATTAAAAGTACTTGAGAAAATAATAATTATTTGAAAGAAAATTTTGGAATTTTTTTAATCAATTTTCTACAGCCACCAAGAAATTAATTTGGGGACTTGAAAGGATTAAAACTAAAATAAATAAACATAATATGTCTACATTATTTAACCAAACATGCTTAAATGAAAATATGCTATCCTATATATATATATATATATATATATATAATAATAATAATAGACTCTCCCATCGGTTTCGATGTATGAGGATCTGCCAGCTTATTGATTCAGTTATGAAAGTTTATGCGCTATATATATATATATATATATATATATATATATATATATATATATATATATATTCATCAACATACAAGCCTGTTCCATTAGTGTGGTTAGACATCTGATTGCTTTAAGCCTGGATAGAAACCCAACCGATTTGGCATCAGTTGGAGATCCTAACCCTAAGCAATCAGTACACAGCAGAGAAAAGGAAATTCGAATATATTATATATGTATACAAAACACCAGCAGCCAGTGTGCTCAATTCATTAAAAAAGTGGTGCGTTTTTTATATATATATATATATATATATATATATATATATAAATAAACATGTGAGGCCACAATTTCTTTGTTACGCCTTTCAAGAAAACTGGAATGAGTCAACATGCTTTAAAGGCAAAATGCAACCATGCTTGATTTTGAAGATTTTCATAGCCAGATATTCAAAGCAAGCTGGATCAGACAGTGGTTTCTCCTGAAAAGGTGGACAAAGGTTGGAATTTCTACCAGTGCAGGCCAGTAGATAAAATCAATACTGCTTCAAATAAACAGAGGGTCTATTCAGATATGGGCATCTACTAAAATTAACATTTGATATAATAAAAATACATATACATATAGATATAGATAGATATAGACATATATAAACATATATAGATAGACATACATAGAGGCATAGAGAGACATATAAAGATATAGACATCCAGAGACATAGACAGGCACAGACAGACATCCGGAGACATAGACAGGCACAGACAGACATCCGGAGACATAGACAGGTACAGACAGACATCCGGAGACATAGACAGGCACAGACAGACATCCGGAGACATAGACAGGCACAGACAGACATCCAAAGACATAGACAGGCACAGACAGACATCCGGAGACATAGACAGGCACAGACAGACATCCGGAGACATAGACAGGTACAGACAGACATCCAAAGACATAGACAGGCACAGACAGACATCCAAAGACATAGACAGGCACAGACAGACATCCGGAGACATAGACAGGCACAGACAGACATCCGGAGACATAGACAGGTACAGACAGACATCCAAAGACATAGACAGGCACAGACAGACATCCGGAGACATAGACAGGCACAGACAGACATCCGGAGACATAGACAGGTACAGACAGACATCCAAAGACATAGACAGGCACAGACAGACATCCAGAGACATAGACAGGCACAGACAGACATCCGGAGACATAGACAGGCACAGACAGACATCCAGAGACATAGACAGGCACAGACAGACATCCGGAGACATAGACAGGCACAGACAGACATCCAAAGACATAGACAGGCACAGATAGACATCCGGAGACATAAACAGGCATCGAAACATAGCTAGGGATAGAAAAGCATAGAGACATAGACATAGCGGCATAGATAGAGACATAGATAGACACAGTGGCATAGGCACAGATAGACATATACAGATATAGATAGATACATTGGTATGGTATAAAACAAAGGGTAAAAAGAGACTTTCAAAAAATATCCCATGGAAAATGCTTGTTTCTTTTTTGTTCATTTTTTACTTTCCAATTTTTCTTTTCCATTTCTTATTTTTGCTCCTTATTTTAATCTTTCACTTTTTGTTTTGCAGTGACTGAACATGACAAGTGAGATACAACGTGTGTTATTGTTCCTATAAAGATTGCCAGACTCGTTTAGCTTTTGTTTTTGTGTGAATTGGTTATGTTTTTGTTTCGTCTTTGTATCAGATGAGCCTCCACCCATCAGCACCCCCCTCATATACAGAGACAGCTACAAACATTGAGTACACATTAAACAAACCTTCAACTTTAAACTTGGAATTTTTTTTCATATGGTATAGCGAAAAACATCTGTAAATTGTAATATTAGCCATTTCCTTATAAAGAAATATTTGGAATTCATTAGCAGAATAGACAGTGCTACTCAAGATATACTTTTCTTCATTCCCTGACCATCAGGCTAGGTAGGATCAAAATGCAATATCAGCTCTTACCTCCAATAATAATGGTAATATTAACTCCTACCTTTGGTCTAAGTTTATAAAACCTTTCTATTAAAACAGCTTTTCAGGAAAACAGGTTTCTTAAGTCCAGTAGCTGTTGTTATTATTTCCAATAATTAAGGGGGCTTTCCTTTCTATACTTTTATTTGAAGTTGCATGGAATGTCAACATCTTGATTATTTCATTATCTTCTCTTAGACTGCTGTCCATTTTACTTGTTGCTACCGTTGGTAGTCCTCAGGTGATGTGGTTTCTGTTACTTGGTGCAGTTCTTTGTGTTTCTGTAGCACTATTCCCCAATGCTGAAAGAAGTATGGTCATTGTCGAGACCCTCAGACTTCACTTGCTCAAAGCCTTTTTTAATTGGTGAACAGGTTTGGTGCCATGCATGACATCCATATGAAAATCTCTACCTGATGAGGCTATTTAAGAACATGGCTTAAGATTTCAGTTTTATGGTAATATTAGCAGCTTCCTTATAAGGAAACATTTGGCATTCCTCTTTCCACCTGTATTTCCTCTAAATTTGTGAAGAAAAAGAATGAACTAATTATAACTTTACTAACCTCAGTGCTCTACAAGGTCTCAAGGGTGGGCACCTTGTGCGGATTAAAGTCAGTACAGGTGTAAATATATAGATACATCATGGCTCTCAACTATTATCTCTATTTTATCTGTGAATTTCTTTGGGAAGATAGTGGAGCAGTTTCCTGTTGCCTTTTCCATGATTTTAAATTCAGATGAGCCCTACCAAAGCAAAAGAGCCCATTCTACCTTACCCTGTTCAATTCATAGCTAAAAAGGAAAGAAAGGGATTTATACCCATAGGAAATAAACCCTATTCCCAACACAACTGCAAAACCCACATACATACCGTACTAAAACATACCTAAACTTCTTTTCTACCAAATAACATACAATATTACAAATATATTAAAAAAAGATTCCCACTACAACACACACTGCTTAAATCAAAATATCTATTGTTTAGAAATTAGCATCAGTATGTGAAATATTTGACCAATCAGAGAAAACTAAAACAATATTTTTCTCAAGTCTACTTTTGGGGAGAATTTCTTATAAAACCCACAGAACAAAGATGCAACTGTCTCTAAGCCATTGAAACACAAGAGAAAACATGTCTTCACCCAATGCATGCTGAAAGAATCATCTCCAATAACAATAGCTTAAATGGTCAGTGAATCTTTGCTGATGATCAAAGTCTTATTAACCTCAGCTTTTTACTGTGGACTGACGACTCAAAAGTCTTTTCTCAACTACAGATTTTTCTGTGGACCAACTATCCAAAAACTAATTCAACTAAAGATTAATTTTACTCCTTTTTGTAGCTTTTGAATTTGTGTACATATGTTTGTAAATAGAAATGATTTATTTAGCAGACATATCCATGTTTACTTTATTTTTTATCTTGTTTTGAATAAACACTTTCAGACTTTTAATATAACAAAATCTGAATGACAGAATTTCCTACATGCTTTTTCAAGGGCCTCTGTGTGAAAGCAAATGCAGTAAGCTAGGGCAGATATTGAACTTAGCTTACTGCTTCCACTTTCTGTGTCAATAACTTTTCAAGCAATCCACAATCCAGTATCCTTGCAAGGGAAGTTTAAAAGGCATAGCAATATTTATAAAAGATGTTTTTTTGTCTAGTTTCTAGTTCCACAACTTATGGATGAGTCAGGAGGTTTTATAAAATAATTTTGTAACAATAATTTCTTGTAATACATCCGTACAGAAAATTATATTAAATTATAAAAAAAAGAAAATTGTTTTTTAATCACTTACTCATGCACTCAAGTCAAGTAGATTCCAATGAGGAGTATGGTGGAGGGCACTCATCCAAATCCAGTAGACTCCAATGAGGAGTATAGTGGAGGGCACTCATCCAGATACAGTAGAAGCCAATGAGGAATATGGTGGAGGGCACTCATCCAAATCCAGTAGACTCCAATGAGAAGTATGATGGAGGGCACTCATCCAAATCCAGTAGACACCAATTTGGAGTATGGAAGAAGCCATTCATTCAAATCCTGTAGACTCCAATGAGGAGTATGGAAGAGGGTACTCATTCAAATCCAGTAGACTCCAATGTGTAGTATGGAGGAGGCTATTCATTCAAATCCAGTAGACTCCAATAAGGATTATAGAAGAGGGCACATTCAAATCCAGTAGACTCCAATGAAGAGTATAGAGAACATTCACTCAAGTATAGTAGTCTTCAATGAGGAGTATAGAAGGGCCATTCACTCAAGTCCAGTAGGACTCCACTATAGAGGGCATTCACTAAATTCACAAAGTCTCAACTGGTGTATGTGGAATCACACATTCAATTTCCCCAGACCCAACTGAAGAGTATGAGGCCTCTCACACCAGTTCTGCAAATTCCATTGAAGTAGATGTGGGCCCATATACACCAGACTTGAATGGGGAGTATAAGCTGCTGCTATGCTTCCCATAGGCTGAAGATTCCAGTTTGCTCTACTATTTAACTCATATTTGTGAGAAGAAATGGTTGATTGATTGATTGATTTGGTTTCTATGGCTTATCAACCTTTTGCATGTTATTTAAAGCCAGAAATATTTTTACATTTTAAGAATTTTTTGTGATATTGATTTAAAGAGTTACCAATCTTACTAATTAACCCATAACTGGGGGAAGAAGTGGTGGATTCATATCTTTCCCAAGGAATTTTTGCGAGTAAGTGAATATAATGAACCCAACTGGAATTGGAACTCAGCACTGATTATCAATTCTGAGACATGATACATTACATGACCTGCACATATAAGCTTACAGCAACTGATATTCCTAAGCAGCCACCTATGTAGGTACTGAATATGCCCGATGTTGCTTAACCTTAGTGATTGTACAGAGACTGGTGTTTCAACCTGATATGGCTGTTAGCAGAAGAAATGGATTTTGAAGATGTTTCATGCATATTTGTGTGAAGGTGAATGCAACTATTGTGTTATTTATAAATTATATCTTTTTTTACCAGAGATTGAACTGTTTACCAAGTTCTTTAAAAAATTTTCATCACTTCTTTAACGAAACATCTGTTAAATTTTCAGCAAATACAGACACAGAAGAAAGCAAATCATTGGTCAATAAATACTAAAACAGCATTTTACTCTTAGTGCATGGATCAGGTGAGGGTGGGTCTGTTTTGATACTTGAAATAGCCTGGTATCAGTTTATTTTCCCAGAAGACAAATTCATGTAAAGAATACTAAAAGTTTATGTTGCTATCTCGGCTCTGCAGGCGATTATCAACATGTCTTTTATTAGTTAAGTCTCTCCTTTGTTAGTCTTGTCAATTCAGTCCCTGGATACTGTATCCGTTTCAAAGTGTGATGGATGCCAGACAAACAATGTATATTTTGAAACAAATTATTTGAATATATCACAATGGTTCATCATCATAAATTTCAGAAAATTCAATAAAGGAAAGTTGTTTTTTTCTGTTGTGGATTGAAGAGCAGACATTCCACCTGAATAAGAATCGACAAAAACAAAGACGTCCAGCCTCGTACATATGAAGATAAACATGTCCAGCCTCAAATAATACAAGGATAAAAACATATTCAATGTCCATAAGACAGACAATGAGAACCACATTCATAATAATGTTGAAATACAGAAAAAAAAAAAAATACACACATGACTGTCTAAAAATAATAAAAAAACACTTTTTTCTTAAAAATGTTCACTCACCACAAGACCCAAGAGCCACTCAAGGTAGAGAGTTTCAGAATGAGATTGTTCTGTAAATTTAAGAAGAGGATGTAAGTACAAATTATAAGGATATGTAGGATATTATGGTGAACAGTCCCATAGGAGCAAGCGAGCCATAGTGTCTTGCATCTGCCGCAAAGAGAAATAAGGGTCTTACCTCAATGTGCAGCATATGGTATCAGCAATTTTGCTCCTTGAAAATGGCATTACACTCCCATCTAGCTATTCCAGCAGTATGTGCAGTAAGAAGGGTTTTTTTACAGTTTGGCATGCTTCAACCAATAGCAAGTCATACAGAACGAGGCTATTTACCTGGATAACAGAGAATGAAAATGAAGAACGCTGATTGGTTGGTCGACCACAGTGTTGGTCTGATAAAAGAGGGCTGAAGCAGTGAGAGAGGAAGACGGATTTGCATTTTGAAGTGTGTGGAAAGCAAGAACGGCAGATTGGACCAGCGGTATCTTGAATTGTACAAACGTCTGAGTACTAGAGACTCATTTAAACTACAGATATAGGATTGACTCAAAGAGGTTGAGATCATAGGGAATCAGAAGTCATTCTCTGTGTTCAAAAAAAGGAGGCATTCTCAGAAAAGAAGATGCCTTTCTTACCAGTGGATTATGAAGGGAATGATGATAATTCAGCCATGGGTATATGGTATGGTGGGTCCTAGCTATAAAGGGGTGTGAAGTGGTGGAAGTAAGGAATATAGCTCGTCTTTGGAATTGTATTTTCACTCTTATGTTTCTCGCTTCTCATGTAAAGTTTTTTCAGAGATATTTCTATCTTCATTCAGAAACCCACTACCAAGAGTAAATCTTGAGTCTTGTACTGAGTAAAGCAATAAAAACAATATCACGAAAAAGTTAGAAATCTGAAAGAGGTGATACAGACCCCACAGCACAACTAAAGTCTTCAACATGACTGAGAAGAATGGCAGAAGCGTAAGCAAACTAGATGTCATTTGTGTGCAGATACACAAAATATTCATAAAATATGCAATAATAAATAATAAAATATGCCTCTTTTATGAAACTTTCAAATATCCATTGTTATTAATGAAGAATGTGCCGAGACATTTTTGGAGACACCCTATATATACTAAAATAAAAATACTTTTATTACCCAACTATGATTTTCAATAAAATAATACTTCTCTCCAAACAATTCTAAAAAGATAAGAATAAAAAGGTTTGAGTAAAGATTTATACTTACAAAGTATAACGAGTAACAAACAGCAAAATTTAAAACATATTAAATTATTTACATTCAGATTATTGTCCTAATCTTTATTTTTGTTACCACGTTTCGGATATTGTGTCCTTCATCAGGTATATATGAATCTGGGTAACCTATATTTAAACTACAGCAGTAGACTGTTCTTGTTCCACTGCCCATGTCTAGAAATATCTAGTCTCATTCTTATTTC
>OZ010606.1:56552531-56575031 GCA_963932145.1 Acanthosepion lycidas | reverse complement strand
CCTTCTCTCTGTATCTGTCAACAGTGTCCACGTTTCACATCCATATGCGGGAATGGAGACTACCAGCGATTTGTACAGTCAGTACTTAGTTTTAAAGCTGATTTTGATCTTCCATATTCTTGCCAATTTAGCCATCGCTGCAGCAATCTGTTTGTGGATTTCCGAGTTGCAAGTACCATCTTTAGACAAGACTGCTCCTAAGTATTTAAAACTGGACATTTCCTCCAATGAATTCTCATTCATGGTAATGTTGACACTTGTTACTGTTTGAGCTATTCACCATTACTTTGTGTGTATATATATATATATATATATATATATATATATATATATATATATATATATGGCCTGCTACTCCAATTTTCCAAGTACACTGCTAGGTGGCTAGCCAATCTCTTCTGCAGAAGCAGTTGTTTTTGTTCAACACCCACAAAGCCAACTTATGGTTTATCCTGCCACTATGCTGAATGAACCTTAGTTCCAGTTTCTAGGGGAGAGCTGATACTCTATCATGATCAACGACACTAGTATGCTCAAATCAACTGTCATGATAACTTGCGTCATTGTGCCAGTACAACTATCAACTGCTTCCAAAGAGTTCTGTCTATCCAATTTCAATTGCCAAGAGGCTTACTCCACCGCTTGTATGGTTTACCAAAAGTGCTACGTGCTGGAATCACCTCTCCCAGACTGATAAGATCAAGAAATCTCCTTCATGACAAATCAACAACAGTGAGATTCAACCTGGGATTTATTGTCAGAAAGTAAACATTCTATGTATGCATCCTATTGGTATATAATCCACTGGATTGTCATAATATCAAATATTAAAACTGATCCACAAAGAGAGCTCAATGTATTTATTATAACAGAGCATATAAATTACACAACAAAATCTAAATTTACTTCATATGGCTGGGAATAGATCTATTTCAACCAACAACAATTACATCAGTTTTATTCAACCCTGGTGTGTAGACTGTGTTCATGTCGGAATTAGAAATTTAACTTTGACAGTAGTAGAAAAATTGATACAGAATTTATCCATTTTGATGTTTGAGTCAGACGAAATGCCTGAGTCAGTGGTTAGGGGAGGGTGGAAGGTATTAACCTTAAAGGAAAGAGGTTTTTATAAAATTAACTCGGATATTAACCTTATGACATTAAATTGGGGTTATATGAAGAATGAGGTGTTAAACTGAAACTAAGAAAAGAGGGGGCTGAAAAGGGGGTTTTACACCAAAAAAAAAAAAAAAAAGTTATATGTATAAAATTAGGTTCCTACTTAAAAAAATAACAAAATATACATGAAAATGAGATATTAAAACGATTAAAAATATGTTATATTTAGATAATTTATATTAAATTCAAGTAAGAATATATTTAAAACTTTTATATTAAAAAATAAAATATGTGGTGAATTCTTCTGTTAATGTCAAAGTATCTGGGCTCAACAGTTCAGTTCTAAAACTGAACTGCTGAATTACTCACACAAATGATTTGGTTGAAGTAGTGAAGGTTTTGTGTAGAATAAACTTTATTTTTCAGAAAAATACAAAAAACTGATAATGGAAATAGTGCATAGCATACGATGAAATCTCCAAAGAGCTTTCTGGACTTACTCCCACCTAAGGCAAGAGAGCTTCAGATGCCCTGCAATTTAAATAATACTTCGAAGAAGGTGGGAATCCTAGGTATGACAATAAACTACAGCAGGAAGACCTCTGATCAGGAGGTTTTGAGGAATGTGGAACCACCTATTAATTGTTGTTGTTCCCAGGTCTACCCTGATCTGGGGTTGGAGCACCTGTTAAGGTCCCATCTATGGGCAAATAGTTAACCCAAAAACTGGGTTCAAAACACTATGAATGTATAAAAATAGATTTTTATAGTAAAAATACCAGCAATACATTTTTGAAAAAAAAAAAAAAAATTACAAGCAATATATTTTCAAAAAAAAAAAAAATAAATAAAAAAAGAAAGAAAATATTAATGCATATTCTAGTCATACCGAACATATCCTAAAAATCTTAAATTATTAAATAACCTATTGAGGTTGAACCAAACCAAACCAAACCAAACCAAACTGAAAATGGCAGGTTCATGCCTTTTTCAAGGGCATTAGCATGAAGTGAATGAAGCAGAATTGACCAGTCTTGGCTCACTGATTACCCTTTCCTTGCCAATAACTATCACACACACAAAACAGATCTAATAAAGAACCTATCAGATATAAAGCGTTCGAATACCAAACAGTAAGCCCTCAGATTTTTACATTTTTAATTTCACTACCAGGATTCATAAAAGAAATTAGTAGACACAGTAGTTAAAAACCACAGACAAAACAACACAGAATACAGCAAAGGCTTCATTCAAGAAATAATCACTGCCACTACCGAAATCAACTATGAAAGAACTTAACCACAACACTTAAATGAGGTGAGATTATTATTAAGAAGAAGAAGAAGACATACAATAAAAATTGATTTACTAATTGTGGAGTGAGCAGTCATGGTCAAATGCACAATAAGCAACTGTTCAATGAACAGATTTGACAAGATTTGTAATAAGCAATAACAAGAAAAAGAAACTTGAAATAGGAATTTACTCTATTACCTGTAATAATTGCCACAAGGAATACATCTGAGAAACCTCAAAGAATTTCAATAAAAGACTATATGAACACAAAAGGGAGATTTGACAAAATAACATGTTAAATGTATTAGATAATCATCATAACAAGACTGACCACAATTTTTATTTTAAAATTGCTACCCTCATTAAAAGAGAAAACAATTTACTGAGACAAAAATGTTTATAAAGTATTTTAAATGTAAGATTATCCACAGCAAATTTGCATCTGGGTACTTGCATTTCACCATTTTTGGCAGGTATTCTTATTATCACAATATGGGATATTTAATAACAAAAGTGATTGAAACACAAACGAAAAGTAAAAGAATGTAAATGAATTCAGCTAGATTGTATAACAAAACAAAAAAAAAAAGAAATTTAAAATTTCCTATGTTTTTCATTTGTGTGCATGTAGTAATATCAACGTAAACTTTATTTGATGAAATTCTAAAGGACGAAACATGTCACACAAAAAATGTTTCCCCATTGTCTTACTTCTTTCCCTAAAATTATTCTTGATTTTATATATATATATATATATATATATATATATAGCTAGCCACTCATATTTGAGGATACTAGAGCATGTAACCAATCCCTATTGCAGACATTTACTCAGTCACATTTGTGTTTGTTCAACACCCACAGAGCCAACCTGTGGTTTATATTGTAACTATGCTGAGCAGATCATAGTTACAGTGTCTGAGAGAGAGCATGTTATCTAGTGTGATTAACAATCTGAACAAGGCCAGCATGCTCAAACCCTCAGTCATGTGACTTTTTGCTAGAAGAACTATCAATGGTCCCCATGTGTACCATCTATCCAATTTCACTCACATGGCTATATATCATGTATATTTAGCAAGCAAAAAGAAAATGTTCTTTCAAGCAAATATTATTGAGTACATTTTATGTCACTTAATTTTAATGGACTTTCCAAATTATGAATAAACCTTCTTAGACAAGGAGGGAAGTCTATCAGAAATTGTTTGAAGTTCATTTTGGAAGAAAAGTACAAAAAACAGGATCATATATATATATATATATATATAATGAAATGAATTAGGTTCAACAATGATTTTAATATATTTTTTGTCTATATGTTATTTTTATAGACACAAATATTTAAGCAAATTCTCTATTTACAATAAATAGTTGTTTGTTTGTTTGGGTTTTATGGCATATCAACCACTGTGGGTTATTTAATGCCAAATCCAGTTTATATGAATTTTAAATGCCTATTTTGTATGGAATAAAAAACGTATAGCTGGCAACACTACTTTTTTACTCAAAAACTTAGAGCTGGCAACATTATTGTTTCAAAAACTTAGAGCTGGCAACATTATTGTTTCAAAAACATGCAGCTGGCAACATTATTTTTCTGAAAACATTATCTGAGACCTTGCTGTTGCATGCAGTTTATCGCCATACCCAGGACGCGGATGTAGTTTACCGTCATACCCAGGACACGGATTTAGTTTACCGTCATACCCAGGACATACAATAAATAGTATTAACAACAAAAAAATTACATATAAACAAAAGATATATTAAAATAATTGTCGGACTTAGTCCATTTGATAATATATTATGTTAGTTGTTTATGTTAAGATGTGCTTCGAGCAGATATGAATGTTTGAGAGAAATCATGGGAAGTTTGTAGTTCAAAAACAGTAATTTAACCTTGCTAACCAGATGTTTCCTCTGTAGATAAATAGTATAGCATGTCAGGTATCCATGTAGGATACAGATTCGATTTCTGTTAGAGAACATATATTCTGTCTATATTTCTGAGATGAGGTATTATGTACATTATTTACATTATTCGGGCTATTGTCCTCATCTTTGTCGCCATATTTATCACAACATTTTGGCTGTTGTACGCTCTGGCCTTCTTCAGGTGGTTGGAATTACAAACTTTTTGAACTTTGTCATTATATATATATATATATATATATATATATATATATGTGTGTGTGTGTGTGTGTGTACTAACTTAAAAGTTTTATATAGGAGATGAGCTAATGTGTCTTGTGACCTTTTAATTTAAAAAGTGTGACACATTGGCATTTATTATATATATGTTTGTGTGAAATGGTTGGAATTTCAAACTGAACCCTTTATTTTGCTCACTGGAGTAGACTGTTCTAGTTCCATGTGTCATGTTTGATGGATGTCAGTTATCAGTTATCTCCTGTTAATTTTTTCTCTGAACTTTTTCCACTGCCTTAACTGGGTATTGAACTCACACTCTTTAGGTCCTGTCACTGGATCTAACCAATGTCTTTATCCACTGGGCCATGTGTCCTTGTTAAGGCAGTGGAGAACTTTCAGAGGGAAATTAACAGGAGATAACTGATAACTGACATCCATTAAACATGGCACGTGGAACTAGAACAGTCTACCCCAGTGAGTGAAATAAAAGGTTCAGTTTGAAATTCCAACCATTTACACAAACATATATATAATAAATGCCAATGTGTCACACTTTTTCAATTAAAAGGTCACAAGACACATTAGCTCATCTCCTATATAAAACTTTTAAGTTAGTGTATATATATATATATATATATATATATATATATATATATAATGACAAAGTTCAAAAAGTTTTTTGTGTGACATGCTGTCATGCTGTCCTTTAGGACTTTATCGAGCTAGTCTATGTAAGTCCTACAGGATAAAATGCATGACACACACTACTATGCAGAAGTGAGTGGGGTAGAAGGTGTGATGACCACGGGGATACATATCAGAAAGGCATTCTGTTGTGGCCAGTTTAGGGGCCAGAAAGAAAGACATGGAAGATGAAATGTAGGTTGAACAAGTGTATTGGAATAACAGATATAAACAAAGCAAGAGTGTTAATAAAAAGCAGATACAGGTTTATGTCTGAAAGACCAGGTTACACTGCGTCTCGGCTGCTCAACCTATGACTCTTGCTCGGAAGTCTCAGTGTTTATGAGTGGAGGAAGTGTTCATTCTACTGTAGGAGGGTTTACCACAACACATTCAATCAAAGATTGAAATAAAAATTTAGTTTATACTTAAAATGTATTCCTTTCTCATGTTTCTCAGGCGTTCTCACATTTCTATAGGCCCTTCCACACTACTTGAGTTTTAGGAGGATGCAATCAATGAGTTGACCCCTAGGCATCACCAAACCTTTGCATGTCACTTTCAACAAAGAATTTTCTCCAAAATTCTTCTTGACATATAAAAATTTATTTATCATTATATATATATGTCTTAAAATAATTGTCGGACTTTGTCCATTTCATAATGTGTGACATCATTTGTTTACATTTGGATATGCATTGAGCAGATATGAATGTATGCAAGAGATTCTTGGAAGATTGTAGTTTAAAAGCATTAAAATCGACCTTGCTAAGCAAATGTCCCTCTTTGGCTCAATGGGTTAAGGCACGTCAGGCTATATGACGGTTCCGTATATGATACAGGTTCAATTCCTGTCAGAGGATGAATATTTTCTATGAAAATTTCTCGGACATTCAGGCTGGTAAATGTTATTAATTCTGTTTACTATAAACAGAGCATTTACTTAAATATTTGTATCTATAAAAAGAATGTTAGACATAAAAATGTCTTAATATATATATATATATAATTATTTATTTAAAAATATGATTCCAACACGCTACATAAGAGGTCTCATGTTTCAAAACAAGAGCCAAAAACTTCAATATAATTATTTTAATTAAATTGAATTAAAGTAAGCTCTGTTCCATCTTTAAGCGAAATTTTTTTTTGAATCTTGAAGATGGAACAGAGCTTAATTTAATTCAAATAATTATATTGAAGTTTTCGTCTCGTTTTGAAACATGAGACCTCTTATGTAGCGTGTTGGAATTATATTTTTAAACAAATAATTATATTTATGCTCTACTTTTGTATCGAGCACTATTTTTTAAAAATAATAACAAAAATACTAAAGAACTTTGGATTATTTACCTAACCAGTTCTTTCCTATTTTCTATATATTTTCACACACACGCACACACACATATATATATATATATATATATATATATATATATAATCTCCAAATGTAAACAAATGACGTGCACTTAGTATTTGTAACAGCTCAATTTAACATTTAATCAATTTTTATCGGTTTTGTGTTGACTAAAAATAAAAATTTATAATAATGTTTACATTGTGTTTCCAGATATTAAAATTAAAACACATGGACATGTTTACAGAAAAATACGCTAAAAATAAACCCCATCAGTATAAACAAAATGATAAACAACCACACATTACAGTGGCTAGCAGCTATTTTTTGTGTAGGGGCCAAAAAAAATTAAAAAAACAGAAGTGGGCATCATGGGAAATTTAAAATTTTAATGAAAACTGAATACCATTTGACATATTACAGGTGTTATTGAACCTTCTTAGTCTTCAGTAAAAAATTTAAAATTCTTAATATAGTTTGAAGCAAAACTATCATGATGTGTGATGCAAAATATTTTGTTGCCCAAATCACCATTCCCTTTTTGGATTTCTACCCAAAAGCTTTCTGATAACATGAGAGTAATTAGTATGTATCCTTTTCTTACAAAGCCATTTTGGGTAGTTTATCAAAAAAACCTGTTGTACCCAAATAAGAGTTACTGAATGTCAGTTATGTGTCATGCGTGATACATGTGTAGGTGATCATGTATCTTTCAATACATGACTGATGAGGCAGATTTTTTTCCTGCAGTAGGTTGCCATTTTTTTCTGCAGTAGACAAGTTGCTATCCAAGGCTATAGAACCTGGTATGTCTTGCTATTCACACATAACTGGAGGGAGAAGAAGAGGATTCACACCTTACTCAAAGGTAAGTAAGTATGTAAGTGAATGTAATGGATTCGACTGGAATTCAAGCTCAGCTCTCCGATTCCTCAATCTGACCTGCTATCCATTACTCCACCGTGCCTCCTTACTGAATGAAGAATAACCAAAATGGAGTTTGGAAATGAAATGGTAATCTTTATAACATCAACAAAATACAATGCTTGCCAGTGGTATGAAGTAAGTAAACCACTGCTAGTGGTGGACTAATTAAGTGCTAGTTGTAATAATAACAGTAGTAGTACTGGTTGTAATAGTAATTGTTGTAACCTAGAGAGGGTTACTGACTGGGGGAATAACCAATACAGAGTTTGGAAATCTTAGACAGCATATTACCCCCACTTACAGTAGGGTCCAGTGTATTTATGAGGATTGGGATATACACATTAGTGTTTATAGATACGGTATTTAACATACATATGGAGTTTGGAAATGAAATGAAAATCTTTATAACATCAACAAAATACAATACTCGCCAGCAACGTGAAGTAGGTAAACCACTGATAGTGGTGTACTACTTATACAGCATATTACAACCCAGTAGGGTCCAATGTATTTATGAAGATTGGGTCATACCCATTAGTGTTCATAATATCCTTTTTAGATTTACTCTGCACAAAATCAATATCTCAAACTCGTCGCCATAATGTTGTAACCTAGAGAGGGTTATTGAATGAGGAATAACTAAAACAGAGGTTGGAAATTAAATGATGAGCTTTATAAGATCATCAAAATACAATACTCACCAGTGGCATGAAGTAGGTAAACCACTGCTAGTGGAGGACTAATTAGACAGCATATTACTCCCACTTACAATAGTGACCAATGTATTTATGAGGATTGGGACATACCCATTAGTGTTCATAGTGTTATGGAGTGTTTTCACAGTGGAGGTTTGTATTTGTACTAAGTTGGTCCTAAAATAGGTTCAACGTGCAAAATGTTAGGAACTTCATATAATAGGTATGACGCAGAGAAATCTAATTGTGGTCGCTGATACTTTAGTAACCGACTAATGGTTGTCCAGCATCGACTGAGCGATTGACCCACTGAGCGACAGACTCGTTACTCTCCTACTTATTATAGGTGGGAGAGTCTATTAACTATAGAATAGGTGTGTTCCACTATAACACATAGGTATGGTATATAACAAAAGCAAAGATTCAATGTAATAAGGAATTTTCACCTGTAATGCTTCCATCAATAAAGAAAAGGTTTGTAAATCTAATGCGTTTTCAATACTTTTTCTTTTTCATTTTAATTCTGATAATTTTTATTTTGATATTTGTCTATCTTTTTCTTCATCTTCTCAATTTTCTTTATTTTTTTTTCTTCCTTTTATCATTTCTCTTTTCATGTATCTTTCTCCATTTTTTCATTTTTTCTTTCTTTCCTTTCCCCACTTTTTTATTTTCCTGTCTTTTTAATCACTTTTCTTTTTAGTTACTTTTTCTTTCCACATAACTTTCCTTTCTCCAATTTCTTTTTTCACTTTTGTCCTTTTTTTTTTTCCTATCTTCATCTTTCCCTTCCATTTTCTACCATCTTCCCTCTGCTTTTTTTGTCTCTCCTTTTTTTCTCTTGTTTTAGTTCTTCTTTATTTTTATTTCATTTTATTTTCTCTCTCATTTGCCATTTTTTTTTTATTTGTGAACAGTACTGCAGCATTGATGTGGATTAAAAATTTGACTTGAAGAGTCTTCATACAGAAGTTACCTGATGAGGAATGTAGAAATAACCAGTTCAAATATTAGGTTGGTGCAAAAATAATGCCGTTTTCTCACATATATTACTATGTGAGAAAACGACAATATTTTTGCACCAACCTAATATTAAGTTTTGTGCAATGGTAATCTGAAAAAAAAGAATTAAAAAAAAAAAAATGATCAAGCCAAATATGAAATGAAATCAAACAGAAAAAAAAAAAAATAGAAAATTGAATAAATTGTCCGACATCCACTAGATTTTGCGGAACCAACCAATTTTTCCAGAGTTGAATAAATTTACAGCCCT
Source organism: Acanthosepion lycidas (assembly GCA_963932145.1). Taxonomy (NCBI): domain Eukaryota; kingdom Metazoa; phylum Mollusca; class Cephalopoda; order Sepiida; family Sepiidae; genus Acanthosepion; species Acanthosepion lycidas. The sequence goes on along the minus strand of OZ010606.1, from coordinate 56,565,526 downwards.
TACACTCACATTTGTTGTGTAAAACTGTTTACTTTGCTTACTGCTTTTATTCATTTTTTTTCTGAAGTAGCGTTGTTCTTTCGGCTTTCTAACAATAACCATCCTGTCGACAATAAATAAAATCAAAACCAGAAAAGGGGAAGCAACTCTAACCTTTTCATATCTTCCAATCTTTTGCAAGCAAAAAAAAAAAAAAAGTTAAAAAAAAGTAAACTAAAATGCTTACTGACCAAGAACACAATTAATTAATCGGAATTGCTTGGTATATAATCAAATTTCAGGCACAATGTATTGGAAACCCATGCCTTTAAGAAAATAAAGCCTCCAAGTAGAGTTACTTTCCGGAAAAGTCATGCACGGCAAAAAAAAAAAAAAAAAAAAAATAGAGAGAAGTAATCCTGTGGCAGTGATGGTCTTGCCACCATGGAATTAGCAAATAACATTTTTTGTAAGCCCAAAACATTTCACTGGTCATTGTTTTGTTTTTTTTTCTGTTTGGAGTATTTACTATATTTGACATAATATAGAACCTACAAGAATATAAGATCTTTTTTTTTTTAGTTTTTTAAAGAAATGTGCATACAGGGAAGATTATTAGACAAAGTTAAATAGGATACCAGAAAAACATTAATAAAAGACTCACAAAAGCGGCAAAGTTAAACTTTCCTCTCAAGTTCCAAGATTTTTATATTCTTCAGTTTTATATGAAAATGACATTCAGTTAGCATCATGACTCCAAATTTGACATGCATTCTATCTTCTTGCAATTGATGTTTAATCCTTTCTTTTCACTTACCTTTACTGCATTCTGTTCTTCTTTCTTTGTTATTTCTTTCCGCCTCACTTTTGCTCCCGTCTATCCCTTCCCACTTTTGCTCCCGTCTATCCCTTCCCACTTTTGCTCCTGTCTATCCTACTTTCTTTTCACTTACCTTTACTACATTCTGTAGTTCTTGTAGTTTTTTCTTTATCTGCTATCAACACTGTGACATCTACATATCTTATGAAAAACACTTTTAGCCACCATTAACAGATCTTGTTAGGACTTCTGATTCTCTCAATCAACTCAAGATAGAGGTTGAATAAGCTTGGTGAGAAAACACATCCTTGTCTTACACCCCTTTCTATTTTTGTATATTTACTGAATTTGTTTTCTATCCATATTTTTCTCTGTATGCTGGTAGTTTGCTGCCAATATAGGTTCTGGATTATTCTAATATCTTTCCCAAATATGTCAAGGTTAACGAGCAGTTCCAACAGTTCTTTTGCTTTAGGATAATCTATAAAACATAGGTATGCATCTTTCTGCATTTGTATTATGCTTTCTGATATTATGAACATAAATATTACATTGCTTGTTCCAGTGTCTTTAACAAACTCACAATGTTCTATTTCTAGGAAGAAAAAGTCAGAAAATTAAAGATATTATAAAGCAACCATTCTTGATACAAAATATATGCAATTGTTAATGTTCATATATGTAAAAATAGATCAGTATTAAGAGAAACTGAAACATCCAAAGGTGCATTGGGATAGTTAAAAATGCCTTCCAAAAGTTAAGCAAAGTAATAAAAAAGGAAAATTTTGTTAGAAACAAAGAAAAGAGTATTGGAATGTTATGTAATATCAGTCCTCCAATAGATGAAGAGACTTGAAGCAACAGAAATGTGAAGCAACAGAAATGTGATTCTACAGAAAGATGCTGAGAATACTGAACATGTGAGCAGTGATGAAGCTTTATTGAAAAAGGAAACAAGAAATAGACTTATACTTAAAATCAGAAAGAGTTGGAATTTCTAGGGCACATAATGAGGTAGAAGCGCTTGGAAAATTGTAGACTGAAGGAAAGAGGGATAAGAGCAAACCTTGCATAACATATGTAAGGAGCTTGTATAAATGAATCGTAGAACAGGGATTAGGAGAGACAAAATTACTAAGAGCTAAAAAGGACAGAAAATTCTGCAGTGCCATTGTTTGGCAACATCCTGAAGGGAATCAGAACCAACAAATCACGGGAAGTTTCAGCATTAACAAAACAGAAAAAAATTGTTAGGAACAAAGGAAAGAGTTCTGAATTGTTCTTTAATGATGGATAATTTCCTTTACAGATGAAGCGACAAGAGGCAACAGATGTGGTTCTATGGAATGATGATGAGAATAACATGGATAGTGCATGAGAACAATGAGGAAATTTTAAGGAAAATGAAAACAAAACAGACTTGAATACAGAATTAGAATTATTTACTCTCATTCATTACTCCCACTGCTCACTCTCATGCCACACTCCTTACTCTCACTCCCCACTCTCATTCCTAGTATTCTATCTTTGTTATTTCTTCTTGCCTTCCTTTCCCTCCCATCTATTCGTTCTACCTTTCCCTCCCGTCTATCCCTTCTACCCTTCCCTCCCGTCTATCCCTTCTACCCTTCCCTCCCGTCTATCCCTTCTACCCTTCCCTCCCGTCTATCCCTTCTACCCTTCCCTCCCGTCTATCCCTTCTACCTTTCCCTTTTGCCCCTGTCTATCCTTCCCCCCTTCCATTTTGCCCCTGTCTATCCTTCCCCCCTTCCATTTTGCCCCTGTCTATCCTTCCCCCCTTCCATTTTGCCCCTGTCTATCCCTTCCCTTTTGCCCCTGTCTATCCCTTCCCTTTTGCCCCTGTCTATCCCTTCCCTTTTGCCCCTGTCTATCCCTTCCCTTTTGCCCCTGTCTATCCCTTTCCCCCTTCCCTTTTGCCCCTGTCTATCTCTTCCCCCCTTCCCTTTTGCCCCTGTCTATCCCTTCCCCCCTTCCCTTTTGCACCTGTCTACACCTTTTTCCTTTTATAAGATTCAAATTTTATCCTTATCTCAAACTCTTTTGACTCCTCATTAAATCCTGATGATAAAAACATTTCATGTGAGAACAATAATTGTGTCAGTACTTAAAACTGATAAAGAATTACATTTCAAAGTTTCCTGAATATTATTAGATGCAGCATGTACTTGAGAAAAAGCCATAGAGTATACTCATTGAAACATGGTTAGAAGAACAAAAAAAAAAAAAAAAGATGTGGACTCTAGTCTAGTATAATCCTGAAATAGCTTGTCCCAGAAATCCAGACCATAATGGTCATAATCTTCAAAATTCTTGCCTTGTGTAATACGTTTTCCCGATCCAAATTAATTTTATTTAATTTCCTCATCTTTTCTTCTTTGACTCTCGCCTTACCCTGCCTCCTGTTCTTCCTCTTCCCAACCTTTTCTTTCCATCTAACATAATCAGACAGAAATTGAAGTTACCATGGTAACACAAGTAACTCAATGAATTCAATCATCCCGCAGATAAGGTTGGCGTTCAAACTGCCCGCACAAGTCAAATCTTGGTAAATTTAGAAAGAAAGCAAGAAAGACAAAAAATTTCCTGTATTGATTCTGTCAGCTTTGGTCCGTATTTATGACTTGGTATTGATTTGGTTATTGCAAATTATTGACTTAGACAAACTAATTCAGTGTCCACTAGAGACACCCACTTGTTGATATTCTATAGACATTTATGCCCCATGAGTATTGAAGATTTTGAAAATCTTCTATGTGCGGCATCACTTCAGGATATCAGCATCCATGGCTTTCTACAAATTTCTATAACTTGTAGCTGTTAGATAGGTTAGTCTATTGTCCGGTTCACACTTCTCCCTAGTTTTGAACAAGAGTAGAGGCTTATCCCTTGTTTCTTGTTTAGAATTGGGTTTCCAGTTCCCTCTAAAGTCTACTCCCACTTTATACTTCTAACATTTCTGCTGAACTCTGAAATGTTATTTACTAATTAAATCTTGTCAACTTCAAGTCTACATCTAGCCATTGTCCTTCCTACATAGCCTCATGAACTTCATTTCTTACCTTTTCTTATGCTCATACAACACCACACGGTAACCTTGAGTGGCTCTCGGGCCTTGTATTGGATGAGCATTAGTATAAAAAAAAAAGATAGTCTGTCTGCAATACCTTTCACCACCAGTTCTACAAGCTTATCAAGTAGGTCACTCACTACCTCCCCTGCTCCTTTGATATATCCTGTGAGTGTTAAAGTCTCCAAACCCTCTTTCTGATTTGTTGTATCAGTCAGTTAAGTGCCATATATGATACACACTTGGACAATTGTCTCTTTTGGATTATGGCTGACGCGGCATAAGATTTTCCTATAGTAGGTTGGCATTTCTTTCTGTAGTAGACTACTTACCAACCAAGGCTATTAAAACCAGTCTGTTCTGCTATTCAATCCATAGCTGGGAGGAGAAATGATAGATTCATAGCTTTTTCAAGGGTATTTTCACAGGTAAATATAAGAAACTCGACTGGAATTCAAACTTGGCTCCAACTTCTTATCCATTGCAACACAAAGCCTAAACAAATTATTATAATCAATATATATCAAATTAAATAATAGATTTAATTAAATTTATATATATATATATATTATAGGCATATGGCTGAGTGGTTAGAACATTCGCATTCTGGCCATGAGACCCAGATTCGAATCTCACCATGGTAAATTTGTCAGGAAGGAGACTTCCTGATGCTACCGAACAGGAGGGGTTAATTCCAGTGTGCAACACCTTTGGAAAGTGCCTAAAAACTCTACCACAAGTTGACCCAAGTCCTGTGAATAAAACTGGGTAGACAAAACCCTTCGGGGCTGTTGATAGCTGTGCTAGCATGAAGTCAGTAGTCATTATGGCTGAGGCCTTGAGTATGCTGGCCTTGTTCAAATTGTTGATCACACTAGATAACATGCTCTTTCCCCAAAAACTAACTAAGGTCTCCACAGCATAGTTTATAAATCACAGGTGGGCTCTGTAGGTGTTGAATAAACACAAATGCACCTGATTAAGCCTCTGCACTAGGGATTGGCTAGCCACCCTAGTAAACAGGTATCTTCGAATACAAGTGGACAGCTATACATATATATATATATATATATATATATTATAATCAATATTTTTATAAAGAAATAATTTTTAGCTGAAATTCAAAATATATATTTGTAGAGTGAGTGGCCATGATTAAATTTAAAATAAATGATAGAACTGTCCTACAAACAGAATTGACAAAGTTTGTAAAAGGCAATAACAAGAAAAAGAAAAGAACAGGGCAAAAAGAATAAATAATATAAAGCAAGCAAACAATGTCTGCAAGGCATAGCAACAGTAATATAGCAAAAAGTTTACAAAATAGGAATTGGGGTTGACGCACAAGAGCAAATTTGGACAAACAAACCTAGCATTCTGACTTCAAGACAAAACAGACCAGGACTGAGTCAAATGAAACCAAGAACTGGCCCGTTTTATTGGCTAGGAAGAAATCCCAGCATGAATTTGTGTGCTTTTGTCTATATATTGAAGGGAAAGCGTTTTGCAATCATTCATAATAGAGATTGAAACCAACAATATCATTTATGTAACTATCCTAAAAGTTTTATCAACATCAGTTGATGTAATATCCTCATTCATTGTAATATAGAAAACAAGTTCAAGTTCCATGTTCGAGTCCTGTGTTCAATACACCCAAATATTTTGATTTTCTCTCTTGTGGCATTACTGGTGATAACACTTCAGTTCATGCTGCCTGACCTACCAATAATGGTATTAGTATACCTAATAGTATAATTTTATTTGCCAGTTATAATTTACCAGCAATCTGGTGATATTTAATAGGTTCCTATACACCAGGTACTAATATTAGCATTAGTGTATCTATTGGTACAATCATTCAGTCAGTTACGTGCCATGTATGATACATATTTTGGTGATCATGTACTTTTCAATACATTACTGACAAGGCAGATTTTTTCTCGTAGTAGGTTGCCATTTCTTTCTGCAATAGACCAGTTGTCATCCAAGGCTATAAAATCTGGTCTGTCCTGCTATTTACCCATAGGGGGGAAAAGAAGAGAATTCATAACTTTCCCAAGCATGTAAATGAATGTCATGTATTCAACTGGAATTTGAACTTGTTTCTCTGATTCTTCAATCGGAGCCACTATCCATTACTCCACAGTACCTTGATCGACTAACACTGAATAAACAGAAATGAGAGCTGATATATACTCGTATAGAATTAAAGTATGTCTGAATGAGGGACATAAAAGATGAACAAAAAATATCTTACTTTTTCTGGTTTCCTTGACGAGATGAAATAATGTGCCTCACTGTAGTTGGAGACAAATGTCTTCCATTTCCACTCAACCAAAAGCAGGGAAGATAATGTCCGTTGTCCACGTATGTGAACCTAAGGAAAAATGAGATGTTAACAGTTCAACAAACAAAAGAAAAAACCCCAGTTCAAGCAAAGTTTTGGTAAGGGGCTGAATTCCCACATGACCAATGAACACGCAATATTCTAAAATCCGCTGCCAATATAAGACAGTTATTGTCTCTTTACAATGGGAACACTAAGTTACCACAGTTGTTTAATACTAATGTTACAAAGGAAAACATTGACTTGTGTACTAAAATTTCATATAGTCTAATGCAATATATTCATTCCAAGAATGGACTGAAACACATCATTGTTTTGTGGTGTCTCCGCATTTCAGCTGACCTATTCTCAGCCCAACTTTTTTCATAAGAGCGAACCCAAAAATGCTATCTAATAAAATAATGTTCACATCAAATGTACGCAGCAAATGTATTGTCAGAGTTATCTCCTCCTTAGCTCCTTACCTTTCAACAGGGGTCTCTCTTCCTTGGCTATAAATACTCACTGACCCTTCGCCTCGATCTCTTTTCCCAGGCCTTTGGGCCGCCACCTTGAGATAAATCTCTTTCCTCAGGCTTCGGCCTTATACCACCTCACAAATGTGAACGCTCACAGATACAGCGTTTCCCAAATGCTGGGAACACGCTAAGAACAATACACGTACGTACGAACACTCACCACAACACAACACACACATATAATATTCACCACACGCACTCTGTCCATGTAACTTGTAACCTTTCTTGTTATTAATACATATATTTGTTTACATATATTTATTGGTCTTGTGTTTGTTTTTCTTTGCCTTCTTTGGACTTAATTAAAGTCCAACTTTCTCATGTAGTTGGACCGGCTAGCAGGAAAATCTTAACTCACGCGTGTTCTACTTCTACTCAACATCGCCGACACGGTCCTCTACAGTATGAAGGAAGTAAATGGATGAAACCAAATGCAAGTAATGTTCTATGCTATTCATTATAAAGACAAAATTTTTACAACCTGCTGCTAGATTTTGCAAACCAATAATTGTAAGAGGGCAAGTGGCTGAGTGGTTAGAATGTTCACTTTCCAACCATGAGGCTCAGTTGATTTGTCAGGGCAGGTGACATGCTGATGTTATTGGCTTAAGGGAGCAATCCCAGTTTGAGGGAAGTGCTTAAAAACCATAGCACAGTGTGACTCTAGCCTTGTTAGTGAAACAAAGTAAAAATAATATATATATATATATATATATGAAGTACAGGTAATAAATCCATTGCTATATAATCCATATGGATCCTAATAATATAAAACATTAAAACTGATCGACAAAAAGAGGTCAATGTATTTATTAAAACAGATCATATAAATTTCATAACAGAAAAATCCGAAATTACCTCATGAGTATAGACTATTTCAGCTCGGGCAGTTTGTGTTATCTGCTATATTATAGGTTGGCTATATATTTTTCAACTGTGTTTTTTCTTTTTAAATACTAAATTTGAAATCTTTAGTTCCAACACTGAATACAGTCCACCATTTAAGTTGAATGCATTGTTATTAATTGAAATAGTCTGTACTAATGAGATCATTTTTGATTTTTCTGTTATGTAATATGTATATATACATATATATTTACTTAGTTTCACTAACACAACAGTTGTGTTTAAGTATAAAAGATTAGTACGGTTTGGTGTTGGCCTCAGTGTCCACTTTTATATTTACATATGCTCTACCCTTAATATTGAGCACTTTAACCAATTAATATAGAATGCCTTAAAACTAAAATGTTATTGTATATATATATATATATATATATATATATATATATATATATATACACACACACACACACCACAGATTGAGACAAAAGTTATTTGGATTTTCGCTCAAGATTCTGGGCAACTTGTATCTCCATATTATGTCATTAATTTGACAACTTGTTATCCAATTGTTGTTCATTTAATTCCTCTTTATTTTTTTAATATAACATGTAAACATTAATTGTTTATTATTTATTTTACAGCATTGATAATGAATGGTGAAAAATTTGCAATTAGAGAATAATGTCACAAAACTGGTTCAGACTCTTCAAGGTAACACCAGCATCAAAGACAAAACCTAGGTCACTGTAATATTAGGTTGGTGCAAAAATAATGACGTAATAATGTTGTTTTTTGATGTTACGTCAAAAAACAACATTATTATGTCATTATTTTTGCACCAACCTAATAATAACGATTGGTAGCCTTTCAGTAACTCCCTGTTTAATGAAGGTTATCAGCCCATAAGGAACTCTCCTTGACTACGACACACTCCCTGCATGCCATGAGGAAACAAATTGAGGTACTGCCGAATGAATATCGGTTTATGGTATACAGATGTCTTGAACCCATGCTCTGTTCGAGAAATTAGAATATCCAGGAATGGGAGTCTGTTGTTACTCTCTTTCTCCATCATGAAATGTATCGAAAGTCTTATTTTTCAGATAGTCCTGTAGAACCTGAACATCTTGGTGTGGCCAGAGTATGAAGGTGTCATCTATGTAGCTATTAAAGCATTTAAAACTCTAAAGAAAGAGCTGGAGAATGCCACTCTGCAAAATATAGATGAAGACTTATTCTTTGTTGTCGAGTGTAATGCTTCAGATGTGGCAGTGATGGCTACTCTAAAACAGAGAGGTAGATCAATGGTTTTTATGTCAAGGAGCCTGCAGGAGAGAAAATTACACTACCCTTCCATAGAAAAAGAAGCAACAGCAATAATTGAGACTGTTAGGAAGTGGAATCACTTCCTTGCAAGACAACATTTTACCTTGATTACAGACCAAAGTTTGGTAGCATTCATGCTCGATAATTGCAAGAGGACAAAAATTAAAAACAAAATTTTAGAATGCTGAATCGAACTCTCTGCCTTTAGCTATTCAATAAAAAATCATCCTGCAAAAAAAAAAATGTTGCCCCTGACACACTTACTAGAGCATTTTGGGCTTCAGTGTCTTCATCAACCCTGCATCAAGGACTATGCCATTTTGAAACTAAATAAATGCCCAATTTCATACAAACTAAGAACCTATCATTATTTACATTATTCAGACTATTTTCCTCATCTTTTTCTCCATATGTATTACGTTTTGGCCATTGCACGCTCCAACCTTCTTCAGGTGGTTAGAATGTTGAACTGAACTCTTTATCTCACTCACTGGGGTAGACTGTTCTAGTTTCACGTGCTATGTTTAATGGATGTCATTTATCAGTTATCTCCTGTTAATTCCCCTCTGAAAGTTCTCCACTGCCTTAACCGGGTATTGAACTCACACTCTTTGGGTCCTATCACTGGAACTAACTAATGCCTTTATCCACTGTGCCATGTGTCCTCAAGCACACAAGGCACAGTGGATAAAGGGTTCAGTTCAACATTCCAATCAACTGAAGAAAGCTGGAGCACATAACCGGAGCTGAAACGTTGTAATAAATATGGTGACAAAGATGAAGGCAATAGTCCAAATAATGTAAATAGCGTACATAATACCTCATATCAGAAATATAGACAGATACTAAGAACCTATCATTCTCAACAAAAGAAGTAAAGTAAGTATGTTCTTCATGTTGAATTTGCAGAACTCAAGCCAAGATTGTTTTTGCTTGGAAAAGGGAACTCTAAAGCAATGGAATGACTAAGCATGAATTTTAAACGTCTCCTACATTCAACTTTAGGTAATGTTTATATCCTCACTATTCTGTATGAATATTCTTGATTTCCATTTGCTTTTTCCTGGCCAAATATGCATTCATCAATGGTAATAAAATGTCTGTACTGGTTATTTACAATGACTGTCTTTCCAGGTTATATGCATTCTGATAGAGGTACTATTTCAAAAGAAAGAAAAAATCCTATTAAATAAGGGCATTGTCACAAGCAAAACAACACCCTACCATCTCAGTGGTAACGAACAAGCAGAAAGATACAATGCTATCATCTAGAAAGTGGTTAAACTTGCTCTTTAGACAAACAAAATGGATAATCGTCATTGGGAATCAGTACTCTCCAATGCCCTCCCCTCTATTAGATCTCTCCTATCAACTGCAACCAACTCCACCCAACATGAACGGTCCTTTAGTTTAAAAAGACACTCTTCTTTTGGTACTTCTCTGCCAATTTGGTTAACAAACCCTGGACCAGTATTCCTTTGTCAGTTCATCAGAAACAAGAACGATCCTTTAGTGGATGAAGTTGACCTGATAGATAAAAATCTATCCTACACTACTGTTAAGCATCATGAGGGATAAGAATCAACAGTATCAGGTTACCTCCTCTTAATTTTCGAAACTGCTACTAGGGGACACTTTCCGGTCTATAAATACTTGGCTATATATTTTTCTTGCCCTTTCTTACTTTTTCCACTTACTATGTAAATTTCTTGTGGAGAATGCATTCCCCAAAGGGAATGCATGAACAATACATACACACACATGTATGTACACACTTTCATTCATTCCACATACTTTGAACCGAAAACAGTTTCCACATTCATTTTTTACACACACATCTTTCTCACTTGAAACCCTTTATTGTTAATATTAGGTTGGTGCAAAAATAATGACATAATAATGTCGTTTTTTGACGTTAAAAAATACGTCAAAAAACGACATTATTACATCATTATTTTTGCACCGACCTAATACATTATCATTTGCTTGTACATATATATTGCTTCCTGTCATTTTTTACAATTATTTAGATGGACTTACATCCCAAATCTGCCATGTTTGTTGTGGGCATTTTAGGGGACACACGTTTATCTTTCAACACATACACCAGTCTGTAACAACAGCATCATTAACAGATCTATTACTATGTCTAGTATCAGAGACAGAAAACATTAGTGTAATAAAGGAAACTTTCGAGATCCCTTCAGCGCTGATGGAAAGAACTGATTTCATTGAAAATGAAGATATCAGTAGTAATGAACGTTTGTCATCTGAGTCAGCTGAACTTGATGTGCCCACCCTTTTACTAACTAAAGCCCATTGTCTAGTACTTCATAGGGTCATCCAGACTGTAAAACCTCCCCAGCATCTTGACTTGTAACCAGATAAAAATAGAAGAGGAGAATGTAATAATAACGATTGATAGCCCTTGCGAAACACCCTGGTGAATAAAAGTTATTGGCCTTTAAGGAATTCTCCTGGACTATGACACACTCTCTGAGAGAAACAAAGGTGGACTTTTTAAGTCACTAAGAGTAACCTTTAAAATTAGTGTATTAAAGCTTCTTAACTTATAATAATTGTTGGTTATTTTAATTACAGTCAGGGAAACCTTCTCTTGTGGAAAATGAGGCCTTGATTGAAATGGTTGAACAACAGCCAAGCACTTGTACATTATCAGCAGAAAATCAACAGCTCCATAAGCTAGGCTTTATGAACAGACACTGTTGAGAAATTCCTCATGAACTGGCCAATTACCAGGCTCTATGACGTGAGAACATTTGCAAACAACTGCTGGCAAATCTTCAAAATGCCAGTTTTTGAGGTTGAATTGTAACTGGGGATGAAAAATTGTTAAACAAAGGAAGGTTGAGCAGAAGATCATATGTATTGGGTAGAATTTTGATAGAGTGTTGCACTTTGAGCTTCATGCAGAGTCATACTGTGAATATATGCTTTGAAAGCCTGCTCCCTGAAATTGGGTACTTGAAGATTACGCAATACACCAGCATGCATTGCCAATATAATCAAGCACAAAGTTGAGGGGCTGGAAGTTGTAGAATAACAATAGAACAACACTTACCGGCATAAGGGTCCCAGCTAGCATCCAGCTGGCAGACAAAAATAAAGCAGGTTGTAACTCAATACAAACCCTGCAAACTGACTGGAATTAAGCTGGTATTTATACAGAAATACTGCCACTCATGTACCAGCAGCCAATCACAGCCCAAGCAATGGACTATCCCACTTGAGCACAATGAGATACTCTATGGCACCATCAATAGCTCTCTTTCTCCAGGTGGAGGAGGCTTTGCTCAGCTTGTTCCACAACTGAGTGTTTGTCTTGACAACGTGATTGTTCTACAGAAGTGTTGGCTCAACTTGCTGACAGACCTTATACCATCAGATTACCACCTTTTTCAAACTATGGTTCATTTCCTGCAGCAACTTCTTTGCCTCTAAACCACGCAAATGTTATAAACATGGAAGTAAACTTCTGGCACAATAATGGCAGCAAACAAGAGAATATTATGGGATATATCTTCATGCATTAATGCTTTTTCTATATGTAATTTCTTTGAACTATTAATTAAAGTTTGAAATACAAAGAAACTTTTGAATCAACCAAGTGTGTCTATGTGTGTGTGTGTATATATATATATATATATATATATATTTTCTTAGGTGTTATTAAAATAGTGCTCAATGTTATATAACAGAGCTATTAAGTATATATTAGTGACTATACATAATAGACTACATCAATAGTATAACTCGGAGTTTCATACGGATATGCAATATTTAAGTGCAGAATACTCATTAACTGTTAATCATTATAAAAATTGCATTCTTGTGGTGTTGATTTATAATTGTTTAGATTTGTTCATTTTATTATTATGTGTGACGTCATGAGATGCGATTTTCCCTTCTAGAGTCTTATATGTACGTGTTTATCATTGCTTAGAAATCATCTATGTAAACAATGACAGACTATCATCACTGTTTTGTCCGTATATTGCTTAATATGTTGTAATAGACATCTTTGATAATGGCTTATGTAAGCCGAAA
>OZ010606.1:56530031-56550031 GCA_963932145.1 Acanthosepion lycidas | reverse complement strand
TTTTATAAAGATTTATTACTTACCATTTTGAAAAGAAATACATTGCAATATTTATTATTTACACTATTTACATTGTTTGAACCATTGTCCTCATCTTCATTGTCATATTCACAATGTTTCAGCTGTTGTATGCTCCAGCCTTCTTCAGGTGATATATGTTAGAATTTCAAACCAAACCCTTTATTTCATCCATCAGGTCAAATTATTCTTTGTTCCAGATATCTCAGTTGCACTTAGTTCCCTTTACACTGGACAACAGTCTAAAAAATGTAAATAGTTACAACATCTCATCTCAGAAATATAGGAAGAAGCTTAAAGAGTACAACAGCTAAAACATCATGATGAGGACAATAATTCAAACAATGTAAATAATTACAATACCTCATCTCAAATATAAACAGAAGTTGAAGGTGAATATGGCAATAAAGATGAGGGCAACAGCCCAAACAATGTAAATAGTGTAAATAATTACAATACCTCATCTCAGAAATATAGAGAGATGTTGAAGGTGAATATGGCAATAAAGATGAGGGCAACAGTCCAAACAATGTAAATAGTGTAAATAGTTACAATACCTCATCTCAAAAATATAGAGAGATGTTGAATATGGCAATAAAGATGAGGGTAGCAGTCCAAACACTGTAAATAGTGTAAATAATTACAATACCTCATCTTAGAAATATAGACAGCAGTTGAAGGTGAATATGACAATAAAGATGAGGACAACAGTCCAAATAATGTAAATAGTTACAACACCTCATCTCAGAAATATAGGAAGAAGCTTAAAGAATACAGCAACTAAAACATTATGAATAGGACAATAAAGATGAGGATAATAATCCAAACAGTGTAAATAGTGTAAATAATTACAACTCATCTCAGGAATATAGACTGATCCTGAAGAAGACCGAAGAATACAACAACCAATATATCATAAATAGAACAAAGATGAGGACAATAGTGTAAATAGTTACAACAACTCATATCAGAAATAAAAATGGATCCTGAAGACTACAACAGCCAAAATGTCATGAATAGGACAATAAAGATGAGGATAACAATCTGAACAATGTAAATAGGGTAAATAGTTATGACATCTCAGAAATATGGACAGATCCTGAAGAAGGCTGAAGAGTATAACAGCCAAATCTTTGTGAATTGGACAATAAGAATGAAGACAATAATCTGAACAATGTAAATAGTATAGTTATAACACCTCATCTCAGAAATATAAATAGACACAATATTTATTATTTACTATTTTATAAATAACTGAAAAGTTGTTTATTCAATCTAATAAATAAATAGTATTTAACATCTTCGTTGTTAATTCTCAAGAATAAAGAAAATGAATAAATCCATTTTCATGTATTTGGGTTTCATTAAAACTCTAATAATAATTTTTTAAAAACAAAACTTGCTGAGTGAGTCAATAGTGTGTACAATAATAGCCATGTGAAGGGAATGACTATCCTTTTGATAACATTTTTTGCAGGCATGAACCGTAAGCATTGCGGAAATGCAATTATTTTGGGGGTAAAATTTATATTCCATGATGTAACTACAGAATTGTTAATACAGTCCATGATTAATTTTGAAGCTACCTTTGATTTATGAAATCTTGTGAAGCTAAAGATTGAAGAGGCTGGATTTTTCTCAGCAGCAAACAAGAATCTGGCAAAAATACTTTGAATTATTTTCAAAAGCTGTACATTCCCATAATTCTTTAGTCTATTGAACCATGTGCACAAGCTGTGTGCACTTTTGTAAGACTTTACTTATATTCCGAAGAAACTGGGACACATGGTAAATATCTAAAATAAACAGAATAATTTGATTTTTTTTTTTTTGTTGTTGCTGTTATTGTTACTTCTTTTGCTGATGAATGACAGAGAAAGAATAGACCAAAATACTGTTTGGTTTGGAATGGCTTACGATACTGCACTCTGTCATTCTTAGTCAACAAAATCTGAAATATTAATCTCTTGAGGAATCTTTGTTTAGATTCCAGCAAGGCTCTTTGACACAATTTGTTGGTAAGTAGCTTTTGAAACTTTTCCAAAATATACATTACCCATACTTACGTGGTCTAGTATAGAGATAAAGGACATACTTACCACTAAAAAGAGCAACCATTTGCATATGTGTGTGTGTATGAGGGGGCACTGAGGGCAACACCAAGCAACGACAATCTGTTTCATGCTTTAATGCAATCTCCAGGTGATGTGTACCATGTTTTGGCTCAACTATTTATATAGGCTGGTCAATGATGCATTACGGGTAGGCGTTAATGGTTATGTTTCAAATTATTTGAGAGAATATGGAGTAGAAATAAATATTGATTCAAATGCAGCTATTTTTAGCTATTTTATAATGTTAACTCATTATCATTATGGATAAATGAATTATTTGTTATTGATTATTATTATTATTATTAGTTTGGTGCAAAAATAATGTCGTTTTTTGGCGTATTTTTTAACGTCAAAAAACGACGTTATTTTTGCATTAACCTAATATTTATAATAATATTTAATTGTGTTTATATTTACATTCATAGTTAATTTGTTCATTTAGATTTTTTTTATTTTCTTTATGGGAGTTGGTGTTTTAATTGTTTTAAGTATCAGCTTTGTCTAAAGTAAGTTATCCATATACGTGTGTGTGTGTGTATATGTGTAGTAGGAAGGTCAACACTAAGTGGCAACAATCTGTTTTGTGCTTGAATGAAATCTCCAGGTAATATGTGTTGTGTTTTGGCTCAACTATTTATATATGCTGTTCAATGGTACATTATAGGTAGCAAGTATTCTCCTTACAATTATTGCATTGGTGGTAACTGTTACATTTCAAATTACTCTAGTGTAATGGAGTAATAATAAATATCAATTTGAATGTGATTATTTTTAGTTATTTTATAATGTTAACTTTTTAATCGTTATTTATTATGGATAACTGAATTGTTACTATTATTATTATTATTATTATGATAACATTTAATTGTGTTCATATGTACATTCATAGTTAGTTAATTTGTTTATTTAGATTTTTTTGCTTTATTTTCTTTACGGTGGGTATCTTATTTGTTTAGTTTAAAGTATAAGCTTTGTCTAAACTGATTTATCCACATATGTGTGTGTGTGTGTGTGTGTGTGTGTGTGTGTGTGTGTGAAAAGACACCAGTCAGTACCAAGTGGCAACAATCTATTTTGTGCTTGAATGCAATTTCCAGGCAATATATGTTGTATTTTCGATCAACTATTTATATATGCTGATCAATGGTGCAATATAGGTAGCAATGTCTGTTGTATTATCTTTACAGTCATTGCATTGGTGGTAGCAGTTATGTTTCCAATTACACTAGTGAATATGGAGTAGTAATAAATATCAATTTGAATGTGGTTATTTGTAGATATTTTACAATGTTAACTTTTTACTTGTTATTTATTATTGGTTACTTAATTATTTGTTATTGGTTATTATAAGATTTACTTGTGTTTATATATACATTCATAGTTTGTTAATTTGTTTATTATCTACATTGAGATTTTTTTTCTTTTTCATGGGGGGTTAGTTTAAAAAATCGGCTTTATCTAAAGTAGGTTATATTGGTATTGTATATATACATATAGTGCATACATTTGCATTTTTCAAGGTATTTATTTTTAGTTTTAGATTTTTAAGTAATGTAATAAAAAACTGTTTGCATTTTGTGATAATTTATTTAGTAATTCATATTGGCCTGGGAAGGTGCCAAAACACAGCAGAAATAACATGAAGACTGCTATCAAACATGAAACAGATGGTTGCCACTTGGTATTGACCTCAGTATCAACTTTTATATTTACATACATCTTATATGAGCATATTGTCTGATATTGAGCACTTTCACCCATAAATATAGCACACCCTAAAGTTCTATATATTTGAATATTGCTGCCACATCTGGTCTGGTGCGTCTGCTATATATTTAGAGATCTTAATAAAATACTGATATAATGGAATATGTGTACACCTGTTTTTCCCCCCCCCCCCACTGGAATATGATTGGCTGGTGTCCGTCATAAATACCGACGGACTTGTACGTACGACAGAGTCAAAAGCCTTAGTCTGAGAGCTAAGTCTATAACGACGCCCATTGGACTACGCCATTGATCTACACTTCTTATCTGCGACTACGACTACGACGCGTACCAGTCGATTACTGCTACCGTATTCTACTTGGTTATAGTAGCCAAAACCACTTAGCTACTTCGTTCAAATATATCAAATACAAAGAAATATCTGCAAAGTTATCAGTCCTGATCTGGTATCTCAGCTGCATTCACTTTACTGCAAGAAGAACATTGCTTCCCTGTGTACAAGTTGGTTGGTTGATTTTGTTTAGTGGGATATTAAGCTTTAGCGGTCATGTAATGCCAAAAACTAAATATTTTGAACACAATTTTATGCCTTCAACTAAATATATTTTAGACCTATTATTGTATGCCTTCCACTACAGTATTGTTAATTCTATAAAATTGTATTGGTGGCCATTTTGTTTTAAACAGACATTGTTGGTCATGTAATTTTTATGCTTCCATAGTACTCACAGTTATACTATCTGCCTATAGCTTAGACCGTAACAGTTGCTACTATCCCAGGTCAAGCTGAAAAGGCAATTTCCAGCCTTCTCAAAACCTCTAATCTCCCTATCTGAGGCCTTGCTGCTGGATGTAGCATGTGTACAAGTATACAAACAAAAGGCTCTAATATATATATATATACCTGGGTAGACAAGTATGTATACACAAATGCAAGTATGTATATAATATAAAAAAAACACAAAAATAGTGTCAGTGGGCTGATATAAAATCCAACATAAAATGGCACAAATACAGTGTAACCCAGATACAAGTCTCTTATATCCGGGTTTGGTCTATTTTATTTAGGTAAGTATGGCTCTAATTTGGGACCAGATAAAATCTCTCTTATATCCGGGGTTCTCTTATATCCGGGTTACACTGTATAGATAAAATAAACAGGTGGACACCATCTTGAGTTTCGGACATTGGAGGCGATAAGTTAATCTAATTTGATTGATGGTTCTTGCTATCCTCAGAAAGTCCAAAGGCATTTTCCTCACATACAGTTTTCTCTTTCTTTCATTCTAACCAGAGGAAGCCAAAAAAAAGGAGACACACTTGGCAAAACATGTTGTTAATAATTTTTACACTTTGTCTGATCATCTTCACTTTTGTTTTGGATGCTATTAGACATCCTACAAACAAACAAACACATACACTCACAATATATATTTCCAAATAAGAGAAAGAACAGATGGAGTAAAGTTACACTGTAGCATTTACTTTTAAAAAAGTGCTCAATACAAAGTAGAGCAATATATTATTATTTTTATTATAAGAGAGTATAATGAAAACATGTTGAAATCTCTGCACAAAAGCTTTCATGCTTAAATACTATGATTATACTTCTTCAAACGATAAGTAACTGGTGATTAAATGATTCTTTTCTTAAAAATAATTTTATCACCAGTTACTTACCATTGCCCAAAAAAGTATAATCAAAGTATAAAAGCTTTTGTGCAGAGATTTGAGCATGTTTTTATTATACTCACTTATAATAAAAATAATATTAATATATATCTTTTTTATTTTAATCAAGTTTTTGCAATGCCTGCTTGTAGGAGAGATTTTGTAAATCACAGATGCAACAATAGTAATGCCTTTGAACAATACTCAGTTAGATGCCACTAATTCCCATATATATTTTTCCTTTATCCATCATGTGATCTAATTATTTCAAGATGAGGTTGACTGTCTTTGCTCTTTGGCAATTCGTGTTCAAAACCAAGTGTCGACAACAACACTTTATTCCTATCCAGTACAAGTTCATCCCAAAGCAAGGCAGTAAAGCCACCGCGATGGAAGGGATTACTGAGTGTGGAAGAGTTAGAAACAGGAACATTGCTAAAGAGTGAGAACAGAGGAAGAGTAATCAGGATGACATCTGATATAGATTGACATTGCATTTAAATTTTTGCAAGTTAAATTTGGCTGGAAAGCAGAGAGCCAGAAGGGAATTCCACAAATCAGAAGTGCAAGAAAAGAAACTTAGCATAGAATTTATGACAACATCTAGCAAGCTCAATTCTACATTGGTGAGACCACGTCACTAGTCTAATACTGCACTTAAATTCAAAGAGTCTAGGTACCATAGTGAAAAGCTCATCCAAACAATTACCATGAAAGTATTTATAGAAAAGACAAAGAGAGGCAACCGTATGACAATAGAATATAAAAAGTTGATATGAAAATTGTTTAATGATGCAGGCTTTTTTGTTCTTGTGATCTGGGGAAGGACATACAGACAAAACTCGGCCATATGCAAATTTATAAAAAGATGATGAACAGGTCTCATAATAAAATATAACAGCACCAAATTTGTGACTAAATATAATAAATAAATAGTAATTTGTAATTTACATGTTATATCTATCAGGTAAATATTCTTCTATGTACCATGTCTCTTCAGGGCATAGGCGATCATGGCTCTCCACAACTTTCACAGAGCTCATATATTCTGAAAATTTCACTTGATTTTTTTTTTTTGAAATTTTATAGCAAAAATACTGACTTGAATAATAAAATTTGACACAAATGTGTGTGTGTGTAATTGGATATATGTGTCCCTCTGTGCATGTGTGTAAGTGTATATACATGCACATGCATGCATAAGTGTTTATAAGTGTGTATATATGCATGTGTGCACATGTGGATAAGCAAGTATAAAAATACATGCAAATAAGTGCATTTATGTTGTGTGTAAATGTGCATACGTGTGTGTGTGCGCCCAAGTGAGTATATGTGTGAATGTATGTTTGTGCAGTAAATGTATATATTTGTGTGT
Organism: Acanthosepion lycidas; assembly: GCA_963932145.1. Taxonomy (NCBI): domain Eukaryota; kingdom Metazoa; phylum Mollusca; class Cephalopoda; order Sepiida; family Sepiidae; genus Acanthosepion; species Acanthosepion lycidas. The sequence goes on along the minus strand of OZ010606.1, from coordinate 56,543,125 downwards.
GTGTGTGTGTGTGTGTGTGCATGTATGTGACTAAATAATGCAAAGAAACAAAGGAGGAATTGACTTGGAGAAAAGCCAGAATAAATTCTGAAAGTTTTCATTTTTTGTCACAAAGAATTGGTTAAAAGATTCATCTTTCTAACATTTATTTACCAGTTTTGAATTTGTTCAGTTTTCAATCTTTCATTTTTTGTTTTAAAATAAAAAAAACATTTCCCATTAATAGAACACACTTGCCATGCACACATAGTGCACAGGAATTGTAGAACTTCTGCTAAATTCTGATGTCCATAAATCAAAAGTGACCTCAAAATTAATTTCAAATTGTATAAACCATTTTATTCAAACTGGATACTTAAGAAAAATAAGCATATAGGCATAAACATTTTTTGTTTAATTAATTTTTGTACTTATCAAGAATCCTATAGAATGGATCATTTGAAACGTGACAACATCAAAAGCAACAGAAAGAATGACATCAGTATTTCAAACGGCTCTTTGAGTGAAAGTCCCAGCCAAAGAATAGCGACTCTTTTGTTTAGATTATTGCCCAAAATATATATCTTGATTATTTACACTATATAAATTGTTCAGACTATTGTCCTCATCTTTCTTCATTGCCATATTCACAACATTTCGGTTGTTGTACGCTCTGGCCTTCTTCAGGTGAGCAGAATTTTGAACTAAACCCTTTATTCCATCCACCAAGGTAGACTGTTTGAGTTCCATATGCCTTACTTATCTCCCTTTAACTCAATTCTCCCAGGTTTTGTTCAAGGGTTCAGTTCAAAGTTCCAACGAAGATGAGAACAACAGACTGAACAATGTAAATAGTGTAAATAATTACAATACCTAATCTCGGAAATATAGACATATATGTCTTGATGTTGAGTTAATTTCCCTTCCTCTTCCCTAATTAGTATGTAATATGCTTGGCTGGTCATGTGACTCTTAATGTCCAATCAGTGCAAGGTCTATTGTATGCAGAAGAGAGTTTTCAAATCAATACGATGAACAGAGGATGATTTCTGGACACAAGAAAAAAACAACTTGCAATACGACATGCTGGATTTGTGAGTTAGGACAGCCTTTTTTTTAACATTCCCTAGCTTTCTATTTCAGGATTGGAAAGAAGGCATATAGCACATTCTATTTTCTAAACTGAAACCTCCATTTGTATTCTCTTGGTTTCTTAACCTTCTTTATATTTATTTTATTTTTAATGCTTGGGGTAAATATCTATACCCATGGCAGGCACTTCTGTTGCTTATGGAAAATGTAACATGAAACCGTAGATTGGATTAGTGAAAGATATATTCAAAAACCTAAACAAAGTATTAAGAAACAGGAAAATTTTGTTAGAAACAAAGAAAAGACTGCTAAACTGTTACCTAATATCAATATGGCAGAGAATACTGGACAATCTCACAGATGAAGAGAAAACTAGAAAGAACAGAAATGTGGTTCTACAGAATGCTGCTGAGAATTTCATGGACAGAATACATAAGCAACAAAGAAGTCTTAAGGAAAATGGAAATGAAAAGGTTTGGTTTGGTTTGGTTTGGTTTGGTTTGGTTTATGGCACATCAACCATTGAGGTTGATGTGCCATATTTAATATGTGGGTTATTTAATGCCGACAAAATTTTTATTTCTGGTAATATGTTTTTCTTCAAAAATCTATTTCTGGGAATATTTTTCATGATCAATTACTCTACAACTAATTGATTACAACAACCATAATAAAGCATAATAAATAATTTTTGTACTTACCAATTTTGTAAGTGATAAGAACAAAGAGTTTATTAAATGTTATTTAATCTAATGGGATAGATTCCCTGATTTCTATCTTTTAGCACTAGTAAACAACTGTTGATGAAACCAGTTTATGGACATACTTTGGGGGAAAAAAAAAATTCATGATTACTGGAACCTTGTAACTGATCTCTCCTATGATCAAGCTCAAACAGTTCAATGTGAAAAAAAATGGATTGTAACTAAGAAAATGAAATAAAATCAGTAAACTAAATAATACTGAACAATAAAAAAAGAAATACATTTTCACATGATGCTAATAATAAAGGAACTGGAAATTTAATTACTCCACTTGCTTTTGTTAAATTCCATTTGGTGGTGCTGTCTAGGGTGATTAAAAAGAAAATTCCTGCCTCATTCTCTTTTTCTGCCTTTTGTTCCAAGATGTAGGAATACATAAATAAAGACATCCCCACTGGGGCATATTTATTTCCCAAGTTCACTGACAACTGAATAGTCTTTCTACTTTCCAACACATGTGTTTGCATGTGTCTTCCAAAACCTCTATCTATAAAGTAAATCAAACTTTTCTTCACTTGTTCCAACTGTGGACAAGTCTGACTTGAGCTTGACCATTATAACAATACTTATCCTTCCTTACTTTAACTTCTGGACCAGAAAAGGAAAATGGGCATAACCAAGAGAGACTGAGAACTTTCTTTCACTTCAATATATATATATATATATATATATATTTGTTGTTGACAAATTTTCCGAATTATTTGTCAGTAATGGTATGTTTGTGTTGGTTTATTGTGACATGAAAAAATAACTCACCCACCCCCACTCTCTGAGCTTACTTTTCTATTTAGCATAGATTGGACATTTAATTGGTTAACCAAGACATACCCACAAGACTATTTTTAATTCTGACCTTATATCCCAACCCTTTAACTTTTGGAAAAGAGGTAACATTTTGTTTTTAAATTTCCTTAAAGATCATTTAATCATGAGTTACTTACCATCACCTGAAGAAGTACAATCGTAATATTGAAACATGAAATCTTTTGTGTAGCAATTTCAAAATGTTTTTATTTTAATCTCTTATAATAAAATAATTATATATATATATATATATATATAGTTATCCACAGAGACTGTTTCACTGTATCACAGCTCTTCAGTGTGACTAGACATTTGATTGGTTCAAGCTGGAATCAAAACCCGACCAATTTGGCATCAATCAGAGATTCTATCCCTAAGCTATTGGTGCATGTCTGAGAAAGGGATAATTAAATATATTATATATGGATGTATGTAAATACCAGCAGCCAGAGGGTTTAATTCATTAATGAAGAGCAATGCATCAATAGCAGTGTCGGATACTGTTTTAAAATTACCCTTATCTCTATAATGCGCAATCAAATAACAAAGACATACCCGTCATCCATAGACTGTTTTGCTTTATCACAGCTCTTCAGTCCAGCTAATTTCATATGTGTGCATGTATGTATTTATGGGCACAAGTGCTCAATATCAGGGATAAAGCTTATGTAAATATAAAAGTGGACACTGAGGTTAACACCAAGTGGCAATAATCTGTTTCATACTTGAATGCAATCTTCATGCTCTGAAGCATGAATCAGACTATCACTGAACTCAGTGTCCACTTTTATATTTACACAAGCTCTACCCTCTGATATTGTGCATTTTACCCATAAATATGGTATACCTTAAAATGTATTTTTGCTACACAGGTTTCCGGTCTTGTGACCTTCTTCAGGCAAAAAGTGGATTTTTCCACATATTATTAAAAGGAATAAATTTTCCTTATGTTTTTTGATGGCTAACCACTGTCTGTTTTGTGTAGAAGTAATCTTGATGTCCAAGAAGGTCATGAGATTGGAAACACATGTAGCAAAAATATGGAAAAGGAAATAAATATATATATATATATATATATATATATATATATATATATATGCAAAAAAAATCCACATTATAACCAAAAATGTTTGTCATTTCTCTCTTCTTTTATAATATATATATATATATATATATATATATATATATATATATATATATATATAAAATGATAACTGCAAATCAATTTTGAGCAATGCCATTGCTTGATTTATTCTCAAATATGGGTAGTGCAAATATTTGAGGTATGTTTGTGTGTTCTTTAAAAAGCCTTTACCCTAGAGACAATTAATGTCTCTATGAAAATTTGCATCAGAAGAATGTATATTGAAATCCATATCTTGGGCATTTATCCTTATTGTCTGAAAAGCATCAAAGCGAAAAAAGAATAGCCATTTTTCATTTCTCTTCTTCCCCGTCTTCCAATGATTACCCACCCTACCTGCTTACTTGAAATGCCCCACCCTACAAATGACAAAACAATATCCACAAAATGGACCTGATACACCAAGTTTTGTTTTTGACAAACTCATTCACATAAAACAAGGCAGACAAGCATGAAAATCCTGTAGAATTGAGGAAATTGCAAACGATTATGACATGGACTACTCAGCTGTTAATGACTGTACTGATGGGCTTAATTTCTATTAAATATCTTCTGTGAGTGGCAGTTTTTAAAATTTATGCCAAGCGTAAATTACCCGTAGCAAATCATCAGGTACTTTCCAGTTTGGGCAAAAGATTTTTCTTTCAATTTCAAATTCCAAAAAACTAAATAGTTGATAAGTATAATTTATAAATAAGAAATGAATTCATAAGTATATAAATAAAAGACTTACACAAAGACATAAGAATCAGGTGACAAAGATTTACTTCTGGTTAATTCAATCTGCGGAAGAAAATTTGACAAACTATATATCTGACTAATGGTGTGTAAATGAATGACAAAAATGTAAAAAGTTTTATATAGTACATTTCATCCTTTAAAGGGATTTCAAACAAAACTAATTCACATGTGAAAATAGAAGCAAAAATTACTTATGTATTGAGAGGAACACTGAAAATGTATGGAGGCTAAATTTATACTTTCAAGCATCAAGAACATTATTTTTGTTTGATGAAGCCCTTTTGAAGGACAAAATATGTTACAGAGAATTTTTCCTATTTTGTCATTCACTTTCCTCATTTATTTATCTATTAATCAGCCTATCTTGGTTCATATCTATCTATAGCATCTACCTGTCAGTAGCATCCATCTTTCACATCAATCTCTATATCTATGAAATCCATTCATCTATCTATATAGAAATCCATCCATTCATCCATCTATAGAAATCCATCCCTCCCGCCATCTATATAGAAATCCATCCATCTATCTATATAGAAATCCATCCATCTATCTATATAGAAATCCATCCATCTATATAGAAATTCATCCATCTATCTTTATCTATAGAAATCCATCCATCTATATAGAAATTCATCCATCTATCTTTATCTATAGAAATCCATCCATCTAACTTTATGAAATCCATCCATCTATGTTTATCTATAGAAATCCATCCATCTATCTTTATCTAAAGAAAGCCATGCATCTTTATGAAATCCATCCATCTATCTTTATGAAATTCATCCATCTTTCATTATCTATAGAAATCCATCCACCTATCTTTATCTATAGAAATCCATCCACCTATCTTTATCTATAGAAATCCATCCACCTATCTTTATCTATAGAAATCCATCCACCTATCTTTATCTATAGAAATCCATCCATCTATCTTTATCTATAGAAATCCATCCATCTAACTTTATGAAATCCATTCATCTATATTTATCTATAGACAGCCATCCATCTATCTTTATGAAATCCATCCATCTATCTTTATCTATAAAAATCCATCCATCTACCTTTATCTATAGAAATCCATCCATCTTTAAGAAATCCATCTATCGTTATCTATAGAAATCTATCCATCTATCTTTATCTATAGAAAGCCATCCATCTATCTTTATGAAATCCATCCATCTATATCTATCTATAGAAATCCATCCATCTATATCTATCTATAGAAATCCATCCATCTATCTTTATGAAATCCATCTAACTTTATCTATAGAATATCATCCATCTAACTTTATGAAATCCATCCATCTTTATGAAATCCAGCCATCTATCTTTATCTATAGAAATCAATCCATCTTTATGAAATCCATCCATCTATCTTTATGAAATCCATCCATCTATCTTTATGAAATCCATCCATCTATCTTTATGAAATCCATCCATCTTTATGAAATCCATCCATCTAACTTTATCAATAAAAATCCATCCATCTATTTTTATCTATAAAAATCCATCCATCTATCTTTATCTAGAGAAATCCATCCATCTTTATCTAGAGAAATCCATCCATCTTTATGAAATCCATCCATCTTTATCTATAGAAATCCATCCATCTAACTTTATGAAATCCATCCACCTATCTTTATAAAATCCATCCATCTTTATCTATAGACATCCATCCATCTATTTTCATGAAATCCATCCATCTTTATCTATAGACATCCATCCATCTATTTTCATGAAATCCATCCATTTTTATCTATAGAAACCCATCCATCTATGTTTATCTATAGAAATCCATCCATCTATCTTTATGAAATCCATCCATCTATCACTATTTTTATGAAATCCATCTATCTTTATCTAAAGAAATCCATCCACCTATCTTTATGAAATCATTCCATCTATCTTTATCTATATAAATCCATCCATCTATCTTTATGAAATCCAACCATCTATCTTTATCTATAGAAATCCATCCATCAACTTTATGAAATCCTTCCATCTATCTTTATCTATAGAAATCTATCTATCTTTATGAAAATCATCCATCTATCTTTATGAAATCCATCCATCTTTATGAAATCCATCCGTCCCTCTATCGATATTGAAATCCATCCATCTATCATTATCTTTATGAAATCCATCCATATATCTTTATCTATAAAAATCCATCCATCTATCTTTATGAAATTATTCCATCTATCTTTATGAATTAATTCCATCTTTATCTATAAAAATCCATCGATATATCATTATGAAATCCATCCATCTATGTTTATCTATAGAAATCCATCCATCTATCTTTATGAAATCCATCCATCTATCGTTATCTTTATGAAATCCATCCATCTATCGTTATCTAAAGAAATCCATCCATCTATCTTTATCTATAGAAATCCATCCATCTATCTTTATCTATAGAAATCCATCCATCTTTATCTATAGAAATCCATCCATCTATCTTTATCTATAGAAATCCATCCATCTATCTTTATGAAATCCAGCCATCTATCTTTATCTATAGAAATCAATCCATCTTTATGAAATCCATCCATCTATCTTTATGAAATCCATCCATCTTTATGAAATCCATCCATCTATCTTTATGAAATCCATCCATCTATCTTTATGAAATCCATCCATCTCTATCTATAGAAATCCATCCATCTTTATGAAATCCATCCATCTAGAGAAATCCATCCATCTGTATGAAATCCATCCATCTAACTTTATCTATAAAAATCCATCCATCTAACTTTATGAAATCCATCCATCTTTATCTATAGAAATCCATCTAACTTTATGAAATCCATCCACCTATCTTTATGACATCCATCCATTTTCATGAAATCCATCCATCTATGTTTATCTATAGAAATCTATCCATCTATCTTTATGAAATCCGTCCATCACTATTTTTATGAAATCCATCTATCTTTATCTAAAGAAATCCATCCACCTATCTTTATGAAATCATTCCATCTATCTTTATCTATATAAATCCATCTAACTTTATGAAATCCATCCACCTATCTTTATGAAATCCATCCATCTTTATGAAATCCATCCATCTATCTTTATGAAATCCATCCATCTTACTTTATCTATAGAAATCCATCCCTCTATCGATATTGAAATCCATCCATCTATCATTATCTTTATGAAATCCATCCATCTATCTTTATCTATAAAAATCCATCAATCTATCTTTATGAAATTATTTCATCTATCTTTATGAATTAATTCCATCTATCTTTATCTATAAAAATCCATCGATATATCATTATGAAATCCATCCATCTATGTTTATCTATAGAAATCCATCCATCTATCTTTATGAAATCCATCCATCTATCATTATCTTTATGAAATCCATCCATCTATCATTATCTTTATGAAATCCATCCATCTATCGTTATCTTTATGAAATCCATCCATCTATCGTTATCTAAAGAAATCCATCCATCAATCTATCTTTATGAAATCATTCCATCTATCTTTATCTATAGAAATCCATCCATCTATCTTTATCTATAGAAATCCATCCATCTATCTTTATAAAGTCCATCTATCTTTATGAAATCCATCCATCTTTATCTATAGAAATCCATCCATCTTTATCTATAGAAATCCATCCATCTTTATCTATAGAAATCTATCCATCTATCTTTATGAAATCCATCCATCTTACTTTATCTATAGAAATCCATCCATCTATAGAAATCCATCCCTCTATATTGAAATCCATCCATCTATCTTTATCTAAATAAATCCATCCATCTTTACCTAAAGAAATCCATCAATCTATCTATATGAAATCATTCCATCTATCTTTATCTATATAAATCCATCGATATATCATTATGAAATCCATCCATCTATCTTTATCTATAGAAATCCATCCATCTATCTTTATGAAATCCATCCATCTATCTTTATGAAATCCATCCATCCATCCATCTTTATGAAATCCATCCATCCATCTTTATGAAATCCATCCATCCATCTTTATGAAATCCATCCATCCATCTTTATGAAATCTATCCATCCATCTAACTTCATCTATAGAAATCCATCCCTCTATCTATATAGAAATCCATCCATGTTTATCTATAGAAATCCATCCATCTATCTTTATGAAATCCATCCATCTATCTTTATCTATAGAAATCCATCAATCTTTATGAAATAATTCCATCTATCTTTATCTATAGAAATCCATCCATCTATCTTTATGAAATCCATCCATTTTTATTTTTATCTAGAGTGTCTGTCCATCCATATATATATACCTATATTATCCATCCATTCATATATCTACCTATAGTATCCATCCATATATCTATCTATAGTATCTATCTGTCTACATTCTCCATCCATCTATAACACCTATCTATAGCATCCATTTATCTATAGCATCCATCCATCTGTAGCACCTATCTATAGTATCCATCCACCCATATACCTATCTATAGTATCCATCCATCTATAAAATTTATCTGTAGTGGTATCAACCACAGGGATCCTATTGAATAAATCTGCACTTTTTAAAAATTTATTACTCACATATTTTAAAATGGTTTATTATGAGTTATTTTACTAGTGTACTATGTAATTTAGTTGTTAAATACAAGTTTATTTTTGTTAAATTAGTTCTACTTCAAAATAAAGCATTTACTACAATTCCTAAACTTACCTATTAGTAAAAAATAAGATTTTTTTCATGAAATGGTTATGGGCATCAGCCAAAAAAACGTAAACTTGAGAATCACTGATCTAGAGCATCCATCTATGTACAAAATCTACTTTTATCTATAGTATCCAGCCATCCATATATCTATAGTACCCATCTACAGCATCCATTAATCTATCTACCTATAGTATTCATCCATCTGTATTTCTATCTAAAGTGTCCATCCATCTATACATCTATCTATGGTGTCCATCCATCCATATATCAATCTATAGTATCCATCTACAGTATCCATCAATGTATCTACCAATAGTAACCATCATTCCTTATATCTACCTATAGTATGCATTCATCCATCCATATATCTACCTAGAGTATCCATCCGTCCATCCATATATCTACCGAGAGTATCCATCCATATATCTACCGAGAGTATCCATCCATATATCTACCTAGAGTATCCATCCATATATCTACCTAGAGTATCCATCCATCCATCCAACTACAGTATCCATCCATCCATATATCTACCTAGAGTATCCATCCATCCATATATCTACTGAGAGTATCCATCCATCCATATATCTACCTGGAGTATCCATCCATTTATATATCTACCTAGAGTATCCATCCATTTATATATCTACCTAGAGTATCCACTGTCCATCCATATATCTACCTAGAATATCCATCCATCCATCCATCCATATATCTACCTAGTATCCATCCATCCATATATCTACCTAGAGTATCCATGCGTCCATCCATTCATATATCTACCTAGAGTATCCATCCATCCATCCATATATCTACCTAGAGTATCCATCCATCCATATATCCATATATCTACCTAGAGTATCCATCCATCCATATATCCATATATCTACCTAGAGTATCCATCCATCCATCCATATATCAACCTAGAGTATCCATCCATATATCTACCTAGAGTATCCATCCATCCATATATCTACCTAGAGTTTCCATCCATACATCTACCTAGAGTATCCATCCATCCACCCATATATCTATCTATAGTATCCATCCATCCACCCATATATCTATCTATAGTATCCATCCATCCACCCATATATCTATCTATAGTATCCATCCATCTATAAAATCTTTCTATAGCATCCATTTATCTGTAGCAGCATTTCTCAACTTTTTACCCTTAAAATAAATTACATATCTCCAGGAACCCCTGCACAAAAACAAACTTGAATACCATATCTTTCTCATTTTATTTTCATCGTATTTCACGTGGTAAATATAATGGTATATATTTTTTTGAATAACTGGTTTAAGGAATAATTAATGCTTCTTTGTCAAATTTTTCAGTAAGAAAAGTTGAGAAATGCTGATCAATAGTATCCATCCATCTATGTATCTACAGTATCCATCCATCTACTTACCTATAGTATCCATTCATCTATTTATAGCATCCATATTTCTATATCATCCATCTTTCTAGTGACTTTGGACCAAAGTTCATTCTCCCACTTATTTTTAAACACATTTGGTCATTTGTTGATCGTTGTTTGTTAATACCACTTGTAAGCAAAATATCTGTGGCTGGCATATACTTCCAAAAGACATAGGAAGTTAGAATATGTAAGCATAGATCAGACAAAATTCAAAAAGAACAATGTGATAACATGCATGTATGTGTCAATAGATCTGGGTCTGCAATAACCGAATATCTGTTAAACAATCCTATGTGTATTTCATCCTACACCAAAGGTAAGTTCTTGGTGTTAAGGTGAATTCACATTGCTTTTTGAAAGTAATAAATGATATATATCTCCAGTATTTGTCGGCAAAAAACCCAAAAAAAACAGTGGCTTTTGGACCTGAATATCAAAAATATATATATGTATGTGTGTGTGTGTGTGTATGTATTTAGGTAGCAAGAATTTTTCAAACAAGTTTTATTAAACAATACAAAGAAGTTATATCTGTACAACTATTTTAGCTTTTACGACTTCTAAGTCATTTTAGAAGGTCTGACAAAACTTATTTGTAAGTTGGAAAAAGTAAATAAAGCATTGGTCAGACAGTGTATTATTTAATAAAAATTGATTGAAAGACATCCTTATATATATATATATATATATATATATATATATATATATATATATAGATAGAGAGAGAGAGAGAGAGTAAAGAATTAATGAATAATGGCAAATAGAACCTGGTTTGATTGCAAAGCTCTTTGTAGCTGAGCAGTTAAAGCATGCCAAGTTTGATAATAGTTTCTCCTGCAAAAGAAATGCAGGCTTGAATTTTACTAGAGGGCATGTTTTCTGAAGTTTTCAGGCTGGTAGATGAAATAAATAAAAAAAAAAAAAAAATAAAGCAGAGCCTCTCAAATATGGGTATTAACTAAAAATAAGATTTAATAAAAACAATTATATATTATATATATTGTAGATAGGATAAAAAATCTACATACGTGAACATATACTTGCATGTACATATAAATATATTTCTTCCTCTGGCTTTATAAATACAGTGCTCAACGCTGTGAAACAGTGCTATGAGTATATATTAGTGAATATATATGACCTTAAGAAAAGGGATTATAATTTATTTTTAAAATAGGATACAAATGTATCAAAGCATTTTAAATTTTAGATACCTTTCGACCGACACTTCTTTAGAATATATATAATCATCAGGAAAATAAAACAAAGTTGTTGACAAGAAAAATTATCAACAACTGATGTTAAGAAAATATAAATTACCAAGACTATGGGAGGGAAATGAAAAAAAAATCTTCCGAGTAAAGCATAGAATTAATGACTGATTCCCCAAACAAGGCCACATTATACTTTAACTCTGTCTGCATAATAATAACTGATTTCAAGATGTCTAAATGGAGCCTGTCCATATCATGTGCAAGAAAGAGCAAAAATCAGGAGAATAGGCCATCCTGCAAGCAACAGAATTCAATAAATGCCTGCTGATAATGGAGTCATGAGCCTGTCAACACCCAGATATTAAAGGTTCATGTCTACGCAGATGGCCTAGGACATACTATCTATCTCTCTCTCTCTCTCTATATATATATATATATATATATAAATACAATCAGAAATATAATTAAGGAAAAAAACAAACCCAACACCAAATCAAATGCTAGGATTTATCAAATAAATATTTTACAATGTAAAAATGTTTCTATGGGGGAGACATCACATAATCTAAAAGCCTGCATCTACAAACACAAGAGAGACTTGCATTTGAACAAATTATATAGTTCTCTTGTTTTGAATCACAAAAAATGCTAAGCATAACTTTGATTTCACAAATGCCACCCTAAGTAAAAAAAAAAAAATTCTTTAGGTAGATAATATATTGAAAACTTAATAACATTATTACCAACTATAAGCACATACCTAAAACATTGAATTGCATTGGCATCTTTCTTTGAATCCATTCTTAAAGAATCTGACTTATATCTATTACAGAGAATACATGCTTAAAACGGTCAGCCATAAATTAGAACAATGTGACACCCTTCTGTGTAGGCTGACCACAAAAAGGTGAAGGCATACACAATTATGTATACACATTACCATCTGATGTAGGATTATTCAAAAACTTACATACACAGAATTATCTATGGTTTTAATGCATGTGACACTTGTCTGACCAATGAGAATTGAACCAAACATAACTGAAATTACCAGTGTTTATGTCCTTTTGTCTGTTTTCTCTAAATCTCTGACAAGGCTTTAATAAAACAAATGTTAGATTGATATACGTTTCCAATTTGTTCTTCATTTTATCGTGTCAGATTCTGATCAATATTTCATCTTTAATTGACACACAAATGTTTTCCGTGAACTGCAAAATCGCATTACCCTTT
>OZ010606.1:56505031-56525031 GCA_963932145.1 Acanthosepion lycidas | reverse complement strand
TATATATATATATATATATATAATTAATGGATTTATTTTTAATCGAACATTGTAATTCAAATATTAGTATAATGGATCCCTGTATTTGAAATACACAATACATTTTTTTAAACAATGTGTATTATCTTTGTTGCTATCTGGCTGTGATTGAACCTGCATCCCTGTTTATAGCAGAAACTTCAATGTAATCCAGTATGTTTTACTACTCAGCTACAGAAGATGTCACAATTCAGCAAGGGTCTATTTTCCCTTTTAAGGAAAGCACACTTCCTTATTAAGATATTTTTTTCAAAATCCCATATCTGATCAGTTTTGTTGGCTGTATAAAGAAAATTTGCTATCTGACTGTGCCTGAACCTTTATCTCTGTTTGTATTAGAAACCTCAATGTGATCCCATATCTGCTCAGTTTTGTAACCAAACCGTAAAGAAGGTCATTTTTAAAGAATTAATGGATTTATTTTTTTATTCAACATTAGACTGCTAATCCCACTTGCAGAAGAGTGCTCAGACACATTTCCATTTCTCCAACACAGACCTAACCTGGACTTTGTACTAGGAGAGAATACAATCTTTTTATCCTTTTCACTGAGACATATATATCGACTAAATATATTGCTTATGATGAGAGATCACAGAAAAGTTTTACCATAATTTGTAATTTTACTGGTTGACCTAAACATATTATAACATCAAACGTGTCTTTCTTCAGCTCGGCAGCTTCATTGTTGAACAGTAGTGATTTTTGGCAATGCTTAATGATTTTTAGCTGGTCTGCTGAAAATGACTATTATTTAACAATGAAGTTAACTGGTTAAAGAAAAAGTACAAAAGGAACATTTGAAAGTACAATGGGACATATCAGCCATATTGAAAACCCAATGACAAACCACTTTCGATACAAACATCTTCCAACCAACCATCAACAATAATCAAGCAGATCCCACACAATTAACCCTGGGTTATCTGATCACAATTTCTTCATTACAAGAATTGTCACAAAGCTTTCAGTGGTGCACAATTGTATGTTGTTTAATTTCAAAGCCAAAAATGATTATGAAACAGCTCTAAAGGATAATGGATTTTTGGCAACCCTCACATAAACAGAAAAAAACCAAGAGAAAAAGAAATATGGTTTAGCCCATTGTATAAAAAAAAAACAATATAGGAAAAATGTTCATTGAACTCATCTGCAAACACCTCCCTCCATCAAGAACTTCCAACAAAATATTCCACAGAAACATTAATAACAATAGTTACACTGAGAATATGACAGAGGTAATAAAAAAAGAAATGCTGGTATGTTTGGGTAAAAATATTAGTCACCATCATGCTGTGGGAATCAACACTTTGAAGACTAAATAATTATGGGTTCATGGAACATTTATCCCACAAACAATATTGAGGATAAATATGAGTCCAGGTAAAAATAAAAAAAACAAATATAAAACAAATCACAATGCATGTTATTAACAAAAGGAATTAAATCATCTCACAACTGTAATGAAAGGGATAGGTATGCAACTAGCTATATGAATAATATGCTTGTTTGTGTGTATATATGATAGACATGTGTATGTGAGAGTGTGTGGGAGTTCAAAAGTCAACTGATAACAAGGAATAAAACATGCCTCAGAAAGAGCATTTCTATCTATGTGCAACTACATCTGAAAGTCAAAGCTAAAAATGGGGAAGAGAAACAATATACGACTTAAAAAAGACCCACTAGTGAGCACTTTTGGCTAAGACACGTAGAATAATTCAGAAAAGAACAGGAAAATATATAAAAAATCATGTGCATGAAAGAAATCCACATGTAATGACAGAGTAATGCATAAACGTCCCTTAAACAACAATTGCCTACAAAGCAATATAATATACCAAACCACTGTAAAAATGGCAGATAAAAAAAAATATATGCAGGAATAACTAAAGGACCCTGGAAACAGAAATTATGCCCACAAAACATCTTTTAACAACAATAATTATGCAGACATAACACTTTCTAAACACTTATAGGAACTAAAACCAAAATATGTCAAAAATATCATAGAGAGTAAGAAAAACAGCACCAGCCTACAACAATGAAAAGCAGCTTGAAGAGTGAACACAGGTTCAAACTATATGGTGTGCCACAACAAAGCAACAGAGATATTCAAGACAAACTAACATGTGAGCATCAATGAAACCCATGCAAAAAGGAAAGCATTAGTAGAAGTATAAAAAACCTTCAGACAAGTTACCCATCTACATTGCAAATGTGTGTGACACTCAGGCATGGCATACTAGTCACCTTTGAGTTCACCTTTGTACATAGATGCCATTATCAAACTCGATAGAGCACCAATACAGTTATTATTATAGAAATTAGATTGTAAATAACTTTTTAACAGTATAATTTTCCCACATTGTTTTAGTAACAATGTTATAATAAAAGCGGGTGACATATTGAAATAACCTGACCATAATTGTGGGGAGTCAAATCATGACCCTTTTAATATGAATAAATTATATTAACTTTTGATTAAAACAATATTTCTCAGGTTTAAATTGTCATCACTTACAACCATATAATATTGAGACACTGACTCTTGTTCAATCACCAAAATTAAGAAACATTGAGCTTGGCTAGTTTCTAAATGGGTGATAACTTGGAAATGATGTAAGCTTGGATGTGAAGGTTGTGTGATGGATAATGTCTTGGGATGAGAAATCTGAAAAGTTGGGTTTCTTACATTCACTTATGCATAAATACCCTTGTGAAATTAAATCCCCCAACCCCACCAGTTATGGGTTAAATATTGTGTCCTATGGTCTTGTTTGGCAACTAGTGTAAAAAAGAAAAAAAAAGGAAAAGAATAACGGAAGTCTTCTGCAACATTAAATTATGAACGGAAAAGTGAGAAAATGAAAACGTTATTTAGGAGGGAGAACAAAAGAAGAGCAATTTAGAAGTTCAGGAGAAAGTTTATAAAAAAACTAAAACAATGTAGTACTAATTATAATTATATGCACACAGCTCGACTCATGGTTTGAACTCACAAGCATTGTCACCAAATTCACAGGAAAAGTGTGTATCATGCCTGACACCTAAGGAAGGGAATTGTAATTACAATGGTTTTGGTAGCACACTAGTGTGTATTCTTTAATTTTTTTTTTTTTTTCATGAGATTCACCCTTACCAAGGCTTGGTAGAAAATTATGTTTGAAAGGCATTTGTGTGAATAGGAGTGGAAGATAATGATTAACCCCATGCTTGAACAGATTAAGATTGTGGTAATCAGGGAAAATTACTGTTAGGACTCAGTTCCACAGGGCCGTGATTTCCAGGAAGCTGTTTGAGTGGAATTTTTCATTGATGGAATATGCAGGGAATGGGGTCTTCTTGCTGTGAAGGTTTGACTTGGAGGGATCAGGGGCATGTAATTTCTCTGAGCACTTTCCATGGAGAGCAATGTTGTTTATGTTTGTTGCCTTAACTCTCAGAAGGTTTGCATATATATACATATATGCCACACAACCAATATATATATATATATATATATATGCCACACAACCAATATATATATATATATATATATATATGCCACACAACCAATATATATATATATATATATATATATATATATATGCCACACAACCAATATATATATATATATATATATATATATGCCACACAACCAATATATATATATATATATATATATATATATATGCCACACAACCAATATATATATATATATATATATATATGCCACACAACCAATATATATATATATATATATATATATGCCACACAACCAATATATATATATATATATATATATGCCACACAACCAATATATATATATATATATATATATGCCACACAACCAATATATATATATATGCCACACAACCAATATATATATATATGCCACACAACCAATATATATATATATATATATATATATATATATATATATATTTGCCACACAACCAATATATATATATATATGCCACACAACCAATATATATATATATATATATATGCCACACAACCAATAGTTTGGTGCAAAAATAATGTCATTTTCTCACAAAGTTGAACGTCAAAAAACGACATTATTTTTGCGCCAACCTAATATATAATGGATAGTGGCTCAGACTGAGGAATCAGAGAGTCAAGTTTTTATTCCAGTTGGATCCATAACATTCATTTATGTGCTAATACCCATGGAAAAAGGTATGAATCCTCTTCTCCCTCACCAGGTATGGGTAAATAGCAGAACAGACTGGGTTCTAGAGCTTTCGATGGTAACCAGTCTAGGATAAAGCAATTCAAAAACTGTATGTAGTCCTGGCATAGCAGATACTATACAGCTAAAAATTAGGTGATTTCGGCCTTGTTATGGCAGCTCCTGTGATGGCACCAAACTGTAATGACTTTTCTATTCCTTTGCATCAGTCAGCAACATGATGAGGGGTGACATGCTGCATAGGCAATATCTTGTCATCCATACCATCCTGCCTTGGCTTGATTCTACCTTATAGATCAGTAATATCAAATACATGGTCATTAATGACCAGTGATGGCCCATCATCCTATATATATATATATATATATATATACATACTGCGGCTATTATTTGCATTCAATTTGGTAAATTCCTATAATATAGATTTTGTTTTATCTTTTGAAGATGCTGGATCTCCAGCAAAAGATGTCAAAGTAAAGATTTTATAATTATTTTTTTAAAGTAATATATGCTGATCATGGTCTAAAGATTGTTTAATGCATGAAATTAACTGTCACCATGTAGTGGTGATCCCTGTGTCTACATATTCCCACTGAATTTAAATACATACACACTTATAGTTAACTAGATCACTATACTGTTGAGCCAAATCTTGAAAGTAAAAAATGGGTCAATTGTATATCTTATTTGAGCCACCAAATTTTGTAATTGAGCCAATTTTTCTGTTGGTTGTTGAGCCAATAATGTTCTAGTCAACCTCAGTCAGATGGTATCTATAATTTCTCAGTATTTGTATATAATTCAGAGTATGCCAAAAAACACGTAAAAATATCACATGTCTCACAAGGAAACACTCTACTGTCCACATAGATTTTAACAACTCTTTTATCCAAGAAGATAATGTATGATGTCAATGATCAATAAAACATTTGAAAATACTTGGTTGGGGGGATAAATAAATATAAATGTAGATTGGTAAATTTACTGATTATGTAAAACTAATACGGAAATTTAAAAAGTTATTAAAAAATTGGAGAAACAGAATTTGTCAATATTCAAACAAACGTGTGAAAATTCTTGCTGACTAAATACACCTTATTTTGGGCAGCAGTCCTTGTTATATACAAGTTTTATTAAAGATGACTGACAAGGTACTACAATTAAGTTTTAAATTTTTCTTGCATTTTTATAATATTTTTTTAACATAATGCATGTAAAAATTGTTAGAATATTTTGCTTTCAGCTATTCTTTTAGCCATTATCAAGGATGATTTTTATTTTTAAAATGAATGCATGGATTTTTTATGTATATATCCAGATTTATAGGAATTTTTTTTTATTTTCCAAACACAGTCAGCACATTGTGGCCGTGTTCATAGTTGATGTTATGAATGTTGGCTTTCTCTTTTTTTATTAATAATGCTTCTCTTTTCTCTTCATAAAAAAAAAGCTAAAATATATTTTGTTCAAATGTTTTTACTAGTTACCCATATTTGAGTAGATGCTCTGTTTTTATTTTAAACAGTGCCTACTTCTATATTCCTGTATATTTGAGAAAACTTAAATAACATTTTCTTTAATAAATTTTCTTGAGTGCATAGGCCGGTAGATGAAAGAAAAATGGTGTTAAAAAATGCAGTTTAAAAGTTTGTTGTGTGTATTTTAATTTTTGGCAGGTGCATGTTCACATGCAAACAGAGAGAAGCATACAAACACTTGGGTTTCTCCTCATTTATTATATTTTTTTATTATATATTGGTATGTCTATTAGGGTAAGTAAGGATTAGGATGATTGTATTAGTCAAGCTCAAGTTAGCCTTTTGCAGGGTTGGAATGACCAAGCAAATGTTTGTACTTACTTCATTGTTGGAGGGTGAGGTAAACACATGTCAGTACAGACACAAAAAAAGCACTGGATCATGTGCAGACATGTCTGCCAACACCGGTTACATCTGGGTTTTCTGTCAGCAGCAGAACATCTTGGTATGTTCAGTTACAGGTCTCACTGAAACTTGTCTATAACCGGGATTCTCTCAATAGTCTCCTGTCAATAAAAGTGATGGGAAAACCTGCAAGACTTGATTGTCCTGTGTAGTCAGTCCTATGTTCCTAATGTTGCTGTGCTAATTGCCATGCTGTGGTTTCTGAGCCAGTGTTATTTTGTTACCTTTTTCTTCTCCTATTACCCCCAGACTTCTTGGGAAAACAATCAAGTAGGTGTTTCCCCACCAACCTCAACACACCCTTGCTGTATTGTAAGCTCAAGTCAAAAAAAAAAAAAGAAAAAGTTGCTTTACTTCATAGGTGGAGGTTTTGGAAGACATGTGCAGGTACTATTTGTTGAAAAGTGAAAAAAGAGTTCAGTTATCAATGGACAGAAGGAATGAATGTGCCCCAGTGGAGACGTTCTTTATCCATGTATTGATACATATTTGAGTAAGAGGGAGACAGAAAGAGTTCAAGGAAAATGTTTATCTTTTTCTTGACTTAACAGCACCACATAATGAGTGTTTGATGAAACCTAGTAGGGTAATAAAATTTCCTGTTCCTTTATTATTAACATCATGGGAAAAGGCATTTCTTTTTATTATTCATTATTTTTAGTTATTGATTTCATTTCATTTTCCCCACAAAATAAATACTGTTAAAAATAAAAACATCCTTGGATCAAATGATTCTTTAAAAAAAATAAATAATATGCATCACTTAATGGATTAATTAAGACTTGCTGCCTCCATAGCCTACATATATATATATATATATATATATATATATATATGCATAGTTCAATGAATAAATTGTCCTAATTACACAAAAATGAAACAATTACAGTGTAACCCGGATATAAGATACCCAGATATAAGAGAAACCCTGATATAAGAGAGATTTTTTTCTGGTCCCAAATTAGAGCCTGTGTTAATGTATATATATATATATATATATATATATATATATTATAAATTGATTTATTTAAAATGTTTTTTTCGCTACACAGTTCTAACCATGTTTCAAAAATGGAAGCTAAAAGCTACGAATTTAATTTTGTAATTAAATTAAAGACACTAGTTCCATTTCATCCAAAATTTGCTTGAGGATGAAATGGAACTAATGTCTTTAATTTAATTACAAAATTAAATTCGTAGCTTTTAGCTTCCATTTTTGAAACATGGTTAGAACTGTGTAGCGAAAAAAACATTTTAAATAAATCAATTTATAATATTAATGCTCTGTAAATTTACATTAAGCACTATTTTGTAAAAATATAAATATCTATAAGAACACCGGATTATATATCTTACTGTTCTTTCTTTATATATATATATATATATATATATATATATATATACACACACACACACTATCTGAATTACCCATGCCATGCGGCAGGTCACACATTTTTTATAAGAAATTGATGATTGATTTAAAATCATTGTTATAATTTGTGGAAAAAAATGATGCATTTACAATATTATTCAATGATCTTGATCTTGCTGATGTGAGTTCCATCTTCTGTCTTTCTCCACCTATATTTTAGATAAGGAGTCATTCCCTTGTTCAAATTTAATTCTAAGAGAAAAAAAAAGATAATGTTTCATTAAATATGACTAACAAGGAAAATTTTATTATTTTTTTATTTTATTTAGTTTTTCTAATATTCTTACCTTTTTTCATTTGGTGTGGATAAGTATGTGTAAAAATTGTCTGTAATGTCTGTAATGTAATATTGTAATTGTCTGTAATATCTATTTGCTCCAAGTGCCTTCAGCCACTTTTTAGCAATTTTGAAACGGATTGTTGTTAAATGTTGTTAACTTTTCATGTTGGTCTTTTTAAGATGTAATTGCGTAATGTAAATGTAGTAGTAGAATTTATTCAGAGTCCCATGAAAGGAATATGGCTGGAATTATGGTTTGTTGTGTGTGTATGCATGCATATATATATATCTCAGTGGCGACTCTGGGGGTTGGGCTTGATGGGCTTAGCTCAAGTGAGTCAACATTTAAATATATCTATTTCAAAGCAACAAATTTTTCATAGTGCGTCATTTTCATTTTTGACTTCAGCTGAATCCAAAATCAATTGTTTTAACTCCATGCCTCAAAATATCAACTGAAATACATTTTATTGATATCATTCAAAACAAAAGAACGAAAGAAAAGAACAAAAGAAAGAAACAAAAAGGACAAAAGAAAGAAACAAAAAGGACAAAAGAAAGAAACAAAAAGGACAAAAGAAAGAAACAAAAAGGACAAAAGAAAGAAACAAAAGGGACAAAAGAAAGAAACAAAAGGGACAAAAGAAAGAAACAAAAAGGGCAAAAGAAAGAAACAAAAAGGACAAAAGAAAGAAACAAAAAGGACAAAAGAAAGAAACAAAAAAGGCAAAAGAAAGAAACAAAAGGGACAAAAGAAAGAAACAAAAAGGACAAAAGAAAGAAACAAAAGGGACAAAAGAAAGAAACAAAAAGGACAAAAGAAAGAAACAAAAAGGACAAAAGAAAGAAACAAAAAGGACAAAAGAAAGAAACAAAAGGGACAAAAGAAAGAAACAAAAAGGGCAAAAGAAAGAAACAAAAAGGACAAAAGAAAGAAACAAAAAGGACAAAAGAAAGAAACAAAAGAACAAAACGAAAGAAGAAAAAGAACGAAAGAAGAAAAGAAAAAACAAAGAACAAAAGAAAAAAACAAAAGAACAAAAGTAAAAACAAAAGAAAGTAAAAAAGAATGAAATAAAATTAACATGTCTAGTCAGGCTGCACAGATTTGAGCCCTATTAAAGCTGGAGACATACTTAATAGGCAATGTATTTCATGCTTTAATTTTATAAATAATCTTTTAAAAATCTCTAATGATATGTATGCCCTGTTTTTCAAAGAATACATTTTTATTTCAACTTATTTTTAAATATTTTATTTTGTACAGTATAAGATTTTTTTAAAAGAATGGATCTTTTGAGAAAGGACAAATTAAATTTCTTTCTTTTTATCGGCCATGTCTTTTCAGGATGTAGGCAATCATGGCTCTCCACCTCCCTCTATCCCTTGCAGCTCTCAGCAAGCTCCTTCCTTCTGCTTCCTCCCCCAGACCACAGTCAGTCATCCACCTATCCACCTGTAACATACCTGAGCTCAAGCTTGTCAGGTATGTTACACACTGCTTTTCCTTGTCTCTCTTTTCCTCTATTTGACCTGTGAGTATCAGATTCTCCAGGCCATCCTTCCTCATTATGTGTCCTAGAAACTTCAGCTGCCTCTTTCTGATGTTAAGTATAAGCCTTCTTCTTGATTGCAACCTTTCTATGACCTCATTGTTGATCACATGCTCAGCCCATGATATCTTTAGCATCCTTCTGTAGAACCACATCTCTATCACCTCAAGTATCTTTTTCATCTTTGAGGAAATCATCCAATATTCGCTGCCATAAAGAAGAACAGATGTCATGTAACAGCTCAGTATTCTTTTCTTTGTTACTAAAGAAATCATTTAGTCGACCATAAATTCAGTGATAATCAAAGTGGCAGCCTTAACTGAGTGACTGGAGGGTTGGGGTGACTGGGGTAGTGTTGAGGCAATGTATCAGTCAGCAGTACTGATCATAAACATACAATAAAATTCACAGGAATACATAAACACACTAACACAGACATATATACAAATTCACACTTGAGATAGATATATATGTTACTTTAAAAAAAAAAACATATCTGGCTTTGTCTTCATTCTTTTTTTCTTATACGTCTGGAAATTTTTTTTAAAAATTAACATTTATTTTTAGAAAATTATTATAATTAATATTACAATACCAAAATTTGTTGTTTTTTTTTTAATTTCATTCACAGTGATTTTTAAAAATTATATATTTTAGTCGAAGTAAAGGAATCATTTTAGTGTCTAAGTTATATTAGGTTGGTGCAAAAATAATGACGTAATAATGTCGTTTTTTGACGTATTTTTTAACGTTAAAAAATACGTCAAAAAACGACATTATTACGTCATTATTTTTTCACCAAACTAATACCAATTGTATACTTTAAAGATTGTAATGAGACCAACAAACATTGATGATCTAGAGTCACCACATATCGAGAGAGAGTCAGCTGCGGAAAGTTGTGCTGATTCAGGTTTTGTCTTGGAGAAAATAAATATCACAATCTACATTCCCACAAACATAATTCCTTGTCACAAAAAATAAGCTTTATCTGCCAGCTTTGGGTGTTTCCTTGTGAGCTTTATTGATATTGACTTCTCTTATGTGACTGATACATTCTCCAGGCATTCTTCATCCCTGGATCTCATGACTAAATTGTGAATTTTTAATTGGATTGTGACTTTTTTTTTTTGTCACATTCAAATCACCACTCGGATAAGTTTTCTTAGCAGGGCAACTTATAACCTCATTTTCTTTTACACTCACTCCCATATATATATATATATATATATATATATATATATATATATATATATATATACACACACATGCTAGATGTAATCACCAGGCCTGTCACCTCTAAGTGTTGACTTCAATGTCCACTTTATATATATATATATATATATATATATATATATATATATATATGTCAGGCCTGATGATTGATCTAGCATGAAAAAGCCTCTCACCTCTATGTGTTGACTTCAATGTTCACTTTTATATTTACACACACTATCTTTGATGTTGAGCACTTTATCCCATAAATATAGCACACCTTAAGAGTATATTTCTTCAGATATATATATATATATATATATATATATATATATATGGTTAGGTAAATGCGATAACTAAATATTAGCAACTGTATAAGTTTGTGCTGGCATGCACACGCTGGTAAGCAAATAAATAATTACCAAATTTAGCCAAGAGGTGTAGACATAATAGTGCTCAATGTGATTAGACAGAGCAAAGAAATATATATTACTAAATAAACATACCTACGTTTGGGGTGCAACTCAAATTTTGTTGGTTACCCAATTCATCGGACATGGGATATCACTTATAAACTCACATCAAATGTAGGTATATGTATATTTATTATAAACTCACATCAAATGTAGGTATATATATATATATATATATATATATATATATATATGTGAGAGAGAGAGAGAGAGGTTGATATATATACATAGAGAGACTTATTGTTACTATCAAGCCTAAGGCTTCATTATTTTTCTACCACCTCAGAGGCAGAAGGCTTATGCAAATACTCATGAATCCATGTCATCTCCTCCCAGCTACGGGGTAAATTGTAAAACTTGTATCACTAAAATATTACCTCAGATAAAAAAGAAATATTACAATCTAAAAACCAATTTCTGTCTTTAAATAACAAACAGTATTAAAAAGTCATCAAAAATAAATCAATCCATAGAGGAGAAAGATACAATATTTCAAAGTACCCCAATATAATCTACCCTTTAAAAGAAATCTTCTTAAAATTGGAAATGTTACTAGAAATTTTAGCTCATACTTTTATATATTTTATCATACAGTCAGTGGATTGGTCAGGTCTTGAGAATGTCTGATGACAAGATACCCAAGATCCTAATGTACAGCCAGTTAGATCAGGGCTACAGGAATGTAGGATGCCCATGGCTAAGATACAAAGACAAGCTGAAAAGCAACTTGTCAGCAGTCAATATACCACATAACACCCTTGAGCACTTAGCTTCAGAGCGGATAGAATGAAGATCAATGTGTTTTAGTGGACTCAGCAATTTTCAATCTGCTTGTCTGAATCATATCCAAAAAGCGAGAGCAAGATCTAAAAGGTTAGCCAATCTAACAGTGATCTCATCTCACAATCCTCACACTTGCTCTATATGTGGCCTCCTTTGTAAATCACTAGTGGATCTTAAATGCCACTTAAGATTATCACACAAACTTTCATAACTGAATCAATAAGCTGTCAGATCCTCATACGTCGAAAACGATGGGAGAGTCCATTACATATATATATATATATATATATATATATATATATATATAATCTGAGTTAAAATTTGTATATTTATTTACTGAGATATATGAAAGTTCACAAATTAAATTAAAGAAAATATATTTTCAATTTTTTAAAAATTTTACAATATTAAAGATTCTGTAAATGTGCATATAAACAAAACAATCTTATTCCATGTATCAAATAGATATTTTTAGTCAGGAAAGGTTTGCTAATGGTAACATGTAACTCAGTACAATGCATGGACAGGTGGGTGGTGTCTAAACCAGCAAATGTCCTTATAAGAGCCAACTATCAACTTTATATTATATTATATTATATTATATTATATATACAAAAAAGGTTTGGATGGTGTCTAAAGCTTTGAATGGCATTCTTCCTAGACATGGTGTCTAGATAAAACATTATGTCCTTGGATAACCGTGAGTAGAGGGTGTCAGGAAGAGCATCTGGCCTTGTAAAACCTTGCCTCAAATCTTTGACAAATCCAGAGAGCCCACCTTGTATTTTGAAAGATTATTCCTGGTCCAGCCTCAAAAAAAAAAAAAAAAAACCCCAAAAACCATGATTGCGTGATTGTATGTGTGTGTGTGTGTGTGTATATATATATATATATATATATATATATATATATATACACACTTTATTTTCGGATATTACATCAAAAACATGTCAAAATTGTTACACACTTGCAGTCGTGTTTTGATGCATATCAATGCATCCACATAAGATGATTGTAAATTACTGGCAAGTGAACAGTTATAAATCTAAATGAATTGTTCACTCACCAGTAATTTACAATCACCTGACGAGATGCACTGACATGTATCAAAACACGACTGCAATTGTGTAGTGATTTTGACATATTTTCGATGCAATATCCTAAAATAAATAATATTGCTCTACTATGTATTGAGCCCCCTTAAATTAAATATTACAGGCATTGGAATTGTACTCCATTCATTCTTGTCTCACATACACACGCACACACATTATATATATATATATATATATATATATATATATATAATGTAAAAACACATTTTGTTAAACAGCAATAAAAGTTGTTTACTCACGATATTTTTCAGTTTATTTTTTGGTTTCTAATACATATTTAAAAATAATTTGTTCATTGTCTGTGTATTATATAAAGTACTATATTATACTATTAAGTACTATATTATACCATGTCGTATAATGTTATACCAAATAAACAATTGTAAATACCAGAAGCATTAAGTAAAACAAATAACCGAACATCAATAAAATGTTATAAAATTTTATAATAAGCAAAAAAAATGAAAATTCAATAACCAATTACATGAACACCTAACTCCAGAACAGGTATATTAACTCAGGGAAATATTATATTTGAAAATGAAGAAACTGTCATAGCACAAAAAACCATTTTCTGATAATGGGTTATGATAACCAAAAGTATTCAGACACTAAGCAATTTTATCTAAAAATGTATGGAAAATAAGTGATCCGAAATATAAAAAAAGTTTTTATTGGTTTTTAACCAAACTTGTATGAATTAAAAATTGCTACCCAAATATATATATATAGAGAGAGAGAGAGATAACAGATTAAGAATCCACAGTTCTTTAGCATTTACTTTTTTTCAAAAGCTGCTTGATACAATGTAGAGAATAATATTTTAATAGTATTTTTATTTAAAAAATATTTTACGTAGTGACACAGAAATTTTTGTTTTAGAACTTTAAATTTGTTCCATTATCAAGCAATGTTAGGTAACTTTTCATGAAAATGATTTACTTTTGAAAACCTAAAAAGTAAATCATTTTCATCAAAAGTTACTTTACATCGCTTGATAATGGAACAAATTTGAAGTTCTGAAACACAGAAATTTCCGTATCATGACATAGTATATTTTTTAAATAAAAAAATTAAAATATATATATATATATATATATATATATATATATATATATGTCTCAGGGCCAATGAAGAAATAAGGTGCAGGGAATTAAACACTTACAGGATACACTGAAAGTAGAGAAGGAAGGAAAAACACTGACTAGTGTACTTGTTAAGTAAATGGACTGCAGAACGAGGGCCACAAAGACAAAAAAGAATTTTAACGAGCAAGAATTACTTAGAGAAACAAGAGAAATGGCATACATCTCTCAGGGTTAATCCTTAATGTCTAATAGAAAATGTCATGTGTGATAAGCAACTTTTGCCAGTATTTCCATGGACACATGGGACTCATGCTTTAAACTTCTCAATGCCATATTCTGTTCAAATGTGAAGAAATTAAATTTATTTGATGTCATAGTTTTATACTTACATATATGGGCTGACATTAAACTTCAGATAATTTAAATTTTCAGGGTTTTGAGCTGTACAGATGATTGCCATCTCTTTAACTGTACATTGCTGAAGTAGTTCTCCACTTATAAATGAATATGGGCTTTTTATCAGAGGATTAAGTAATGTCAACCTTTATGGACATTCATGTGTCTCTCCAGATCTGAATTGAATTTACAGATTTTATTAAGAACACATTTTCACCTAGTTGTAGGTAACACACAAGGCATTTGTCATATGTGTTTTTATATATTCACATATGTGTGTGTTATTAGGTTGGTGCAAAATTCATGTCGTTTTCTCACATAGTAACATATGTGAGAAAACGACATTATTTTTACACCAACCTAATGTATAAATACACACACACTGCATATACTCAAGTGTCACACCTGACTTTTTTTTTGCATTAATTTTAAGCACGACTGAAAAAAAAAATGCATGATTACCTGTGTATAGTGTCGCACTATACACAGGTAATCATGCATCACCCACACCATCTTGATCATAAAAATTGCACTATATTCGAGTAAATATAGTGTGTGTGTGTGTATACATAAATGCACACATTCACACAAAAGGAAAAACTTACCTTAACTGACACAAAGACAAAACACGATCAGAGGACAAAATGCATCAGCTAAGATAAATATTGAGCTATTGCCAGAAATATGTAATGCGAGTCTTCTTGTTAAACATGTTGTAGTATATCCAATATAATTATTTATGCATTTGGATTGATCAGGAGCACAGTTGCTTGAAGAACATTTGAATTCATAAATAATATTAGTTCTCTGTAATTTAGATCTTGTAGGCAAATTATTATTTTTGACAATGAGGTTAGGGGTTTTAAATATGTTATAATAAATGGTTTATTTAAATTTTTGTTTTTATCGACAATGAGGTTAGCAGTTTAAAATTTTTTATAATAAATAATTTTCTTGTTTTTGCTGATTGTTGTTGAGTATTTCTTTACGTCGTTTCTAAGTGAAGATTCATCTTGCTTATAGTTACTATGCTAATGTATATATAAATCACACAGAGTTCTGGTGGTAATAGAATTTTAGTTAATCTCAAATAAAAAAGCTAAAATTTTCAGTCCATGCCTGAAACTTAGTTTTACCAAATGGTGAGGAACAAAATATATATTATTAGTGTGTGTATGTATGTATGTATATGAGTTCAAAAGTTTGAGGCCACCCCAGGTAATTTTTTTTAAATTGGCTCAAATAAGAAATTATTAGACATGGTTAAAAGAAAGTGAGACATGTTTTTTTTGTTAGAAATTTTATTATGACAAAGACAAAAAGTATTTTAGGATTAAATTTTGCTCTCATCAAAATATCCTCCTTTTGTCTTGATTACTGCAGCACAAATTTTTGGCATTTGTTGCAAAAGTTTCTGAATGTATAAGCCTGATAATTGATTCAGTTTTTTTTTTTTGATGATTTTAAGAGATCTTCATTTTTTTTTTTCTCACTCTTCTGACAAGTTCATACCATGCTAATTCTGGGGATGGCTTCAAACATTTGAACCCTTATATATTATATTATATAATATATTATAATATTTTTAAAAAAATTTTTTAAAATAGCTGTTTCCATAGTAATTAATGTTGCAATGGACCATACTTATAAACACGCGCAAACCACAAGATAGCTTATTCCTAAATTTTCACTTGAGGATGAAACGGGACCCAACACCTTGATTCAACTTAATGTTAATAATTATATTGATTGTTTCAGCTCTCGTTTTTTAAACTTGAGAACTCTTATGTAGGGAAGGAATCATATTTTTTTTTAAATATTATAATATAAGCTCTACTTCTGTATGGAGCACTGTCTTCTTAAAAATAAAAATAAAAATACTAAGGAACTCCAGATTATCTAGCTGACGTGTTCCTCCCTATTTTTCGGCATACTTGTGTACATATATCTACAGTGATCCCTCATTTATCACAGTAGATTGGTTCCGAGACCAGATAACCGAATTTCCACAAAGTAGGGATGCCATATTTACAGTATTAATTTAACGTCTATTTGGACTTTTAAAACCCTCCCTGTACTGTTAACAAACTACCCATTACAGTACTCTGTTAATAACAGGGACAACTGTTAAGCAATAGCACTTTAGATTAAAAAAAAAATAAAGATTGTTTTGTTACAATACTCAACATGAAAGAAGTTGAATTAAAATTTGAATGATGAAGCGCAGTAGAAATGATGCTGATGCACTCAATGGTGACTTCTGTGCAGCCGATGATTGTATTTTACGTCTCTTCAGATGGCGATGCCCTTTCTTCCACTTCTTCCAAAGGTGCAACCATAGTTGTAGCAGCAGGAACTGACTCTTTTTTGCGAGGCCGCAAAAACATTGTGATAGGAAGTTGCTGCTGCTGCTTCTTTTTCCATTAAAAAGCATCTCATTGGGATTCATGACTTCATTGACCTTGTTGCAAAAATTGCACAGAACGAACCATATCGTCGTCCCATTCCTGTGACCCCTCTTTCTGCTTGGCCAGCCATTCCAAATTCAAGCTAGTTTGGTCAACAACTTCTTCCATTTCTTGCTGCATTTCTTCTTCACTGGCCGACTTCATCAAGTCTTCAAGGTCTGCATCGGTTAGCGGCTGGGAGTGACATATCTAATAACTCAATGTCTCCCATGGTCATGTTTGCAAAGCTGTCACCTCCAGTGATCGCAGCCAACTGCAAAGCTTTCTGTACTGCAGAGTGTTGGATCTTGGCAGGTGTAAATCTCTTGTTGTTGTAAACAACCTCAGGCCACAAATTCTTCCAGCTCGTGTTAATGGTGGTAGGCTTCATTTCTTGCAATACCTTCTGGATATTTTGGAGACATGTAGCAATTGTGTACTGCCACCAGTATGCCTTCAAGTTAACATTTTCGAATTTGTCTTCTTGGGCAGCACCCACAGGACATTCTTCATTTATAAGGCCTTGAACGCACTGATAACCCCCTGGTCCATTGGCTGAATATAGTGGCGTAGTGTTGGGTGGGAGGAAGTCAATCTGAATGCCCTTATGTGATAGATCAATAGCATGGCCACTAGCAGTATCCATAAGGAGAAGGATTTTGAATGGCAAGCCCTTCTCTAATAGATACACCTTGACTAGTGGAACAGTCAAAGGTCAGCATCTTCGTTATCCACGCCTTTGGATTATGCATCCAATGTATGGGTAGCAGATTCTTGTTTTTTAAAGACCTTGGGTTTTTAGACTTGTAAATAAGTCCTAGCTTTAACAAAAATCCCGCAGCATTGCCACACATCACGAGGGTCACACGATCCTTGTATGCTTTAAAGCCAGAGGCTTTTGCTTCCTCTTTGTACAGGAAAGTTTGTGATGACATTCTTTTCCAAAACAAGCCCATCTCATCCATATTAAAACCTTGTTTGGGCTTATATCCACCTTCAAAGATAATTTCCTTGAAAGTTTCATTCACATATGTTTAAGCAGCGCTCGTGTCAACTGAAGCAGCCTTGCCATGCAGGGAAATGCTTTTTAGGCTGAAGGTTGCGGATGTTCTACGTAATCTTCACCTTCTTCCTCTTCTTCATGGTCGCCACTGTTGTTTTCAGGTTCCTTAGTGGCAAAAGTCTCATACAGGCTCCTAGCCTTTATTTGGATGATATTCGTATTCAAAGCTATGTTCTTCTTTTGGCAGTCAGCTATCCATACAGCCAAAGCAGCTTCCATACAGATGATGTATTACGATCCATAACCACTCTCTTCACCAACTTATTAAAGGTGATGGCTGCCGTCTTCCAAATGTTAGCCTCGTCCTTCTTGATGTAGCAAATAGTGGATTCATTCACGCTAAAATGGCAGGCTATGGAAGCAAAATTTCTCCCTTTCTTCAACATATTCAGAAGTTACATCTTCTCAGCAATCATCATCATTCTTCATTTGCATTTAGGCTCAGTACCAGCCTTGAAAGAAGCAGCACGCTTGGGAGCCATTGCAGGGAATGAAAATGCAAAGTTCAATGCAAAGAAACAAAAAAAAATCACACACAGCACAGTGTAAATTAGTGCAATAAACCGCTCGTCGAGAAAGATTGAAGTGAAATGGCCATGAGAGAGTGAGAGACAAGGGAAGATGCTTCAGATCTGAGCATCGATCAAAACACCAATCTCAGGCCAGATTACAAAATATAAAGCTGTGATTCGTTGTCTCTCTCCATTGCACCAATCACAGCTCGTCTTACAACACACTTTGTCATTGAGATGGTACGCTTTGCGTTTTCTCAACAACAGGATAGGCGGGTACTGTATGCACATCGCATTCTAGATGGTTCTATTTTTTTTGTCATGTGAGTTACAAGTTCAAATACCCCTGCATATGTTTTTTTTGCTATTTTATGCTTGTTTTGTTGTTCCTATGTTTAATGGATTTAATGAGAAATTTTAAGTGTTCATATATCGTGATTTTTCTAGAATTTTCCAGAAACTCCACAATATATTTTTCATATACAGTGTAACCCAGATATAAGAGAGTTGTCAGGACTGAAGAAGAAGTCTCTTATATCCGGGTTTGGTCTATTATATATACATTAACACAGACTCTAATTTGGGACCAGATAAAATCTCTCTTATATCCGGGTTTCTCTGTATATATTTTAAAAATCTGCAATAGTAGAACAGCGAATTAGTGAGGGATCACTGTGTGTGTGTGTATGTATGTATGAGTGTGTGTGCATATATTTAGGCAGTAATCCTTTCATGCAAGTTTAATTAAATACAACAGACAAGGTGCTTTGATTAAGTTTTTTTTTACATAATTTCTTATATGATCTTATAAATTTTTTTTTCAATGGATAAATTATGCAAAAACTGTCCAAATGTGATATTTTTCTGAGCATTTTCTCATATACTTACAAACAACAATCAATTTCCAGTTAACAGCTTTCATCCTTGAAATGGCTAACTGTATAGCCAAAAGTAGCTGTAAAAATATAACATTTGGATATATATATATATATATATATATATATATATATTTATTAGTTGGCAAAAATATTCAGATTTATTATCTTTACCTTTACACTTAATAGTTATAAATGGATTGTTACTAAAGCATTCGGAGGACGAATATATTTCTTGGACATTCAAGCCGGTAAATGTTGTTTAATACTGTTTATTATAAACAGAGCATTTACTTAAATATTTGTATCTATAAAAAGAATGTATAAACATAAAAATGTCTTAAAAAGCATTTTTAGTATACTAGTTAATAAGAGTATGTTTTAATTCTCTAAGTTCAATACTAATATTCAAAAAATGCTCATAATCAAATTTTAATTAATTTTATCTTTTCTGTTTTCTCATTTACTGATAATTTCAAATCAAAAATCTGAATTACTGAAAATCATTTTTTTTCCCTCTTTGTTCATCACCAAAACATCAAATTACTCTGGTTGAACATTTTTATGTTCAAGTACCATAAATCAGAATAA
>OZ010606.1:56470031-56502531 GCA_963932145.1 Acanthosepion lycidas | reverse complement strand
CTAGCCATAAGAACTTGTAAAATTATTACACCTTCCCCAGAAATTACAATACATAGGGTTTGTTTCACACAGTTTTTTTTTTTTTAAGCATTTCACCCCAAGGAAGGCGGGAAGCCACTAGGATGCAAGGGGTTACAGAAAATTTAGAGCAAGATCAGATAGGAGTGATAGAAGAAACGATGAGGGCAGTGGATAGATCAAGGCAACTGGAGATGTCGATTGACATTACACTTGAATAGCTGGAGATTATAGCTCACAGGGAAACAGGAATAGGGAAGGGAGTTCCACAGGCGAGAGGTGCGAGACATGAAGCTATTGGAGTAGAAGAGACGGCTACATTTAGGAGTTTCGACGGTGAAGGGGTGAGAGCGGGATGCCAGCCTCGTATGGCGCTTGAACTCATGACATCTGGGAACCAGCGAATGCAGCTCCTCGGAGCAATTTCCATGGAAGTATTTGTAGAACAGACAGAGGGAGGTGATGGTGCATCTGTGAGAAAGTGACTGTAGACGAGACGACAGAGCAGGGCCAACTACAATGCATATCCGCCTCTGGAGCCTATCAAGAACCCCGAGGCAAACAGAAGGGGAACCAGACCATATATGGCAGCAATACTCCATGCAAGGGCGATATATATATATATATATATTTTAAAATATAATTTTAAAAAGTATGTCATTTATTGGCAGAAGTAGTCAGTATCAGGGATAGAGCAGGTGTTAATATAAAAGTATTCATAACACACACACACACACATATTATATATATATATATACACACAAACATACTGGGTGTAACAGCAAAATTGTCCAAATCATTTAACAGCATGCAATGATTGTCTATCCCACAAAAAGTTTAATAATAAAAAAAATTAAAAAAAAAAACAATAAAAAAAACCCAAAAAAACACTAAACTAATAGAGTTTCTCTGACCAACACCATCTGAAACACTTTGTATCAAGGGCTAACAATTATACTTAATATCCTTCTAATATGCAACCCTTGTCCATTTTCCCTATACACAGCCTTACAACATCCCCATTTAGTTACCCTCTAACCTTGAGTGCACTGAGGCCTTGATTTAGGTTAAGCATTTGCAATGAAAGCCTCGAAAAATGTATACAGATTACTTGGGCAGGTGTCATACTAATGGCAACATATCGAGCATCACTCACCTGCCCAATTCTCACTTCCACAGCCTTCTGGGATATGACATTTTCAACCTTGCAGCCTCTTTCCTTGTAGACTGAATGTCAAAAGCCTGCCATTACTTTCATGGCAAAAAGTTAAAACAACCTCCATTTTTTATTGTTACCAGCTGAGACCTTTACAGCCAAGACCCTGCCTTGCTACATCCACAAAGTTGAATCACCCTCATTACCTATGTATTCCATTGCTAAAAATTATGTTCCATTCAGACAGCTCCTTCCCAAGGACAGCTACTTTATGGAACAGACTTCTAGATGTTTGCTTCCCAACCAGTGCTCCTGCTATATATTTAGAGATTCTTGATAAAATCAAAAGAACAATCAGTAATATTATTGGTCCTGACCTGGCATCTCAGTTTACCACCACTATAACTTCCCTATAACTTTTTTTGATAAATACTTTTATGTTGAGCTTGAATGAATGGATGGTGCAGAGTTTGGGAGAGATAGTAAAAAGACAAATTTTATTAAAAGCAACAAAGGATAGGATATTATGGAGAGCCATGATCGTCAATGTCCTGAAAGGACATGGCATATAGAAAAACTGACCAATAATACTTACTTACATCTCCACGTTTTTTATCAGTATTATTATTATTATTATTATGGTGATTATTATTATTTAGTATACATAATCTTACATTCTTGGATATTTAATAGATATTCTCACATATAGACTCATATTGACACATTAATAAGTCAAAGGGGTATAATGATAAAGACGCAGCTGAAAATTTTGTGATTTCCAAAGGACTTTATTATGTTTTCACATGACAACTAAATAAAAACATTAAAAACCCTTTCTACACTCCATCAGCATGGCTGATGCTAACCTCCAGAAAAGTGACTCATGCTTTCTTGAGCTAACATTCTCAACTGAAATGAAATGAAAAGATTATATTGAATCCATTACTAGGTTTGCTGCTTAGAAAATTAGTTCACTGCGTCTTGGACAATTTTTGTCTGAAGAATCTATCTATAAGTCTACCGTTCCTCCATGCTTTGAATATTGATGCCACATATGGTCCAGTGTTCCTGCTACA
Source organism: Acanthosepion lycidas (assembly GCA_963932145.1). Taxonomy (NCBI): domain Eukaryota; kingdom Metazoa; phylum Mollusca; class Cephalopoda; order Sepiida; family Sepiidae; genus Acanthosepion; species Acanthosepion lycidas. The sequence goes on along the minus strand of OZ010606.1, from coordinate 56,500,281 downwards.
TATTTAGAGATTCTTGATAAAATCCAAAGAAGAATCAGCAATATTATTGTTATGGGACCTTACCCATAATAATATAATGGACTATTCCATACGTAATAAATACTGTGCCTCAAGAGGAAGCAGAGAGAGTCAGTCTGAAGTCTGGAGTGAAATCCGTCAGAAGTCTGTCAGTCAGTCAGAGCAAGCGAGTCAGTCAGTCGAGTCAGAGGCAGACCGAAACAGAGTCGCGTTCAGACAATTACTACTAAACCTGATTGTTTGTACTAACACTTTCTATTTCTCTGTATATATTCCTGTTTATAATATATCTATGTTATTACATATCTGTATTCGAGTTCTTCTTTATTGGTTCTACCTTGGACTATCACCGTGGTACAAGGAAGCGGACCATAACAATTATTGATCCTGCAATGGCATCTCAGCTTCAGTCACTTTTTCACCACCATAATGTAATTTCCTTATGCCTTTTTTTATAAATATTTTTATGGTAATTGTTCAGATGAACTTTCTGCTAGACTTTATGAATTTAAACACAGTACTATTTTGGTGACAATGTCTCGTTAATTTACAGTTGAAATGGCTGAATATAACCTTAAGTTCTATGCTGACAATTTTTCTTGCACTTGTGGAGCTCTTCTGGCAGCATGCTTTCCAGCAAACATTGATCTTCAAAAATTTAAATACAATGTCAATCATTATCTACTATCTTCTTGATTACACTTCTTTTGTTCTCACTCCTTCATAATGTTCCTCTTTTTTCTTATTCTTTCACACTCAGTAAACCCTTGTGTCTTAGTGGTTTTACTGCCTTGCATGGGGTTGAATGATTAAAAGAAAAAAAAAAGAAAATTACTGGGCTTATGGCCATATAAATTTAACACTGGTTCCTGTATGATCACCAAAGTTAAGCAACATCGAGCCTGATCAGTACTTAGATCGGTGACTGCTTGGGAATACCAGGTTCTATAAGCTTGGATGTGTGGGTGGTGTAATGGATAATAGTTTAGAATTGTTAATCAGAGAACTGAGTTCCAATTCTTTTTGGGTTTGTTATATTCACTTATGTGCAAATAATCTTTGGAGATGTATGAATTCACCTATAGGTTAATTAGTAAGACTTGTATCACTAAACCATTATATATAAAAAAAAAAAAAATTCTTACCATCTAAGATTATTTTCTGGCTTTAAATAACCTGCAATGGGTTGATAAACCACAGAAAACAAATAAACTAACCAACAAGAACACTACAATCCTAACCACTTTATGTCTGGGGGTCAAATGTTATCTATCCACTATATACTCATAATCTTCACTTTCTTATTCTTATTTTTATATTCCTATCATACACCTCATTGTCTAACCCTCTACCTTGAGTGGCTCTTGCACTTTGCATTGATATGTAAGGAGTGTGAACATGCATGCTTATCAAAGGCCAGCCTCATCAGTTATCAACCAATACAGGGATGCTGAGTTAGAGCCTGACAGGCTGTTGAACTTTACATGTGCCAGCTATTGACAGACAAGTAGAGGGACATATCCATTTAAAATCAAGCCAGGATCTTACTGAAAACTTTTGCACATGCACTAAATATTATATGATCTTATGGATTTATTTTATATACACATATGTTTTTATGTTTATACATTGTTTTTATAGATACAAATATTTAAGTAAATGCTCTGTTTATAATAAACAGTATTAAACAACATTTACTGGCCTGAATGTTTGAGAAATTTTCACAGAAAATATTCGTCCTCCAACAGGAATTGAACCTGTATCCTATACAGAACTGTCATTTAGCTTGATATGCCTTTAACCGATTTGGCCACAAAGGAGCATTCAGTTAGTAAGTTCGAATTTTACTGTCTTTAAACTTTAATCTTCCATGAATCTCTCACGTACATTCATATCTGCTGATGGCGTATCAAATGTAGACAAATGACGTCACACATTATGAAATGGACAAAGTCCGACAATTATTTTAAGACATTTTTATATTTATACATTCTTTTTATAGATACAAATATTTAAGTAGATGCTCTGTTTATAATAAACAGTATTAAACAACATTTACCAGCCTGAATGTCCGAGAAATTTTCACAGAAAATATTCGTCCTCCGAATTGTTTAATACTGTTTATTATAAACAGAGCATTTACTTAAATATTTGTATCTATAAAAAGAATGTATAAACATAAAAATGTCTTAAAATAATTGTCGGACTTTGTCCATTTCATAATGTGTGAATACATATACATATATAAGAGAGAGAGAGTCTGCGTGCTCCATAATGATGGGACACATTTTAAATGCAAATTTTATTTTTTTCATCAAGTTCACTTCAAGCAAGGCAATAAAGCCACTGAGAAACAATGGTTTTCCAAGTGTGGAAGAGTTAGAAACAGGAACATTACTAAGGTGCATGAACAGAGGAAGAGTAATCAGAAAGACAGCAGACAGTGACATTGCATTCAAATTTTTGCAGATTAAAATTGTCTGGAAAGCATGGAGCTGGAAGAGAGTTCCACAAGGGAGAAGTGCGAGAAAAGTAACTGGTAGCATAGAATTTACATTACTAAGGGACAGATTTTTCTCATTCTACTGCCCATGTGCATGGATATCTTGTCTAGTTCTTATTTAGTTTTGCTCAGTTATTGCTCATTCCATTTCCACTGAGTCCAAATACACACTACCTGGTCCAGGGATTGAACTCACAATTACTATGTCCCCAAATTCACTAACCAATGCTTTAATCCACAATGTCATTAAATAAAGAGTCATGCTTTAAATTCCATGAAGGTTACTCAGATTTACAAGCAACTGATGGAGGCAACATTGGCCCAATGGCAACAATTTTATAGCAGCAATGATGAGGAAAACTGTCTGAGTGTAAATAAGGATAACTCCTTGTATCAAAAATTATGTTTGTTGCTTTGATCAATTTGCAAGTATATTCTCCTATATTAAGTGAAGTATTCTCATTATTTCATTAAAAGTAATGGTAATATTAACCATTACCTTATAAAGGAAATATTTGGTATTCATTGACTGAAGAGACAGTGATACTCAAGTTATTCTTTCCTTCAGTCTCTGGTCATCAGTATAAGATCAAAGTGTAGTATCTGTTCATATCTCTATTGGCAATGGTGATATTAGCCATTTTCTTATCAGGAAATATTTGACATTAATTCACTGAAAAGCCAGTGCTGCTTTTTCTTAAAACAATTGGTCCATCCGACTTATCTCCACCAAAGGGAGATAATCACATTCTGTATGTATGCCTGCATGAGTCTTTGATTGACCATAGAGAATTCAACTTTTAATGAATTTTCCTTAGTAAGAAAAAGGAAGTAATTAAGAGGAGAATGCCTTCAAATCAAGAATATTTTGTAAAAATGGCAAATATTTGCCAAGAAATAACCACGGGATATAAAAATAACCAAAACTAGGACAGTGGGAGAATGTATTATTGGGGGGAAAAAAATAATGAAAACAACAGTCTAAATAATTTGTGAAATAATCACAGTACTTTGATATATAAATGGCAGTTTTTGTCTATGTATATATATGTATATAGAGCATTGTAAATGTTCAGTGATTGCCAATAGATATTAGATTATCAGGTCCAATAACTGCTGTTTGTTAAGGTCATTTGTGGGCACCTCAAGTCTAAAACTGTCAAAGAGTAATTTCTCAATCCATAGAATTATACTGACAATATGGCAGCTGAACTGAAAAGTGAACAGCCATTTTGTTTTTCGAGGTGCCAGTTTCCACTCATTGACTTGTGCCTCTCTCCCCAACCATTCAGGATTTGAGTACATTCCCTGGTTCTATGATTAATACAAAGATATCGCCTTTGGTTGGACCAAATTCAAAAACAACAATGCTTTTTGTTCGAACAACAAACTACTTCTGGCCTTGCCTCTGTATGACTGAGCATCTCTCATCTTTCTTCAATACTTTCAGATGTGTCAGGCTTTCAAGTGGCCATGACTAAGGAAAATTATTCTCTCATGACCTCAGGCATCTTTTTATACTGAGCGGCAACTAACGATAACTTAAGGAGCTTAATTAATTCATTTGTGTCTTTTGCAGTTATAAAAGCCATATATATCTAGCAAAGAAAATCTGCTTTCTGAATCTGTTCATGTGTCAGTCTACTCCAATATCTATCTATGACAGTCCCTATTCCGATAGGTATCTCTCTACCTATGACAGCCAGTCCCTACTTTGATACCTATCTATGACAGCTAGTCGCTATTCCAATATCTACCTACAACAGCCAGTCTTTATTCTGAACCTACCTACCTACCTACCTACTACAGCCTGTCCCTACTCAGATACCTGTCTATCTACCTATAACAGTCAGTCCTTATTCCAATACCTATCTATGATAGTTGAGATGCCCCTCAAATTTTGTATAGTATATAATGTATATATGCATAAGAAAAAAAAAATGTATTTCACCAAAAACAGTCAAACTATGTAATTCTGGAAGATACTATTTTTTTTGGACAAATAGTCTTTGTAATTATTAACTGTTATTACTGTTCCTTCTCTTGATATGAAGATAGAACCATAATAATAGTAGAATAAAGTAACCAAAACATTCACTTATGTCATACCCTTTTGAGTTTGAACTAGAAGTTTGCAATATACTAATGCATTATTTACTTTATTCAGACTGTTATCCTCATCTTCACTGACATATTCACAATGTTTCAAACATTGTACACTCCAGACTTCTTCAGGTGATTGGAATTTCAAACATCTCTGACATGAGTTATTATGATTATTTATATTATTTACATTATTCAAACTGCTATCCTCATCTTCATTGCCATATTCACAATATTTCAACCGTTGTACACGCCAGCCTTTTCAAGTGATTGGAATTTTGAACCGAATAACACTGATGCATGTTGAAATGTTCAGTTTTTAATATTGTAGAAGTTATCACTAACATTTTTTATTGCGATTTACAAACTACCTTTTATTCAATTTAGAAAACCAATCTATGAAATTTGAATAAGCTGATTTGTTTAGAAAAATATTTTGACAAAAAGAAATTATTAAACCATAAAGTAGAGTTTAATTTAATCTTATAGAACATCATGGTAAACAATATTTTTTAAGAAAAATTCTTTTCTTTTTTAACAGTGAATAAATTCTTAGGATTTATTTCTTTTGAGCATGAAACATACTACTGGTCATGTATAATTATTTCTTTCTGGGGCCAACCTTTTGAAGAATTTGGCCTTGTGATTTGTTTGTAGTTCTTGCAAATGCAGGGCAAACTGGAAACTGGATTCTTGTACATATAAAAACTTAAAGATATGCAAAAAAAATAATATTGCATTTTTATTAAATAAGTATTTATTTTAATCATTAAATTGTTTTGAAAATAGCAGGAGTATTTTGTATATTAAATAATAAAACTTATTTTTTTACAAAAAAAAAAAAAAAAAAATGCTAATTTATTGTACTAAGCTATGCACCCTAGTGAAACCAACTGTACTTTTTACCCCCTTACCTGTTTGCACCTCACCCTAAATTTTGGGTTTGATCGGTCAGTGTATGGATATTTTAGAGGGTGTGATAGACTAACAGAAGTCATAGAATTTTATATGTAGATAACAGCCTGTTTAAAAGACTTGATATAAAATAAAATCTAAATACCTTGGCTACTTAAATTTCTCCCTTATGGTAAGCAATCATCAGGATTGGTTATATTTTGATAATTATAAATGGTACCCACATCTTTAATGGGATCAATTAAATAGAATTGAGCTTTCTTTCTCTGGTGTATGACTACAGCAGACACTTAGAAGCTGTTTATTTTATCCATATTATATGCTGTGATGGGGGACTTTGAAAACATGGTATTGTTGAGTATTATTTTGATTTTAGCAGCAAGCTTTGGCAAAGTCCTGCTGTTCTCCCATGACATGGTGCACATTTTTGGTGTGTACATGAAGCTTTTATGTTTAATCTCATTTTCATTCAGTTGAGTTACCTCAGACATTCATGAGTGTCACACCAAACAACATGGTCCTTCATCAAGATCAGAAGGTCATTAGGGAGGCATCCTGTGTCATAATATAGCAGGTAGGTGGTTGCAAGGCAACCAACCCATCTTGGTCCATGGCTAGGTGTCCAGAACAGTAGATCACTAAATAGTTCTAAATTTATGGCTCTTTCGACTTGGCCAGAAAGGCACTTTCTCCCTCTGTCTCCCTTGGTAAGTTTAGTTGACATGTGTGCATGATATGCATGCATCAACTAGACTTTTAACGTCTTGGACCTTCTCTGAAGCATATAAAAGGCCCATTTTTATGTAACTATTATCTTCCATTGCATGAAAACACAAAACTGTTAGTTGTGGTCTCTCACAGCTCACTGGAAATTTAATATAAATTTAATATAAATATATTAAGACTTTACTTAATTTTAATATTAAAATGATATTTAATATGGCATTAAGTTCCCTTTCTATGATGTGCTTCTCTAGCAGACTCTCCTTAGAATTGCTTATACATACATATATATATATATATATATATTAGGTTGGTGCAAAAATAATTTCGTTTTCTAACATATGTTACTATGTGAGAAAACGAAATTATTTTTGCACCAATATATATATATATATATATATATATATATATATATATATATATATAATTTTTTCTTTTATAAAGTAGATGTTAATATTTTAATATAGGTTAACGTTATTTTATCTGTCTTCTTGACTTAACCAGACACTAACACCTCTACTCATGATTTTGGGAGTTCATTTAGATCCTCTACAGCAACTTCCTTTTCCTTCTTTTTCTCTTTTCCTGTTTTCATCTTTCTCTCCCTTTTTATTCTTTAAATGTTTAAATATTTTATCTTAAATGTTCTTATCTTTGAGTTCACAAGACCTACAAGTAAAAATCTTGTAGGTAGAAATAACTATTTTTGAATCAGGTAACTTTGGATTTTATTCTATGTAATATATATATATATATATATATATATATATGTGTGTGTGTGTATGTAAAAACCCTTTTTATTCCTTTTTTTAATTTTAAAGAAATATTTCATTCTACATATAACCCAAATTAATGTCAAAGTTAATATTTGGGTTAAATTTTATAATACTTCTTTAAGACAAATACTTTTTTTGTCTACTGGCCTGAATATTTGAGAAATCTTTGTAAAGAAAAATATGCACTCTTAAGCAGTATTCGAACCTGGGTCCCCCTTGGCAGTAGACACTGTTGCTAGATCCATAGAGCTTTATCCCATCCCAGCCACGGCATGCGTCGACAATCACGCAAAGTTGAATAGCGCTTTATAAACGCAAATCTTTCTCAGACTCTTGAAACATTCATATCTGTCCAGTTTCATATCTTAATGCAAAGTAATTTCTAAAGATATGAATTTTCATCTATTGACCCAATAGATATTATCACTTAAATGTTATTTTAGTGGATACCCATATTTGAGTAGACATTCTGTTTATTTGTTAAACAGTATATTTTAATCTACTGAACTGAATATTTGAGAGATCTTTTTAAAGAAAAATATGTGCCCTCTGGCAGGATTTGAACCCGTGTACCTTTAGTAAGAGAAACAGTCATTAGATCCAACATGCTTTAGACATCTCAGCCATGAAGTGTATCAATCTGCATGCAAAGTTGAATAGTGCCTTATAAATGCAAATCTTTCTCGGACACTTGAAACATTCATATCTGCCCAGCTTTATATCCCACCATAAACAAAGCAATTTCTAAAGGAGATGGATTTTTATTTACTAAGCCAACAGATTCTATTGCTGAAATATGATTTCAGTTATAACAACTTTTGCATAAAAATAACCTTTAATAAAATCTGTCGGAGATATAGTGGTTGCCAATTCCTGTCTGAGTATGGCCATTACTACATATTTTTTGGTGAATATCTACTGATGCACTGAACGAATGTGACTCTTTAGCCCAACAAGGGACCCACATACTCTGGCACAAACTGGGCACTTATGAGGTCTAACAAGTGGCAAATTATCATGCAATTTAAAATGTTGCATGAAACCACTTTTGAACCTGCATATATTACCACAAATAAATATTACAATTATTATTGCTGGACATCTACAATTTTATAGTCAATTGCCACATTCTGTTGGTACACTCTCAAGTGACCCCTTAAACCATCCATCGACAAACATACTCTACCACAATCTGTACAGATCAGACTGAGCTGTCTTCGAGTGTCTTCAGAAAGTTCAATGGAGTACACCTTTACGCACATCTTTTAAGCTTTGTGTACCTCCTTTTCTTATCTTCAATGTGACTCCTTCAGATATATTATATATATAATATTATAAATTAACTGATTGAAAATGTTTTTTTTTCACAACAGAGTAATAACCATGTTTCAAAAATGGAAGCTAAAAACTAAATTTAATCATGTAATTAAATTAAAAGCATTAGTTATTTATAATATTTATGCTCTGTAAATTTACATTGAGTACTATTTTGTAAAAATAAAAATAAAAAATATCAATAAGAACACCAGATTATATATCTTACTGTTCTTTCTTTTTATTTATATATACATATATAAATATATATAACTAATCCAGTTGAACAAACCAAAAATCAGTCATTTATTTCAAAAATTAAAAGCAGCAAGTCATATCAAGAAGAACTTCCTAACAAAATCAAAATTATGTAAGACCAACATTATGTATTCAAATGCTCTATAGAGAACTGTGTTCTTGAAGAAAACAAATTCTTAAATAATTATGTCAAATATTCCATTACTCAATCATCAAGATGGCTGATACCACATTTTTTAGACCTGAGCTCTGTAAAGGCTTATTTCGATCAACATGAAAACCTAACGTCCTGTGTGCCTGATACATTTAAAAAAAAAACAAAAAAAAATAATGGATATGCTAAGTTTTGGCATTTGTGTGTCCCATGGATGCAGCTAAAGTTCCCCATGAAAAGCAACACACTGCACATATTCTTTAATATTTTTTACTAGTTCTTCCTATCACTTGCTTTCCTTTTTCATTGGGCAATAGGCGTGGATGACTTGGAATAGACGTCAATGGCAACTTATCAAACACTTTCTTACTTAATCTATTTTTAATTTATTTGAAGTGCCTGAACTCATTGAAGTTTACCAGCCATTATTTAAATAGTTTTTGTTTTAAATTCATTAATTTAATAAAAAAAAAAATTTTCCCATCAATTTAAAAACTTTGTACCATCATAATTCCTCAAAAGGTATAGTTTCTTAATTGAACTATGATTAAGAGTAAATACTGTTTTTGTTTTAAATTTATTTGATAAAAAATATTTAATTTGTTCTTTCAATATTTGGTAAGATTAAAATTGTTTTGTGGACAAACAAATTTAAAAAAATAATATCTGTAGCCCAGCAGTCTAACAGAAAAATTTATTATGAAACTTTACTTGGAACCCATTGAATTTCCCAGGGACACACTGAAATCACCACCTGTGGCTCCCAGGGACTCACTACATTAAAAATTATCAACATTACTGAAAAGGAAATCTAAAAATAATTGAAGACCTTAAAAAAACATTTTATCCAAAAAATCTCACCTCTTGTAAAAAAACAATACTCTCCCCATTGAACTAAAAATGTCTATTATAAAAAAATAAATAAATAAAAATAAATAATAAACACTTTCCATTGTAAAAAAATAAATAGTGTCTCCATTTTAACAACAATCTTGTCTTTATGCCAATGCACTCTCTCCAGTGAATTTGCATGGTGAACACATGTCAGTGCAGACACAAGAGAGGCCTTGGATCACATGCAAACATGTTTGTCAACACCAGTTACATTTAGGTTTTTCTAGTTAGCAGCGGGACACCTTGGCATGTCTAGATACAGGCCTCTCTGCAACTGGTCAAGATGCAGGTCTTTGTAAGATGCCACATGCCATTAAAAGCTGGGGGAAAATAGCAGTCAACAAGACATGGTGCCTTGTGAAGTCAGTCCCATGGGCATTTTTGTTACTCAAGTTGCTATTGTTGATTCTTAGGTGATTCCCCTTCCCAATTTCAACAGAAACTTTTCTTATACTGCAACAATTTGTCTACTGAAACAATTCAGTTGAACAATCAGGACATTTTCTGCACTAGTTCAAAAATAGAAATCTTTTGCTTGCATACAAGTAAAATACAATAAAAAATTTAAAAGTACCTTGTGGATCATGTAAAAAATTTTTTCAATGAAACTTGTGAAAGAAGGATTGCTGCTCAAATACACATTTTTGTGTATATATTTATATAGATACAGTGCCTATAAAGCAAAACAAAGGTAGAGATAGATATGTGTACATTCATAGGTGTGTATGTGCGTGTGTATAAAATGTTTAAATAGAGTATATCTGCAAAATGACAATACGAAGGAAGACAAAAGGAAAACGTTTCTTTGCTGACAGATTTCATCCTCTTAAGGGATTTTTATCAAGGCAAATTCAAGGGTTTTATTTTGTGACAATTATTTATATACAAGGGCAAAAATGTTATTGGTTTTCAACACTTTCTGGTATAGGAATGTTCACAAATATTCATCAGGTTAGCATTTATTAGGCATTGAACTGTATCACCTCACATCCATGAACCTGCTGAACTTTTCCGCTAACCTTGCCACAAAATAAAATTCTTACACTGACCTTGATAAAGTCTATATATATATATATATATATATATATATATATGCGTGTGTGTGTGTTGTCTTAGAAGTGGCACAAGGCCAAAAGTATAGGGGTACTCAAAATTAAGCTTACTACCCAGTCATAATTGTTCTAGCGAGATGATATTGCTAACCATTACACCACAATGCTCCAATGCATATATAGTAAACAAAGTTAGAGATAGATATATGTGTATGTGTCTGTGTAGAAGTATAAGAACGTTTTTGCATTGTTTTCAGTGTTTCCATCTGAAAATAAGTTCAAGATGTTTTCCTATCAATAGTTGATCCATTCTATGGAATCACTCAGCTACAAATCTTTCTTCTTTTCTTTGGTGTCGATCATCTGCCAACGCCTTCCATCTAACTACCAAATGGATTGCTTGCAATGGTCACTGCTGGTCAATCCATTCAATACTCCACTATTGTTCCCATGCATCTTTTGAAGTTTAAGTTTGAAAACAGCCATTCCTAATATTAAGCAGCTCTTCTGACAAAATCTTCTGTTTTCAATCTTTCATGTCTACCTTTGATTTTTTTTCATTTTTTTTAACAATGCCAAAGAAGTGCTGGCTTTATGCTAGCAAGAAACTCTAGTATCTTATTCTTTTTATTAGATGACAGATGTACAAACAGTAGCAAACTGCTGAGTGGTCAGTCAAGAAAAAAAATGAAAAATAGGCCTCTGAAAGATATAGAATCATGACATGTAAAAAAAAAAATATCAGTTCATTGTAAAAACAATTCCTTTGCCACAGTAGCAACATTTTATCTTCATTGTACTAGTATTCTGTGTCTTAATACTATTCTCCCTCCATTGTAAAAAAAAAAAAATCAATCAGCAATAGAACAATAATCCTTTGCCATTATAACAAACATTCTGCTGTATTAACAATATATCTGCATTATAAAAATATTTCTCCATTGTAGAATCTCTCAGTTGTGAAAATCTTTACATTTCATCAACAGTCTCTCTTCCATTGTTAAAATATCTTCCTGCGCAAGAGACACACACTCTCTCTCTCTATCCAGCACAAGAGACGCACTATCTCTTTACCGAGTGCAAGAAACACATGCGCGCGCACACACACACACACTTTAAGTGTAAGACTCATGCACACTCCCCCTGATAAATAAGAACAAATACTTCAAATAAAAGGTTAGGAAGGAAACTCCCATCAATAATGGAAAGAGTGATAACAGCTACTGAACTTTAGAAACTTACTTTTCTGAGAAATTAAGAGAAAGATTTTATAAATTCAGTAGTACCAGCTACTCAGTCAATGAATGATGAACGTTACTTTCTAAGGAAATGACTAATACAGCATGAGTTTCCTTTATCCAAAATTTAAAAATCCAAAAACCTCCAAAATCTGGAATATTTTCAGAAAGTCCAGCTATGTACATTGGCACCTGTGTTTTTGTTAGTCATCAGAGCAACAACTTTGTTCATGGATTACTTACCAGGTGTTTCATGCTCTGTAAAGATATTATTAAAAAATTCCTGTGTTTATATATTTTCTTATAAGTAGTGATCATGTCTTTTTTGTACAAAACATTTGTACATGAAATCCAAATTTCATCACTTAAAAGTCCATTAAGATGACTACTGTCATTACCTGTATCTGTATGTACACAAAATTTATTAAATTAAATCTATCTATAAAAGGCAGGATGCATGTGTGTGTGTGTGTGTGTGTGTGTGTAACGAATGCATAGCTGCAATTTTCGATGGATTTGCACCAAAATTCACATGCACATGCTCCAAGTTAGCAAAAAGGCCAAGATCGACTTTGCATTTTCCAACTCCCATCGATTTTTCATGCTTCTACAGCAGTTTACATGTAGTTTGCGGCCATTTTCTACTGGCCAGAGTGAGATCCAATAGCTGGCTGCCACAAATAGGCAGGAAGATTCTATTGGCCACTGTGAGAGCCAACAGCTGACTGACACGAATGTTAACTAGCATGCTAGCATAAAAAAAAAAAACAAAAAAAAAAATGATAGCTGCATTCGTCACAAGTGAGAAAAATTTAAATCTGCATGGCACTTTACTCCAGTTGGCTCATTCGCTTGCTTAAACTCAATGTTGATTCTGATTCCGCAGAACTGGGTGAGGTGTGAAAAAGCATTTGTTGTTAACATTCTTTTTACATTCGGTTTTTCTAGTTACAAGTCCTTTTTTAAAGCTGATCGTTTCGTGTTAATTTTGTTTAGTTCTTTTTACGTAACAGATATAATGTTTAGTATAGAGCTTCAAAAAAATTGCAGTGTGAGATAGGCAAGAAGTAAGGCATGTAGCAACATCAGCACAGCAAAGGGCACTCCTTTAAAGGCAAGGAAGAGCAAATATATTTTAAGTGATAGCGATTGCTGTATGAGTCGTACGATTTTTGAATCAAGCACGGGCAATGCCAGGCCATGCTGCTAGTTTTATATAAAACTACCTTCAGAGTATACGTCTAAGCAGTGTTATTAAATGTAAAGGGATATCATGTTTATACTTGAGTTCTATTCCCAAGTTACCACATTTTATAGATGCTATAGTCAAATTAAATAGCCTGTACACCAAAATCTGAAGCATTTCCAGTCACAAGAATTTTGCATCAATCTGTATTAGCATTAAAAAAATATTACTAATTTTTCCTGTTTCTTAATACTTTGTTTAGCTTTTGAAAGGCATTTTCTGATATTCCAATGCAGCTTCAGATTGTATCCATTCAAAAGAAAATGATTATGGCTCTGCACAACTTCCTTCTCATTCCAGTTTCTAAGTTTTCCTATGTACCTTTAGATTCTGATGCCAGAATTTCTGTCCTCTATTAAAACACTTTCCAAATTTAAATTTTCCTATTGATTTTGGTATTCAATTTATAGATTCCTGCTGATGATTTTCCTCTTGCTGACAACCATACATTCTTTCTTACAGATGATGGAGCAATACATTTTTGGAAAAACATTATACATTTTTGGAAAAAAATATTACCAGCAATAAAAATCTTGTTGGCATTAAATAACCCATTGAGGTTGGAATGCCGTAAAACAAGACAAACCAAACAAGTGATGGTTAGCCCTTTCTTCATGCTTTCCTTTACTACCTAGTCTGGTAATTCCTACCATTTCCTTTCTGTGTTTAACATCAAAACAGTGTTATCTTTTATGGTTAAAATTGTGCCTGCCAATAATAAATACTGGCAGAAATTCTATTAGGTTGGTGCAAAAATAATGACGTAATAATGTCGTTTTTTTTAACGTCAAAAAACGACATTATTACGTCATTATTTTTGCATCAAATAGTTATCACAGGATCACCTAGCTAAAAAATCTGAGTAAATCTGGTGAAAAGATATCCTTATCTTACACCTGTTTCCATTTTTTGCATATTTGTTGCCAGGCATATATTGGCATGCCTGAAGACAAAAAAACAAAACAAAGACAAGTTAAAAAAAAAAGAAAGATATTGCTAAGTTTATTTTCGTTAAAGAAAATACATAAAAAAATAAGGTCATAGCATACTCAGCAAAAAATATCTCTAAGAAGAGCATTGTTCTAAAAGGGAACAGCTTTGGTAGTCGCTGGAGAGGGTCTTCCTGAAAGGGGACAGCTTTGGTAGACACTGGAGACAAATATCATCATGTTCTACTTCATGATTTTGGTCACTTAGTAACTTCATGTAGAGCTCAGTTTCTACAATAGTGTAATTATTTTATCTCTGGCAATTGCCAAGACAATGAGGGTCTCTTAAGCTTATACATCAGTTCTTGAAGCTTAACCCAAGAAAGCTGTGCAAACCTATGAAAAATTCAACTTGGAATTCACAGGCTGGATGTGGCAAGCTTCTCTCTGCTCTATCTCAACTTTCAAGGAATGTGCTGAGACAAACTACATTCCTCGATTCCACCAACTCTAACCTTCATGGCAAGGACACACCATGCTACATTGTAGCATAACAAACCACCCACATTCCCTCTCTAAGTAAGTTCTACTCAAAAACTTACTTCCATGAACCACTGCTCTAGAGGAATAGACTCCCAAGAGGTTGTTTCCCTAATTCCTACAATTTTAACCTGTTTAATTCTAAGATTAACTGTTATCTTCCCTTCCTATTCATACAAATTGCCTCTTAACATAAATCTCTACATGGTGTGGCCCCTGAGTCTTGCACAGGGTGAACCTTACTTAAAAAAAAAAAAACTTTTACATCAAAGTACATATTAACTACAGAAATTAATTTTTTAGATTTCCTTTTGCCTTCCCATATCTTGATCAGTTTATTTTGAATGCTCTTCTATAAACACCGCCAGAGGTACATCCTAGATATCTGAAGAATTAATGGATTTCTCTACTGAAATTCACCTTTAAAACGTAGGAAATCCTGACTCTACAACTTCCTATCCTTTGTAGATCTTATTAAGGTTTGTCTTTTCACCATCTGTCCCACTCCATTCATTTAGACAAGAATGGTAGGGATGTTACTCACCATTTGCCTCTGTTATTCTTGTTTTCAATATGTCACATGTGTGTCAAATTCTCCAAGTCCACCTTATTATGTGACACAGAAATTTTATCCTTAATTATTTTAGTAAAACTGTCGATAATAGTACTACATTATACAATCAAAAAAGTTTATCAGTGACCAAGAATTATTACAAGTGTTACTAATATAGGGTTAATTTATATATAATAAAATTGCATTGCTAATATTTTTACAACACAATAATACAATCTACTAAACATATGCGTGCACACACACACACTTATGAATATCCATTATCATATGAATCCCATATAGACAACTTCATATTATACATTTACATACATAAAGCAATATTTATGGTTTTTCAGTTAAGCTTGAAATTTTAATTTCTTGAAACTTTAGATGGACAGGTTGTTTCTCCCTGATTTCAGAAGGATACAAATTATACTAAAGTTTGGTTATAATTAAAATCAAACAAAAAAATAAATAAATAAAAATACCAAAATTTCTTTCGTTTTACTCCATGTCTCATTCTCTGATGAAGCTTTAATAAAAGTGAAACATGTTAGAATGATAAATATTTCCTATTTGTTCTTTATCTTATACAATATATAAATTATTTTACTGTAACTGCTTAGTGATATGCAACATTTTCAGATGAGACACACATTTGTTAGTCATATGCCACTAAGTCTTTTCCTCCTACAATAAAATGCAGGTGTGTATGAATAAGAGAAGAGTTTTTATTACTATGTGTTAGATTCCGTAAAGCATGATTCAATACTAAGTGACAAAAAACCAGCCACCTGCTAAGAGAATGCAGAGTAATTTCCCTTGGGCTTGACGTTTTGGAAGTCTTACTGGAAATAATTATTGGATCATATTACTGATATTAAGCAATGGACTGAATCACTTAATGCCATTGTTTTGAGCTGCAATCAATTGTAAAAGGCGTGTGGGGGGCGGATTAGTGCTGAAGAGGTGCTATTTACCTAAGGAAGGTATTCTGGACAGATAATAGCACTCATGATCAATTTATAATTAATATTAGAAATATACAGACAGTTCTCTTGGGACTGAACTGAAGCAAGCAAGGTTGAGTCATGGAAGGATTGCTCATATATGGTGCTCTTATAGTAAATTGAGATTGTTCTTATATAAAGTGCCACATTTTACGTTGTTAGAAAGTGAGCTGCTATCATCATGGTATACAAAAATGAAAAAAAAAATGTTTGTGACAGGAAGCATTATTTTTTGAGGAACCATTTTATGCTGGCACATATTGCTGCTATATATGGGCAGTAACTGCCCAGTTTTCATTTTCCAATCTTACGAGAGTCCAAAAGCGTCCACACGGCCTTGTGGTTGATGAATTATTTTTACCCTACAATCCACATCTCACAGATGAAACGTCATAAGCCTCTAACTGCTCTGTTATTCCCATGGAAAATGTTTAGACTAACGACATTCCTTTGTATGTGTGTGTGTGTATATATATATATATATATATATATATATATATATATATATATATATATATAAAGTTGTTCATATATGTTCAAAGCCAAGTTTTGGTAGTGACACACACACACACATCCTGCCTTTTATATATATATATATATATATATATATATATAAAAGGCAGGATGTGTGCGTGTGTGTTTAACGAATGCATGGCCCCAATTTTCGATGGATTTGCACCAAAATTTACATGCACATGCTCCAAGTTAGCAGGAAAGCCAAGACTGACCTTGCATTTCCCAACTCCCATCGGTAGTGGAAATAATTGATTTTTCATGCTTCTATGGCAGTTTTCATGTAGTTTGCGGCCATTTTATACTAGCCAGAGTGAGAGCATATAGCTGGCTGCCACGAATAGGCAGAAAGATTCTATTGGACAGCGTGAGAGCCAACAGCTGACTGACACAAATGTTAACTAGCATGCTAGCATGCAAAAAAAAAAAAAAAAAAAAAAAAAAAAAAAAAATCGATAGCTGCATTCGTCACAAGTGGGAATAATTTAAATCTGCATGGCACTTTACTCCAATTGGCTCATTCGCTTAAACTCAACATTGATTCTGATTCTGCAGAACTGGGTTGGGTGTGAAAAAGTATTGTTGTTTAACAGTGTTTTTTCATTCGGTTTTTCCAGTTACGAGTCCTTTTTTAAAGCTGATCGTTTTATGTTCATTTTGTTTAGTTCTTTTTACGTAACAGATTTAATGTGTAGTATAGAGCTTAGAAAAAAATTGCAGTGTGAGATAGGCAAGAATTAAGGCATGTAGCAACATCCGCACGGCAAAGGGCACTCCTTTAAAGGCAAGGAAGGGCAAAAATATTTTAAGTCAAGTGATAGCGATTGCTGCATGAGTCATATGATTTTTGAATCAAGCACAGGCAATGCTGCTAGTATATATATATATATATATATATATATATATATATATAGGAATAAAGTTTCACTGCCGACATTTGAGTTTGAACATAGATCACCTGTGAGCAAACACAGGCAATTCCATTATTGAATTAAGTGGATCACATGACCATAGAGGAAATGCATATATAGGAAGTCACATGACGTCTAAATGATTGCTACTTCTAGTCTATCCTCTATGCTATATGGATCACCATTTATTCTGTATCTGCCTATCCTCTATTACTATATGGACTGCTATTCTCTACTCTATTCACTATATTATTTCTCTATTCAAATCACTATGCAGTTTACTTGTCGGGCAAGTATTATCAAGCAAGTACTATTAGTGCGAATATTATTCGAAGGCGTCTAACACCAGTATTTTTCAACAGCGTATTATAGTTGTATCTGTGATTATAAAGTCTCTACTACAAAGAGCATTACGAAAATAACGACGAGTATTCATTGATATTACAAAAGTGTCAAACGATTGTTTGTTGACATCACAAAACTTAGTTCCACTAGTTCTAACCTTCATGGTTAAGACCCAACATGCCAGGCACATTGTAGTAAACCACCTTCATCCTCTTCGTATTCCATTGGTGAGATCTTTTTGAGCAGCTTCTTAGGAGCTGCTCCTTTGTGGAGCAGGCTCCCAAGCAGATGCTTCCCTGATTACTACAATCTTAACCTGTTCAAATCTTTTTTTTTGATAGTGTGATTTACCCTGTACAAGCCCAGAGACCCCACTTCAGATAGTTGGTTACAATAATAGGCAGTTTATATTGACAGGAGATGAAGATAACGGTTAACCCTAGATTTGAACAGGTTAAGAATGTCGCATTTGTTGGGGCAACATCCACTTGGGATTTGGTTCCACGGAGCACAGGCAAGAAGAAACTGTTCGAGTGGAACTTCTCAGCCATGGAATCAAACGGCCATTATTGCTGAGATTCTTATATAAATTTCAGCATTTTATAAAGTTACAATGTCAGCTGCTATCAGCATCTTAGAGAAAATGTAATCAGCATATCTTTTTTTTTTTTTTTAATCATTTCACCCCCAAGTAAGGTGTCAATGCAACTAGTATGCAGTGGGGAGGGGGCTGTTACAGGAGGAGAAAGTGAGAGAAAAGTCAGTGTAGGAAGGATTGAGGAAAGAACAAAAGATGAACAGTATTCAAGAAGATAGATGGCAATTGATATTGCCTTCAAATTTTTGAAGATTGTAGTAATCATGGAAGCAAGAAAACAAAAGGGAGTTCCACAGGTGGGAAGTGTGAGAAAAGAAACTGTTGGAGTAGAAGCAGCAGTTACATTTCAGTATTTCAACAGTACAACTGTGAGAGCTAATTGCCAATTTAGTAGAGTTTATAAATTTGTGTAGTCAAGATGCCAAGTCAGGAATGATTAGATTACAGATCCTTCTTTGGATTTTGCTAAAATCTTAAGATGAATAGCAAGAGCACCAGACCATGTG
The DNA here is from genome assembly GCA_963932145.1 of Acanthosepion lycidas. Classification (NCBI taxonomy): domain Eukaryota; kingdom Metazoa; phylum Mollusca; class Cephalopoda; order Sepiida; family Sepiidae; genus Acanthosepion; species Acanthosepion lycidas. The sequence goes on along the minus strand of OZ010606.1, from coordinate 56,481,182 downwards.
AAAGACAGACTTTGACAAGAAAATTTTTCTGTCATGAAAGTCAACCAACTTTCCTAGCAATAGATATACATACACACACAATATATACTTTTTTTTTTCTTTATGGATACACTTATTTGAGTAAATGCTGTTTTTTAATGGAACAGTATTAATTAAATTCACTGATCTGAATATATGAGAAACTTCATAGAAAATATACATTCTTTAACAGGAATTGAACCTGTTTTCTATATGGAACCGTCATTAAGGCTAATGTGCTATGATCATTTAGCCACAATGAACTTTTGGCTAGCAAAGCTCAAATTACTGCTTTTAAACATGTACACCTTTTTTCTTAATCTATCATAACTGCTCTGAAATTGTAGCTTAAACAATGACAACATGAAATGAATTAAATCCAGCAAATATTTTAATATATTTTCTCTTTATTTATTTCATAAAATGTGTTGTCATTGTTTACATTAAGCTACAATTTCAGAGCAGATATCATACAGTGAGAAAAATCAGCAGGGGGGAGGAGCCTGTTTAAAAGCAGTAATTCAAGCTTTCAACCACAGAATGGTTATAATACTGGTTAATTAAAAAAAAAAAAGCATTTACTCAAGTGTTTCCATAGAAATTATTATATATATATATATATATATATATATATATATATATATATGTATGTATGTATATATATATATATATATATATATGTAAGCAAATATATGGATATATATCCAACAGTATGAAGAAAAATATACGGAAAAAACAAACAAAAATCCTTATATGCAATTATGACGTTGACATTATATTAACATTAAAACAGCATAATTGCATATTAGGATTTTTGTTTGTTTTTTCCATATATTTTTCTTCATATATATATATATATATATATATATATATATATAAATATAAAAGTGAACATAGAAGTCAACACTTAGAGGCGACAGTCTGTTTCATGCTATATGCAATCGTCAAGACTAACGATTGCATATAGCATGAAACAGACTGTCGACTAAGTGTTGACTTCTATGTTCACTTTTATATTTACACACGCTCTATCTCTGATATTGAACACTTTATCCCATAAATATAGCACACCTTAAAACTATATTTCTTTATATTATATATATATATATATATATATTATATATATATATATATATATATATATATATAAATGGTATGTATTTGTGCAGTGCATATTGGAAAGCACTCAATATCAGTGATAGAGCTAACATATTCAGTTGAATAGATATGTGTTTGTAACCATCAGTTTCACGCTTATGCATAAGCATGAAACTGACGGTCACAAACTCATATCCATTCAACTATGCATGTGTGTGTGTGTGTGTGTGTGTGTGTAATGTGTTAGGCAGAGGTGGGGTGTATTCAACATTTGACAATTTTGCAGAAATACTCACGTAAAGATTGTAGGCAGTTTTGATCAACATTTCTTTTCATGGTTAGCCGTAAGAAATTGTAAGTCTCTGACTACATTACACTTAAGTAAAATAATAACAATAATAATAGTTATTAAGAATTTATTACAGAAAATACCAAATTTTACGGAAACATTGTTGACAATTATGTATTTAGTTACATAACAAATAAGTAGAAATAATGTAAATTTTGATGCTATATTTGATTTGTTGTTAGGTATTTTTCATTTTCTCCTTTTTATTGGCAGTATTTTCGAATACTTTGGCTGCAATGCTAAGTTTCCTAAGATGAACAAACTGAAGCTATTTCATTTATGCTTTGTTACCTCTCTTTTCCATTGTGGCTTTTAGATTGCTTTCTTCCAGTCATTTTGATGGGCAATAGTGAAATTCTAAAATTTAGAATGATCTTATTCCATTTCAAAAATAAAACCTGTGAAAAGGAATATTTTAGATTAATATATGACCAGAAATAAAATGCTTTTGACAAAAAACCTTAATGATTTTGTTATAATTATGTAACAATAATGTAATGATCTATGGTTTATATTACCTCATCTCATTGCATGGTTATGAACTGTAAACCTAAATTAAGCTTGAAATATTGTGTAATCAGCTCTAATGTTTTGTAAAATACGCAGATGAAATATAATTCGCAGTGAGAAAAGCAATTTTGATTTTTTGTTGAATACACTTCCACTGAATGTGTGTGTGTGTGTGCGAGAGAGAGAGACTAACTTCAAATGTGATACCTATTTTATTTTGGCCCAAAATATCAGAGGCAGATTTCTGTGTTTTAGCAGTCAAGATTGAATCTCCCCTCTCATTAACCCATAATTGTCAAGATTACTCTTGCATTTTATTTTATTTTTATTATTTATACTGGCTTTTAGAATGCAACATGATAGAGTAATGTTTAGTTGCTTGGATTGAGGAATTGGAGTGCAGAGTTCAAATTCCAGTTGAGTTCGTTAAATTTACATATATGCTAATACCCTTGGGAAATGTAGGATTCCATCTCTTCTCTCTCCAGTCATGGGTAAATAACAAGACAGACTGGTTCCTATATAGCCAGTCTAGAAGGACACCTAAACTCAAAACCAATTATGGGCTAAATAACCTTACCAATATGCAATTGGCTAAGTGTAGGGAGTACAACTACACAACTGAAGACATGGTCAGTCCCTGGATTTGGTACCATTTTTACTCCTGGTAACTTTTTTTATATTTTTTAATAACATTATAAAGTATTTGATAAACTCAGAAAAAACACAAAAATATAAAATCCAAATTTAAATTAGGAATGGTTTCAGATCTTAAATAATATCTATTTATCTGATAAAGCTATGGGCACAACAGCAATGTACTGAATTGACAGCAAGCAGAGTGGTCATTTCAAGGAATCCATTTGGTAGATGAATGAAAGGCATTGGCAGATGATTGACACCAAAGAAAAGAAAGGTTTCTAGCTGACCGACTCCATAGAATAGATCAACTATTGATACGAAAACATCAGGAACTGATTTTCACATGGAAACATTCATAGTAAACATACAAAATCTTAGGATTTCATGAAACAATATATATATACATTATATCCACCCACATATTTTTTCCATGCATTATGTACGTGTAAATATATACCAATGTGAAGATATATAAGGGATGTCTTAAAAGTAAAGCACTGTCACAGAAAAACATAATTTATACATATTTAAATATAAATTTAAGTCAAATTTATAAAATTCGAAAACATATCTCTAACTACACCAATTTTTGTCTAGTCACACATGCTGCACTACTCAAAACAAATTTTAAAACAAACACAAATATACCAGAGTGCTGGTTATCATTGACATGACCCTTGCTTGACACAGATGCCTACAACTACATCCATGTGTTTTCTTTATATAGATTATAAAAGAGAAGCCAGAGAGATTCCACACACCATCACACACACTAACCATAGAAGTTATTTGAGAGCATGACTGACTGCTTGTTTGACCATTATGCTGTGAAAATGACCTCCTGTGAACACAGGAAGAGAACAGACTTGACTATCAACGCAACAAGCCGAAATCGATAGCCAACAAGCAGTCAGCCAGTTTAAGCATACTCCTTTTTCATGCTCTCATTTCCCACCTTGTACATCATACATTTGAATGTTACACTATACGACTTACCAGCGACATTTTCATATCTTGTAAATGAAAATAAGTCTTTGGTCATTTCTCCAAACCTAATGTCTAATTTGTTTCTTTACTCCAACCAACTTTCACCTTGAATCAATCCCAGACCATATCCTCTGGCTCTGATAAACTAGATATTACTTTACTTCGATGTTCAAGAAAAGCTAGATTCTGTTTTGCCAGAAAGGAAATAATCTTGATAATCCATTCATTTATCACACTTTCTAGTAGAGATTTTCAGGTGAAGTTCCATATCAGTCATAGTAAAATGTAGAAAATTGAACAAAAATGTCCAGCTCTTCCCCTCATATGAGCTCTATATACACTCAGTGTACTTGGAGTTAAGCAATGAGGAGCTTGGTCAGTACATAGATGGGTGACCAAATACCAGGTACTGTAAGATTGGATATGCAGGTAGTGTAATGGATAATGGCTTGGAATTTTTAATCGAAGAGCCGAGTTCCAATTCCAGTCAGGTTCATTATATTCATTTAAATGCAAATATTTTGGGAAAGGTAGGAATTTACCTCTTCTCCCCACCCATCTAAGTATTGACCAAACTTGACGTGGCTTAACTTCAGTGATCGTACAGTAACCAGTGTTTTAATATGATGTGGCTGTAAGCCCTTGTTAGTTGAGTGTTGCCATATTGCATGAAGATTTTCAACAACAACAACAGCAGTGACTAAAATGGATATCACATGTAACTTGAAATGACAAAGATGAAGTTGCAGGCTACTCCAGACAAAAGACAAGGAAGGAAGATCAGTGGTTAAAAAAAAAGACTTTGAATGAGAAAAGCCTGTGGGTTTTGGCAAAGATCATTTTTCTTCAAGCCTCATGGACTGGTGCTAAAATCAAAGAACTGTACCAGATAACAGAAACCACATCATTTGAGGACTTTTAACAGCTAAAATGGATTTCACATGTAACTCAAAAAGAAAATGATGACATAATCAAGGTTGGTTGGGTTTTATGACATGTCAACCATTGTGGGTCATTTAATGCCAAATTAAGGTATATATATTTATACATGCATGCATGCATACACATATACCTATACATATATTAAATATACAGTACTATTAAACGTATAGCTGGCAACATTATTGTTTCCAAAAAACGTATAGCTGGCAAAATTATTGTTTCAAAAACGCATACCTGGCAACATTATTTTTCCGAAAACATCATCTGAAGCCTTGTTGTTGGACGTAGTTTATCGTCATACCCAGGACGCTGACATAATCAAGATACCAATATTCCATACTATAGGTATAAAGAAACCAAAATAGGGGCAGTTGTAAACAATGCCACAGTGGATATGCCGTACTTTTGTGATAGTGAGAAAAACTTCAATATTGGGCACATGCATATGTCAGGTCAAAAAAAAATGATTACTAAAATGAAATTTTTTGTATGCTAAGTGCAGAACCTAACAAATTCACCTTGCATCCATCACAGATGTCTTCCACAATAAAAAAAATATTCACTGCTGTGTTCTGTGTTACAAAATGTATGCATCATGTGAATTAGTTAACTCTGAAATTTAAAAACAAAAAATTGAACTGAGAGAACCATTTTTTAAAAAGATACCAAGACATTTGCATATGAGTGTTATCCTGCTAAGTCACAATGCTACACAAAACACAGCCAACTTCACAAAACGAGGCACCAGCAACATGTTTGGGATGTTTTATTACATCACACAATCCTGTTTGTTTTTTTCCACTCTACGGATACTTCCCCCTGCACAGATACAATATTGCAATCATGCCACTACTCTCTTGAGGTTCTCACCTTCAATTCCACCAGTTGAGACTTTTATTGCTAGGATACACCCTGCTACTTCCAAAGAGTCAAATCAACCTTATTTTCTCTGTATTCAGTTTGAAGTAGAAAGTTCTACTCTGGTAGATTTTTCCACCAAGAACTGCCATTTTGTGAAAAAAGACTCCCATATCAGTGTTATCCTGATCAATTTAATCTTAATTATTTCAAGTCAATGATCAATGGTTTTCTATCCTCCTTATCCCTAAAATCTCCACTTCCTAGCATCTTGTCTTCCACTCATATCATATACCTTATTCATCATCACCATTTCAACTACAACCTTGAGAGGCTCTTGAGCCTTGTATAGAAATTTAGTAATAATTAGCTTAAAAGCTGCACTCCATGGAGACTTTTAACCTAGTTCCTGTGGATGGCTAATTTGGCCTCGGGCCTAAAAATAAAGGATTTCTGGTCCAGCTTAGAAAACAACAATGATAATTTTAAAGAAATAACTTTGAATTCCTCAATTCAATCCATGGAACTTCAAGACCTCACTTCAACTCTGATTTGGGCTATAAAGTCCAGTTCCAACCAAAAATTGAGTTCTTCAAATCAAGCTCCGGGGAACTTCAAAACCTCATATCATGAAATATCTTGCTTTAACCAATTCCTTGACATTTTGAAGAAATAAAATTGGTTTCCTCAATTCAAGTTAGAGATATTTTAAACTGAATTTAAAACTAAAATTTTTTAAATGAAATTTTTGTTACTTTAAACTTTGTTAAATAATTTAAGCTTTTAAAATCACTAATTTTTTTTCAGTTATTTTAAAATTTGAATTTTTAACTGTTCCTTCCTAATACAGATACAAATCCCAATGCTGGATGTTCAAGGATGAGATGAAGGGCAGTTCTTCAGTCCCAGAATCATCCTGATTCAAAATATGTACAATATATCTAAGTGTGGCCGTGAGTTAGAGGGTTTTCACACTCACATATGGAGCAACAGAATTTGCTGTTTATTTAAATAGAATCAAAAAATATATTTTTCAACAAACAGGTAATTAAAGAATTTTTGAGTAAATGATTGTGTGCTAGCCATTTTGTTGTCAAGTTGAGACAATGTGCCTGTTTTGAAACTCTTAGAGTCTCTTTCAAATTTTAACTTAGGGTCTCTTTCAAATTTTAACTCTTAAAGCCTAAATTTTCCTGGGTCCAAATGCTGAAGTCTGATGTTGATAGATAAAAAAAAATCTTACCTGAGCTTAACTTGCTATACAGGAACTTACAGGTAACATTAAATAGGTGAACTAGCTTAGCAGATTTAATATTTCACCCCATGTTAGGCCATTTAAATACTTTCTGAGATCAAATGGGGGGAAAAATGCTGAGCAATTGAAGCCTGATTGATCATGCTTCCTGGAACCTTGTGGAATGCCGCTACAGATTTACAAGTAAGGAACTGTACCAAGTAACAGATGTCACTTAAGGACCTTCAACAATAGCAACAAAAATGGATATCACATGTAACTCAAAGAAAAGGAAACAATTATAACAAATTTAGTATAAGAGAAAAGGAAATTGAAGGCAGAATAGACTATGATGATTTTCTAAGTGTAGCTTAGAGGTAGCACAAGGTCGAAAGCATAGGGCACCTAGTGAGGATCGAACTCACTTTTCAGTTGTAATTAAGACAGAATAGACTATATCAGAGGTAGTTTCACCCAACACCGCAAACTGCTACAAAACCAAAACATCAAGTTGATAACTAGAGTCATGTTCTTAAATAACTTTGTCAGATCAAGACTTTCATATGGATGTCATACATAGCACCAAAGCCATTTGAAATATCGAAATTGTCAGCTGTATACAAACTTTTCCTAAGATAAATAGTTAAAAAAAGGTTTGAGCAAGTGAAGCCTGAGGTTCTTGGCAAAGATCATCCTTTGAACATTGTAGACTGGTACTGCAGAATCACAAAAATGAACCATAACCAAATCGGCCATAGTGAGGTTTGAACCCACACCACATGGTTAGAAAGCAAACATTCTAACCAGTCAACAACTCATCCCTTAATCAGAAAGATATTAATAAACAAACAATATTTCTTTAATCTTTCAAAATCTCATAAAAAAAAAAAAGAAGAGAAATCATTGTCCGATTTGATTAAATATGACAATTATTTAATTATGATAGAATTACTTTTGCCGCAGACATTATTTTTTGTCATTTTGGAAATTCTTTCCATTCAGCTTAACCTTTTATTCTTTAAATTATAAAAAAAAAAATAAGTAAATGAAAGATGTCAATTATTTTTATCAGAAAAATATTCAATTATTGTTTTAATACTGAATGATATTCCAGTGATTAAAAAAAATAAATCTAAAATTATGAATTTAAAATAGAAATTCCTTGCATTGAAGCTAATATGAAGTGACAGGGTAAGCTAATCTCACAAGACATTGATAGTGAGGTCAATTTTTACTTAGTGCTTCACAATCATATTATTATGAAAATTTAAATTCATTGTATTCTTGCTCTAAAAGGACTCACTGGTCTTATTGACCATTATTAGTGTTTTTCTTGTATTTTCTGGAGCAGTACAAGGAACTGGCCATTTTTCCAGGATCTTTAGCAGTGGATTATATATACAAGTTCCATTTGAGGTCTGGGATGGGCTTTAGTTCCAACAGGTGTTCCGTGCAAGGAAGTTCATTGAGTGTACAACCATTCATCAAAATAGACAAAACTTAGCAGCTTAGAATATGATTGATGGCCTTGAAATACTGTGGAAAGCCACATTTTGATTACACCCTTAGCTAAAGGGAATATGGTTCATGACTTTTCCAAAAAACAGACTTGATTAGAATTTGAACTCAGTATGTGTGTCTTGGAAATTCAAATTTGGTGAGCAGAGTTCAAGTTCTGGTTGAGTTTATTACCTTCACACAATACTCTTTGGAAAGGGATATCTATTAATCACTTATCTATAGCAGGATAAAATGGGTTTTCTAGCTTTTGGGTCATAATCATTCTAAATGGTAACTAAAAACGGCACTTATCACTGTTGGTGGAGGGATGCTTCTGCAGATAAAATGACATTCTTAAGTCATGAGATTTGTGCAATCTGCCACAGGTGAAGATGGCATCTACTTTTAGGCACATTCCTTTTGCTGCTGCTTTTCTGGGCACATCTGTGTGATGTAATGGTTAGCAAGCTTGACTCACTAGAATAAACGAGTGAATAATGAGTTCAGTCCTCACTAGGTGCTCCATATTTACAACCCTGTTCCATACCTAAGCTATGCTTAAAAAAAAAAAAAAAAAAAAAAAAAAAAATCACCATATCTCCTTGACATGATTTAATGGTTAGCAAGCTTGTCTCACTAGAACAATCATGACTGAATAGCAAGTCTGTTCCTCACTGGGTAGCCTATACTTTTGGTTGTGTGCCACACAAGATATGCTTAGAAAATAATTTGGAAGCCTCAACATTGTGTAATGGTTAGCAAGCTTGCCTCACTAGAACAATTACAACCGAACAGTGAGTTTGATCCTCACTGGGTATCCCATATTTTCAGCCTTGTGCCACACCTAAACTTAGAAAGATAACCATTCCTTTTTCTGCACTGATAACTGTCACACTCCATGCACATAATTGACTCAGCTCCCTGTACCACTCCAGTAAGTACCTGACTCCTCATCCTATCCTGTAACTTTATAAGAGGCAGATCAGGTTGAATTGCGCAGGAGCTTCCCAGACCTCACTTTCAAGTCTTGATAGAGTTCAAATTCATCTCAGTGTCCTTGTTGAAGAAGAATTATTTTCTATACTTCAACCTCTCTTTCTCTCACAGTTGGGATGTAGCGAGTCTCTCGTTGCTCCATTACTTCTTCCACGTTGAACTACATTTATTAGTCCTGCCAGCTGTAATCAAACCTTCACGGCTAGGATCCACCATGCCACTTACATAGCAACAAACTACACTCATTCCATCAGCGAGAAGTTCTCAAACAGCTTATTCCCACAAACCACAGCCTGATGGAACAGACTCCCAAGAGGATGTTTCATTGATCACTCAAATCACACACACACACACATATATATATATATATATATATATAAAATTATTGATGATCCATATCGAACTTCCAAAAAGATATATAGATCCATTTAGAGCTCTATGTCAAAGACAGACCAAAAATAATTATATAATGACAAACACTAAAAAAAAAAGGATAGGTGATGTTTATTTCATTGAAGTCGTTAAAAAACAGTTTCAAATCTTCGGACCTGTAAACCAAATGAAAATGGAAAAATTCACTCCAGGTTTAAATATTACACACACACACATATATATATATATATATATATATATATATCCTCTTTGGATTTACCAATTCGGTATACCAAGTTCTTTATAACAACACTAGATATATATATATATAATTTAGTTTTATGATTAGCATTAGCATTGCAAGTGTTGGCAAAAGATTAAACAATTTTTGTTCATAATTATAAAATTGAAAAGAACATACACTAGCAACTAGAGAGAGAGAGATTATATATATATATATATATATATATATATATATATATATATATAGCAACTAATAATAGTTCAAATATTTTTTGTTATGTCTAATACTAAAGAATTACTTGAATTTTAATAATCCTTATCAAAACTATAGAAAATATATTCATTGTTCATGTAGATATTAATATCTTATCTAAGAATATTCCCCGGTTATTTCAAATTAATCTTTTCTTTTTTTTTTTTTATATCTCCTTAGGATATTTTTTGGTGGGTAGCATATATTGAAATACCTCTTTAATACTCAAAGTCTTACATCAACCACCAAAATTTCCAATTGCCAACCATTTTCTGTTCAGTTGCTCATTGCCCACCAAAAAGTTGAAATCACCCACTGGTGGATGATATCACCCAGGTTGGGGAACCCTGATGTAAATACCATAAATTGCATCAAAAAAATTTTTCAAGCCTAAAAATCTGGGTCACTGGTAGCTGACCTTATGTTGTGGTGGGGGGGGGGGCGTAAACCATGTGGTGACTATATCCCTAAATGAATTTTCAGCTGAAACTCTTGGATGACAGTTTGATTTGTATGTCACAATAAATAGTAATGATAATTCCTTACCCCAAAAGTTCTGACAGAAAAATGCTAAAATATCAAATTTATATTGAGAAATATGTAAATATTGTGATTGGTCAATATTTGGTTGGTTGACTGCATTTATTTAGCAGCATATCAACCTCTATGGGTCATTTGATGCTGAAACCTAAATATTCTGAACACATTTTTAGGGCTTCAACTTAAAATGTATTCTTAGTGTGTGTGTGTGTGTGTGTGTGTGTGTGTGTGTGTAAATATAACAATGTATTTCTGGCATCTTGATAAAAATCTATTTTTATACTTTCATAGTATTTTGCTTTTGTTTGGGTGGAGGGCACTTATTTGCCCATAGCTAGGACCCTAACAGGTGCTACCACCCTGGATCAGAAGTAGATCTGAGAACAGTAGCAATTAAGAGGTGGTTCCATGATCCTCAAAACCTCCAGTTTCCTGATTGTATGTCTTGCTACCCAGGATTGATTGATCAATATTAAAATGATTATGAATGTAAACAGACACATAGCTAAACTTAAATTTTTACTCAAGTTTAAGGACCGTTAGGGAAGGACCACATTCAGTCGATCTGACTGAGGGATTGAAAATTGTAAAAAGGATTAAACATACTTG
>OZ010606.1:56327531-56465031 GCA_963932145.1 Acanthosepion lycidas | reverse complement strand
TAGAGATCATATATATATTTTTTTAATTGATTCAATCCAAACAAGGCAGGAAGCCAATAGTATGCAAGGGGTTACAGAAGATTTGGAGCGAGAGCAAATAGGAGTGACAGCGGAAAGGATGAGGAGAATGATAGTGGATAGATCAAGGCATCTGGAGACGTCGATTGACATTGATAAAGCAGAAGAGATTTTGGAAACAGGAATAGGGAAGGGATTTCCACAGGCAAGAGTTGCGAGATATGAAGCTATTGGAGTAGAAGAGACAGCTGCATTTAACAGTTTCAACAGTGAAGGGGCGTGAGGTGGATGCCAGCCTCATAGGACGCTTGAATTCATGAAGTCTGAGAGCGACTGCAGACGAGATGCCAGATCAGGGCCAATTATATTGCATATCCGTCTCTGGATCTTATCAAGAACCCCGAGGTAAATAGAAGGGGCTCCAGACCATATATGGCAGCAATACTCTATGCAAGGGTGAATGGTTGATTTGTAGATTTGAAGGATCAACTCCGGAGAGAAGAATTTCCTGGCATGGCTCAGGGAATCAAATTTCCTTGCAGTGGACGATGCAATTGACTCAATGTATTTGTTCCATCTCAGGTCAGTAGTCAATGTGAGACTGAGAAACCGCAGAGAGGTGCTCTCAAGAATTTGAGTGTCAGATATTCTAATGTCCATTTCACAATCGATTAGAGGTCCTTTTCGAGATGAATGGCCAGGTTAGTTTTGTCAGTGACACAAGATTTGTTTTTGAGGCAGGAGTAAATTGTAGTGTCATCCACGTAGAGTGGGGCATAGAATGGAGCCTTGGGGAACACCTGCGTTCGTGGAACAGGAGCTGGAAGAGAATCCGTTGAGAACAACCTTCAATTCATGGTTTGATAGCAATGATTGTATTAGGTCAATTGTTTGACCTGTAATACCATAACCCTGGAGCTTGCGAAGAAGGCCAGCATGCCAGACCCTATCAAATGCTTTGGAGATATCTAGGACCACAGCACAAGCTTCTCCGTTATTTTAAAGAGCTTGGTAGACAATTTCAGTGATGGCCGTAAGCATATCAGCTGTAGATCGGGCAAAGTGGAAACCATATTGCTTGTCTGAGAGCAGATCATGGGATGTAAGGTGGTTAACCACATTGGCGTTAATTAGGGCTTTGCAGACTTTGCCAAAGAGGGATAGGAGACTGATAGAATGGTAATTAGAAGGGTCAGAAGGGTCGCCAGAGTTCTTAAAGAAAGGAACAATTGATGAGGACTTCCAGCAGTCTGGAAAACAAGATTCCTTGAGGCAGTAGCTATATAATTTGGAAAGGGCGGGCACCAGTTCAGGCGCATTTCTTCAAGACAATAGCTGGTATCCCATCTCCCCCACTAGCCTTGTTGGGGTCTAAGTTAGAGATAATGCCCAATACCAATGACAGGGTTATGTGCAACCGGCTCAATAGGGCCTCAGTTCTAAGAGGGAAATCGAGTCTGGGTAGACTGGAAGAGTCGCGCGTTGAATTGGATGAAAATTTCCGAGCAAAGCATTCAGCCTTGTCAGCAGAGGAGGTCAGGACCTCAAACTGGTTGAATTTGTGAGATGCAATGCATTCCTTCATCCAAGCAGCAAATAGTGACTTAGTTTTGTTGAGGACACGCTTACACTCATTACGGGCGGAGGCGTTTATTGCAGTTGGACATGTCGCTATGAAATAGGTGGAAGAAGTGGCTCCTATGGGCAATGGTGGCTGAGCAAGCAGCGGGGAACCACAGGGAGGAGCACGATTTGACCCTAAATTTCCTTGAGGGGATGAAAGCGTCTATTCCAGCTTTAACCCAGGATGAGACCTCAGAAGCACATTCTTGAATGGGGATCATAAAGACAACATCCCAGGGGACATCATGGAGGAAATCATGGAATGAGTCCCAGTCGGCTCGTTGATAGCAGAACGTGGTTCTAGTGGTAGGGGGTTCTTTGCAGGGGGTGGAGTTGAAAGAGATGTTAACAGATACTAGTGCATGGTCGAAGTTACCAAGAGGGCAGAGCTGTGTGGCACTACAAGACTCGAGGATGGAGATAAAACACAGATCGAGGAGAGAGGCCTTACCATCCCGGTTGTTGGCAAAATATGCAAGGAAGTCAACTATCTGCGTGAGGAATTGAGAAACTGAAAAATTTAGTCTTTGAATGCCTGTGAGGTCAGTAGTAGCATTCTAAAGCCTGGTGGTATGATGGGCATTAAAATCGCCAAACACAAATATGTGAGCAAATGGATGGGGAGAGAGAGAGCCTTGTCTATGCTGTAAGAAATGCTATCGAGTATTCCACAGTCTTGAGAGGATGGAGACTGATAAAGGAAGAGATAGCTTACAGCATTGAGAAGAGATAGCCGGAGACACATGTATGAATGGTCTGGCGATTCGAGAGACAGCTCTCAAGCCAGAGGGAGATGGTTCTTGATGTAGACACCAAGGCCGTGCATGTGGGTTTGAGAGTCTTTTCTGAGAAGAGGAAGGTAGCCAGGGATCGAGAGATCAGAGGAGGGGATAGAGTCAAGGTTGGTCTCACACAGAGCCAGTATGTCCAGGCAGTTTGCAGTGAGGAAAGATTCCATACTGCAGAAATTGGTTCTGAAGCCACGAATGTTGGAGAATGAAATGTTGAGGGGTTTAGGTGATTTTTGAGGGGCTGGTTTAGGTTTACTTTTTCGGTCTTTGTAAGTCATCATATGGAATTATGGTTGGAAGATGAGAAGGCCTGAAGTAAAAGAATCAGACAGATATCGACCGTGAAATGGGCAGAGAGGAGTTGGCACAGCAACATCATAATGTGACCTCAGGGCTGCCCACCGGAGGTGACTGCAGAGACACCTTTCCATGTACAACATGGCACTACAGACACCCTGGTATTATACAACTGTTGATCAGAGCGGCCACTTAAGACACTATGCAAGAGTTAGGGCTCCTAACTACCAGTCGGAAACAGCAACCAGGGAACTGCCAACCGTCTACCCTCAGAATAAAGAGGTAATGCCACAGACTGCACACATCATGGAAGAAACACAGTAGCACTAGTACAGAGGCCAGAGAGAGAGAGAAACAAGGTGCGAGCCTCTACCTATGTCTAAGAGAAGGGGGAGGAGTGTTGACTGGGCAGTAGGAAGGCCTTAGGGAGAGAGAGAGAGATCATATATATATATATATATATATATATATATATATATATATATATATATATATATATATATATATATATATGAGAAAGAGGGAGAGTGAAATTATATATATATATATAGAAAGAGAGATGTAAAGAGATAACATCACGATTGTTCCAAACCTGGAAGTAAATATGTTTGATAATAAATAGATCTTAGAAAAAATAATTGACATAGCTAGTTTCATATATATATATATATATATATATATATATATATATAAATGAGGGTTTGTATATGTTTCTACTTGGAGTAGGTTGATTGATTATGAATCATTTAATGCTGAAATTTAATTTTCTTGAGAACTTCGAAGTAATAAAAATATGATATCCATTATTCTGCTTTCACAATTGAATACATGGTAGATGATAGTCAGCTTTTGCACATATAGGTTTCTGTAGACATGACAGGCAGTGATATGTGTGCGATATATAGTAGTTTTGTTTAAATTATATTCTGAAATACAGTTAGATTTAAGAGATTGAAGGATATTATATGGATTAATGTCATGAATGTTCTTTCATGTTAATTGATCGAGTTAATGATTGATTTTGTTTGGTGGCATATCAACATCTCTATGGGTTATTTAATGCTGAAATCTAAATATTTTGAACACATCTGTATGCCTTCAAATAAAATAAAATGTATCTTGGTAATTATACTATAAAATGTATTGTTGGTATTTCTTTAACAAAAATATGTATTCTTGGTGTTTTTTTTTCTATAAATGTATTTTTACACTTTTATAGTGTTTTATTTATATTTTGAAGGTTCACTATTTGCCCATAGCTGGGACCCTAACAGGTGCTCCCACCCCAAGAGATAGAGGAACAACAGCAATTAAGTGGTGGTTCCACATTCCTCAAAACCTCCAATCTCCTGATCAGAAGCCTTGCTGCCAGATGTAGCTTATCACTTGAGGTCTGGGATGAACTTGTCCTAAGTGATCTTTGACGTAAAGAGCCTCCTTGAGATTACAGTTGTTCATTTGAACTGTGGGTAAACACATGCATCGTGTTTTGCTATTGGCTGTCTAATTTTTAAGAGCCAATCAGAAAAGCCATAATATTTGGATGTCATCAAACATTATACCACCATGTCTATGCCTTTTCATTGTGTTTTGTGCATGTGTTTTTGATTGTAAAGATAGTTTGGTAAATTTTTTATTTTGTTTCCCTGAGCACTAATATCCCTTCAAATTTTTCTAAAATAGTCTTATTTCCATGCAAATGTACATGCTGAACTCAAATCAACAATTAGATCATGAAGAAACCTACCTTTTTGGATGTTAATGACCAGAAAAAATTGAACTACTTCTCAGTCTTTCATCAGCCATTACCGGCTTATTGAGAATTCACTGCAGAATTATTTTTGGTGGAGTCATAAAATTTGGGCCTATTTACTTCCTTTACAGAAATTCCTTGCAGAAATCACTACGCGTTTCCGTAAAGTGTTTTTTTTATTTTTCAATTTTTTTTTTTTTTTTTTTTTTAAGAAGAAAGTTAACTTTCAAATATATGAAAATATCAACAAATAAAAGGATAACAAAGTAAGTAGTACACTAAAACATTTTTTTAATAGTTAAAAGTTTCACATCTATGGAAAAAATGACATTGACAATTTTAGAAAAATAGAAAATTTGAAGGGATATTAGCACTCAGGGAAACAAAATAGAAATTTATTGATTGTTTTTACCATGAAGCATGAAGAGCCTCAACCTGGACCATCAGGGACAAAATGTGCCAAAAAAAGAACTCTCTACAATGCAGCAAATAATTGATATCCTTGATGATTTATTGGAATCAGAATATGATGCAGAGCTCAGGTAAAAGTGTTAAAATTGTTCAGGAATGCAGGGTTCAAAGGGATAATTTTCTAACCACTGAGAATTCCATTTTTGTGACTTTATTTTCAATGTATTTCGTTTGTAAAATCCTAAGAAACCTGAAAGAAATTGAAACTCGGTTCTCAGATTAGCAATTTGAAGCCATTATTACACCACATAGTATTCCCAGGCAGTTACTGATCTAAATACTTACCAGACTTGGCATTGCTTAACTTTGGTGATCATATGGTAATCAGTGTTCCAATGTGATATGGCCATAAGCTTTTAATATTTGTACAGTTTGGTGTCATCTGGTTAATTTTTTTTCGTTCCTTATATTTCCAAACTTTTTTTCAGTGAACCCCAAGATTATTCCAAGTCCTGTTAATAATGGGCACAGTTCTTTCTTCTATATTCTACAATTAGTTTAATCCCTCTACCAAAGTTCAGATATTTTTCAGTTTATTTTCTCCTTCAGATGAGATCCTAATATACAAGTTGTTCCAAAAATCTTGGGAACATTTTGACATTGAAAACTATTAAGGATATAAAAACGCACCTGACATATTCTGAAAGAATTTTCAATGTGAGCACTGTTGGTCACACAGCACACATCAAGCCGATAGTCCAATTCATGCCAAACGTGTTCCAACATTGCAAAATGTAGTAAAAAAAAATAAAGGTGATGGGGATTGGGGGAGGGTAAAAAAATGCAGTACTTGCTGGCAGGCCAGCTGTTTTTTTCTTCTTCGGTCACCTCAAGGAAATGGATTGCTTGAATCTCTTTCTCAGCCATTACACTGGGCAGTTGTGAAACAAACACCAAACTCAGCCACACCTACTTTGACTTCCTCTTTGTGTGTCAATTCATACGTCCAGCTCTATTGTACACAGTCTGCCGAATGACTCCCGATTCACTTGTGCTCTTCGTACCC
The DNA here is from genome assembly GCA_963932145.1 of Acanthosepion lycidas. NCBI lineage: Eukaryota > Metazoa > Mollusca > Cephalopoda > Sepiida > Sepiidae > Acanthosepion > Acanthosepion lycidas. Next base: position 56,459,072 of record OZ010606.1, on the reverse strand, counting down.
CACATTTTATGCTGTTCTAATACAGCCGAAATTTGCATGTGTGCAAATATTGTCTCGTTTTGGACAAGATTGGCGCACATAAATTGTGTCTTCAATAGCGGCCATATTTTTTTTGTCATCACTTTGCAAGCAAGACACATTCGCACTCATTTCGAATTCTGAGGTAAGTCATGTCTTTTGTCATGACAAGCTGATTTATCAGTGTCCTGCAACTGTTGGGTTAATTGTAGCTTTTAAGGTGTCATGTGCAGTAGTCTTTTTACGACATGCCAAACAGTTATTGTAGGAAGCTGAAGTTCCTTACTGGCTCTTCTGATTGATTTACAGGAACTCCGCTCGAAGGCAGTTCAAACTCACTCAACCGTATCATCTGAAGGTGAGGTGTGTCCAGTTTTCTTAGCTGGGCACAAACACCCATCCTTCATAAACTTGCTATGCTATTTAAATATGGACCTCCCTTCTGGGGCCTCTTTTCAGAATTTTGTGCAAAATGCATGTTGAACAAGTGTCCAGTATTCAGATTTTGCAAGTTCAATAATGCAAAACACCTTTTCTGATTGAGTGAACACCATTACTGGATTTGAAAAAAAATCATTAGCATTACAAAAAAAAAAAAAAATAAACTTAATGAATTTAACTTTAAAATGGTACCATTTCATCTTACTACCATTAATAGTTCAGTAGATATGAGGACTTGAAATGTACCCAAGACTTCTGGAACACCCTGTATATTAACTTACATCCTGACATTGACTAGATCTATTCCAGGAGTTATTTCCACTAGTTATTCTTTTTGTACAAGTATGATGTCATTCAAGTAAGCAAAGGATAGCAACACTTTATTTTAGACACTCAACAATAGATATATGCAAAAGTTTCCAATAATTTTTCTTAAGTAGTGTTATGTATTCAGCATCAGTTTTCAAAAGATGGTACAAGGAATTTTTCCTCATACCTACTCTTGAGAAATTTTTTTTTTTTCAGTTTTTCCTTTAATTACTAATGTGGATAATACTCAAAGATTGATTTTTTTTTTTATCAAAGTTGGACAAGTTCTGTTTTCGATTTGATTAATCATCTTTTTTTTCTTTGTATCGTACGAGTCTCAGTCTTGCAGCTTCAAAGTGAAGTGCGTATTTATGCACAACAATACACCTTCTTCTCTATCTAAGCTTACCCACAAATTCTTTGAGCAGAAAAGATTTACAGGAAAGAAGACAATGGAATGGCCACCATCAAGTCCTGATCTGAATCTGATCAAAAATCTATGGTCACTTGTGAAGATGAAATTATATGAAGGTGGCAATCAATATAACAGGAAAGCAGACCTTTGGGAAGCAATTAAAACTATCATGTCGGAAACTGAATCTACTGAAGTAAAAAAAAAAAAAAATAATAAAATTAATGGATGATAGATTAGCGGCTGTTATTGTGAAGAAGGGTCACTATATTGAAACGTAAAGGATTCAAAGCCTTATCATGTGTTTGTTATTTGTTCTATTATTAGTGTTGACCAAATTTTGATGATTTTATTACCTTTTTATTGAAATAAAATGTGATTGATTTTGCATAATAAATTTAGATGGCAGTTTTTTAGAATACATTTTTTTTTTTTTTTTAAGCGTTTTACCCCAAGCAAGGCAGGAAGCCACTAGCACACAAGAGGTTACAGAGAATTGGAGTGAGAGCAAAGAGGAGTGATAGAGGAAAGGATGAAAAGGATAGCGGATAAATCCGGGCATCTGGAGATGTCGATTGACATTACGTTTGAATAGTTCGAGATTATAGCTGTCAAGGAAACAGGAAAAAGGGAGGGAGTTCCACAGGAGAGAAGTGTGAGACATGAAGCTATTGGAGTAGAAGAGACGGCTACACTTAACAATTTTGGCAGTGAAAGGGTGAGAGTGAAATGCCAGCCTAGTTGAACGCTTAAATTCATGAAGTCTGGGAACCAGCGAAAGCAGCTCATTAGAGCAGTTACCGTCAAAGTATTTGTAAAAAAGACAGAGGGAGGCTACGGCACATCTGTGAGAGAGCGACTGCAGATAAGATGCCAGATTACATTGCATATCCGTCTCTGGAGTTTATCAAGGACCTAGAGACAAACAGAAGGGGCTCCAGACCATATATGGCAACAGTACTCCATACAAGAGTGAATGGTTGAATTGTAGATTTGCAGGATCAACTCTGGCGAGAAAAATTTCCTGGCACAGCACAGGGAGCCAACTTTCCTTGAGGTGGATGAAGCTATTGACTTAATGTTACATAATCTGGTAACAGCGTTTCCCCTTAGCAAGCGGTATTTGATTGATTTGAATCTTTTAAAACCCTTTATTCTACATTCAACATCATCACTTGATAAGACACCAGGAGTGTCGAAACAAAAATGGCTATTGATTTTATAACATATTTATTTTATAATTTTTGAATAAATAATTATATATGTATATATATATATATATATTGTTGGACAAATTAAAACAAATTATATAATGTTATAATTAGATTGATTCTTGGTTATAATAAATAAGCAGAAAAGACCCCCACCACCATTTTGCTTGGTACCGAGCCAAATATGTTGGCTAGTTATTAAATGAATGCATCTGTGAATGAACTTGGCAACATGATGTCATTGTTAATAATTTATTTGTATGCTTAAATGAGAGAGCATATAGAGGGCGGTCATTAACACTTTGAAAAAAAGTGGAAGCTTCGTCTGACAGTGCGTCCTATCTGATGCTATCATTAAACTTGTCCCTTTTTCTGAATATGCCTCTATTATTGTACAACCCTCTCATCAATGAATTAATAGGGAGAGATGGGTGGTCCATTAAGGCTAATGGTCTGTAGATGGGAAGGGATTATTTGTGAGTTATAAAACCACTATAGTAACTACTAGTAGTTATGATCATAATATAAATATTGTAAACATGTATATATGGCATAAATATATATATATATATATATATAAAAATCAAAATATCAAAAATAATAGATTTCTCAGTTACTTTCTGATGCATGCACCAATGTATTGTACTTTATATACTGCACACTTGTCTTTGTTTACAACTGAACACAGTCACTTTGGGAACTAGTACTTGGTCTGCTTAGCCCGAAAATTTTGAAATACATTGCTGACAATTTAAAAGATTTTTTTCCCTGCATAACTTTTTTTTTATTTTGCCTGCAAATTTTGTTCGTTGCATCCAAAATCCATTGATTTCATAGATTAGAGTTTTGTCTGTGATATGTCCCAGAAAGGGATATATTTGTTCAAAGTAGCAAAGTGGTTATTGACTACTGTAACTGGATAGGGCAATCTAACAGGTAACCTTGTCGTAGTGGTAGGCAATGGGTGTAGCCAATAGGTGTCGTTCTGTACCTCCACATCAATCTGTATTTATGACTGACACCAGCCAGTCATATTACTGTGAGGGGGAACCAGGTGTATGCATATTCATTACATCAGTCTGTTAAAGAAAAATAGCATAACAGCCTCTATTTCCTATTTATTAACCAATTAAAATACAACCACATCTTAATTTTCACATAAAACATGGAAGTAAATCATGTATTGTGGCATTGGTAATTAGCCATTTTCTGTGGATGGACAGGGCATGTCATCTGAATGGATAATGACAGAATCCCGAAACAACTTCTCTATGGCAAGCTAAGGGAAAGAGAAAACATGGTAGACCATTGAAACGTTTTTAAACAGTCAACAATGTCCACACTGGAATAGTCCCAAAGAAGCTTGAAGAGTGCAGGCAAGATCAAACTGGATGACATGCCCCAATACATGAGGCAACAGAGACATTTGAGGCAAAAAAAACAAAAGATCATTAATGAGGCTTGTTCAAAAAGGAAGGAAGTTATAGAAGCACCCAAGCCTCCAGACCAGTTTCCCACACATTGTACTCCAGCCGCCTTCAAGTTCACCCCACTGCACAGATATCTTTGTCGAACCTGACAGCCCACTGTGATCTTTTCCAATAATGAATCTACTAATAGAAAACATCTTCCTTTCTTTTCTGAGACCAAGGTACTGATGTTGGAGATCGGTGGGGGTGGGGGAGATATACTGATGATGGAGGTGGAGGGGGGTAAGATATACTGATGATGGAGGTGGGTGGGGATGGGGGAGATATACTGATGATGGAGGTGGGTGGGGGAGATATACTTATGATGGAGGTGGGTGGGGGAGATATACTTATGATGGAGGTGGGTGGGGGAGATATACTTATGATGGAGGTGGGTGGGGGGAGATATACTGATGATGGAGGTGGGTGGGGGGAGATATACTGATGATGGAGGTGGGTGGGGGTGGGGGAGATATACTGATGACATTCATATTTTCAATATTTATATTCAGACTACTGTCCTAATCTTTGTTGTTATTTCAACATTTTGGTTGTTGTGCTCTCCGGCCTTCTCAGGTGTATATCAATCTGGGTAACCTACAAGAAATTCTGAACTGAACCCTTTATTTAATTTATGGTGAGTAGAATGTTCTCGTTCCACTACTCAGGCCTACGGATATCATCTAGTTTTTACTTTAATTTAATACTGTTCAGCTATTGGTCACCTGTTTCCACCGAGTGCAAGTACACATTGCCTCACCCAGAGATTGAACTCATGACCACTATATCACCAAATTCACAAATCAACACTTTTATCCTGTAGAAATTAAGACAAAAATTACAGATGACATTAAACGGATAATAGCAATTTGGTGGCTCTTGTTCTGTGATAAGTAGTGCGTAATACTAACGAAATAGAATCTTTATAAATTATATCAGATATTATAGAAGTCAATGTTTTCATAATAAAACTGGTATTAATTAATATTAGGTTGGTGCAAAAATAATGACGTAATAATGTCGTTTTTTGACGTTAAAAAATACATCAAAAAACGACATTATTACGTCATTATTTTTGCACCAACCTAATATTACTAAATATGCTTCTAAGCCAATGTACCAATGAAGTGGATTATGCTTATTATATAGATATTCACAGATGGAATAAAAATGATGAGAGGAAAAAAGAAGGAAAAAAAAGAAGCAATCTCTACCAAGTGCCCTAAGAAATAAGGCTCAAGATAAAACATTCCAAAACTAACTATGATCTGGAATTGGAATGAAAGCTGCAAAGAGTAGGTTTCAATGTCAGAAAGAAAAGGAGTCATTGAGAGAGAGAGAAAATAACGGAGAAAAATGAAAGTTTCATGAAGAGGCAGAGAAAGAGAACATGATAAGGTGGAAAGAAGATGAGAGAATGATGGACAGAAAATGTGAATGTTCGGTAGAGAAATACACTGATATTGAAAGACAAAGAAAGTGCAGTCTGATGGTAAAAAGTGAGGATGATAATGATTTCAGCATGAGAGAAAGAGTGAGAGTGTGAATGACAGAAAAAAGATGTGAGAGTAAAAGATTGTGCTAATAAGAGAAAAAGAGATCTGACACTCACACTTAAAGAGAGAGAACATGACGGTAAATGAGAAAAAAAGACTTTTAAGATCAGAGAAAAAAAAAAAAAAAAAAGACCGAATGGAGAGAGAATGGGTATTACAAATAACTTCCAACATTTTTTTTTTTTTTTTAACTTTGTTAGCCTTTGATGTTTCAATAGATTGAAATATAAGAGCTCTGGAGATTTAATTTACTATAATTTTCATGATATCATCAGGAAAATGCAAACCTAGCATCATACAAATCATAGATGGGTTATCCCAATGATATAAATATTTAGAGTTGGGATAAGAATGATCTTAAAAAAAAAAATCATCCTCTTCCAAGTATACCAAGAACTCTAGATAAACCTTCCCAAAACAAACTTATCTGAAATTAGAATGAAAACTATTTCACTGAAAAATTATTTTTAAGACCAACATTTTATAAATTTCAACTGACGGTAACACTGACTGCTTGATCAATGAATACCAAATGTTTCCTTATAAGGAAACAGATATTACCATTTAAAATTAGTGAAAGCTTTAATTTATTATTAAACTCTTACTAGTTAAAGATGTCCAAGTCTGTAGTCAGAGTTCATTCAATATCTGGTGCTCATATCTGCTAAAGTCCAACTACAAAGTTTATATAAATATTCAAACTTTATTTTTAAAAATGTGTTATACTTATATATGACGGCCTATGAAATAAAATGCCATGTGTCTGGGTCTTTTGAAAACCGTGTTATCAGTATTTTTTCGTACTAATTTACCTGTGAAATGTCCTTCAGTGTTAGATCTGTAACAACCACTCATGTCCAGTAATGTGATGGCTTGCTGCTTGTATCCAACTGTCTGCTAGGATGGTTAGTCAATCCCTATTGCAGACGCCTGTTCAAGCACATTTATGTTTGTTCAACATTTGTAGAGCCCACCTGTGGTTTATAGTGCAATTATGCTGAGGGGACCTTAGTTACTCTTTATAAGAGAGTGCGTTATCTGACATGATCAACAGTCTGAACAAGTCTAGTACACTCCAACCCCCGGTCATGATGACTTGCAACTTTGTGCTCCCTCAACCATTGACAGCTCCCAAATAGTTCCACCTACCCAATTCCATTCACAAGGTGTGGGTCAACCTGTGGTATGTGCCACAAGTTGGAACTGCCTCTACAGACCAAGAATATCAAGAAGTCATCTTTCTGACAAATTAATACACTGATATTCAAACCAAGGTCTTATAGTTGGAAAGCAAACATTCTAAGCACTTGGCCATGTCCAGTAAATGATAAACTGCTACACCTGGTTCCATTTTATCAAGGAAACCCGGTGTATACTACCACTGAAACCCCCTGACCGGTGGTGGGGAGCCAAGCCTGACTGGCGGCCTCCAGGCAGTGCTTTGTGAGCATTGCTATTTTATTAACATTAACTTAAAGAAAGAACAGTAAGATATGTATTCCGGTGTTCTTATTGATATTTTTTATTTTTGACAAAATAGTGCTCAATGTAGATTTACAGAGCATTAATAAATTATGAATTTCTCTTACAGTTAAAACTCAGTAAATTTAAAAAATAAGTTACTCCAAAATTCGCTTGAGGATGAAATGGAACAAATGTTTTTAATTTAATTACAAAATTAAATTTTAAGTTTTTAGCTTCCATTTTTAAAACATGGTTATTACTGTGTAGGGAAAAAAAACATTTCAAATCAGTTAATTTATAATATATATATATATATATATATATATATACGCACACATACATAAATTAAACTAAGCACAACTGACTATTAAAGGAAGAAAAATTTTCAGATTTTGACGTCATTTTTTTTTTTTTTTTTTTCCAAATCTGTGAATTTGTTTTTCCTCGTGCTAAGTCTTGAAAACACTAAATAAAATTCACTATTTTTTTTATCCATAATATTGAACATGTTAAATTATTCAACTTTTTGACAAGAAAAATCTCAAGTTGATGTTAAAAATTGCCGCAAAACATCGATCTATTAATATGGAATGATCTATTATAACAGGTTTCAAATTTGTATTTAGATACATTGTATGTATTTCCATTTTTTTCTAGTTGTATTGTTCACCAATATTGCTTGTAATCCATTATTATACATAATTAGGTTACGATAAAATTTATATATGAATAGCACCTTATGAAAATTGAACTGATGTAGAGTGAGGGGATATATTGATTCAGAAGGAGACCATTTCAATTTCCAGGGTGATAGCACTCTGTAAACAACTGCTATATCTTCAAATATCTTTCCAAATTCAGTGTAATGTTCTTCACTTTTTAAAGTTGGGATATTTTCAAAGTTGTAGTTATTTTTTTTATGCAACTACCATCAAAACGTGTTAATGTATAATAATAAAACAATTTTTTTTTTTTTATCACACTTTAAACTACATGCACTTCCTTCAAATTGTCAGGGTCTGTAGTGGGGGTTCGTTCAATGTGGTGCTCATATTTGCAGCAGAGCTCTACCTGCCCCAGTGGTAGATAATTCCTCCTTCCATCCAGAACAAGAACTTAGAAAAAGTAACAAACTTACCTTCACAACTATTAGCGAGAAAGGGAGGACATCTGTCTTACTTTTGATAGTTTTTATTTTACTGTTGATACAAATTTGGGGCATCATGTGACTTACGAGGGTCACATGACATTTTGTAATCTTATTAAAAACAACCAGTTTTAAGATTTGTTCCTTTTCCAGTGGATTCACTACTTCTATCTATATGGTAGCTTTTCTAAAACGGAAAATTTACCAACTTTAGACGGGAAATCCTACTCTAAGTCACAATCGACAATCTGTTGCAATCTTTATAATCTCTCAGAACCTTTGAGGTAGGGTGTAATTTCTTTCTCCCTCTGTCGATTACCATTGTTTGGCCAAAGTAATAGATTGTTGCTCCTTCGGTTTCGTTACTCCTCCATCTACTAATGTCTTATTCCTTTCCCCTCTCTTAGCATTCTCCTTTGAGGAATTTTGCTAAAGTATCATAAAAGCCTGTCACAAGATACAACCAGATATTATATTTAATAGGTGATATATGACGTGGGTTACTCCCCACCCCTGAAAAAAAAAACAAAAAAAAACAGTGCCACAGCAATATATAAGAAATATACTCTGTATCTATTGATGGATACTGTTGCTGGCGATAAGAATTTCATCAGTTTAACACGTGGAAGTGTTGGCATAGTGGTTTATGGCCAGTCAGCAGAATCACATGGCGACCTTCAATGAGCTGGTTAAAATAAAACACTACGAAAGAGGCTGTTAGTGACTATTTACTGAAAGTGAAATATCTTGCCTTGGATGGTGTCAACTGTTTTTGGAAAAGAAACCAACAGGAATACTTATCCCATCTATCATTTGTTGTAATTCTGCACCAACAGTATACTGATAGGGTCTTCAAGTGGGAGAACTGGGGGAGGGGCTGGTACACCACAAAGTTGTTGTACAATATTATGGAAGGGGTTGTTTCCAAAACTAGATAATCTGATAGTACAGTTGGAAGTAATTCTATACAGGCAAAAGGAGGTAGCCCCATTTTTGGCATAATTGTGAATAAATTTACAATAAAAAAATTAACACTAAAATCCAAAATCTATGTAAACTCTTAGAATATTTATGGTATGGAAAAAAATTCAATTCATTAACCTTTTTAAAGACAATTATACAAAACTAGAAAGAGACATTTCAACTTTCTAGGATACATGAGGAGAGCGGGCTTGAAGAATTTGACACTAAAAAGAACATATTGAAGATAAGGGTAAAGCGAAATAGCGAGTAACCTACATAAAGAGCTTGTGACAGAAGAGAAAATGGAAGGGCAAACGGAGCTACGAATACTAGGAAGTCGTAGAGAGCCATGATCGCTTACAACACATAGGAAAAGTATATCAGAGTATAAAAGTACTGCTGTAATCACATTACAACCACGAAATTCCAAATTAGAAATTGTAGTTTAAATTAAGTAATAGTCTTTTTCATAATCTCTGCTCGTTTTGATTTCTCTGTTTTCTCTTTACTTTTGCAATCGAGCAAAAATCTTTGGGTGGTTAAAGATGTCTTATTCCTTTCCCCTCTCTTAGCATTCTCCTTTGAGGGATTTTGCTAAAGTATCATAAAAGCCTGTCACAAGATACAACCAGATATTATATTTAATAGGTGATATATGATGTGGGTTACTCCCCACCCCTGAAAAAAACAAAAAAAACAAAAAAAAAAAACAGTGCCACAGCAATATATAAGAAATATACTCTGTATCTATTGACGGATACTGTTGCTGGTGATAAGAATTTCATCGGTTTAACATGCGGAAGTGTTGGCATAGTAGTTTATGGCCAGTCAGCAGAATTACATAGCGACCTTCAATGAGCTGGTTAAGATGAAACACAACGAAAGAGGCTGTTAGTGACTATTTACTGAAAGTGAAATATCTTGCCTTGGATGGTGTCAACTGTTAAATATGACAAACGGTCTCCAAGCATAATACAAAAAAAAAAAAAAAATGACTATATAGAGAAAACTGGCTTTTACTGAGATCCATTGTCGAGAAAATGTTCCCAGTCCCACAAACGAACAGAGACTGGTCAGGTCGAGGGAAAAACAAAAAAGAAAACAAAAAAAAACAAAAAAAACAAACAATAACACCTACTTTAAGTTGCAAAATACGCTGCCGTTTCCGTAAACGTATACCAACCTGATAACTTGGTTACATGGAAGGTGATAGTGATTTTCCAAGTGTAGCTCGGATGTAGCACAAAGCTGAAAGCATGAGGCACCCAGTGAGGATCGAACTCACTACTCAGTCGTAATTGTTCTAGCGAGACAAGCTTGCTAACCATTACACCGTCTCGGGGTACCCATGGAAGGTAATAATAGATATTTATTTGTACGTTGGTACAAAATGTGGCACAAGGCCAAAAAGGGGATTGGGGAAAAGGACGGTGTTCTTCTGTCTTAACTTTAAACTTAGCTAAACCACAAACACTGACCCAAACATACCAACAATAGTCCTAACACCAAAACAATACATTCTTACCTACCTTTCTTACTACATTCACCATAATACCTCAATGTCTCTATGAAATCCTAACTAGTCCCCATATGTACATTTCAAAGTCTGTGGGGGGAGGGATAAAACAACAAATTAAAAAAACAATGATTATTTACAATATGAATTAATACTAATTTACATGAAAACAGAACAAGGTTAGTAATACCCCCCCCAAAATCCCTATATATATTATAGATTTCCTCTCCTTTGATGCAACTTCAGGGATCACGTGACCACTATAACTAGGTTAGTAAATATAACTACAACCTTTTTTTTATGTTTGTTTTGTAAGGATTTCAATAACACAAGGTAAGTACACTGCTCCTTTCTCGCCTGACCAACAGTCAATTTCTCCACACAACTGGTTGATCTTATTCCAGTCAACAGGAGTGACATCTCCATTCAAAGCTGAAATCTCTAGTTGGTTGACTGACGGCTGAGAGCTCTAATCCTGTGCTAGGCAGTACATTTTTATTTTTCTCTTCAACCACACAAATATTAAGATACATTTTGACAAATTTTTAAATCGTTTTTCTTTAAAATTTTAAACGCTTTATTTCTATCACTTACATGTGCTTCTTTATCTTTGCTAAATGGAAAGATAACGTAATTGTCTCAAATAAGTCCTCATTAATTAACATTATAAAATATTTTGTACATAGAATATGAAGTGTTATTGCAGCGTTTTCGTTGTACCAAGAGTTTCCAGCGCCCTAAGATTTGTGGTCTAAAAGTAAAAAAATATAAAATAGTGCGTACTTACCAATTCCTTACACTTCTCTGACAAAAGAGTTTGCTTTTGGCCGGAAGTGAAGTAATCACCTTATTTCAGATGGGAGGTGGCGTCCGGCCCATGGGATTGCGCCAGTACCTTCCTCATTACACTAAGAGGAATGGGGTCTGTGTAATATGGATGTTAGCGTACTAGTGGTCGCGTGGACTGGGCAATTTTTGTCCTTGGTCCATGTACATACATGTGTATGGGCTCCCCACGTTATAATATAAAATGAAAATCACACCTTGTCACTACCTTCTTTGATTGGGCGTCTGGGTAAATTTCCTGCCCCAAAGTGACCTGACGGTGAAGAATTGAATCTTTCGCCTTTAACTCCTTGCGGTCTTCCACTGGAGGGTAACTCCCCGCTCCCATTTCTGCTTTTTAATTCTAGCAATCACAACGCTTGTTTGGTATTCTAAAAAGAAAAAACAACAATGTAACAGAGAAAAAAATATATCATCCTCTCCCTTATATGAACAGTTATTACCCAGAATGCTTTGGTTTCTCTTCTCGTTTCTTTGATGGCGTTCAGGTAAATGACACTTCTGCCTATATTTGTTTTCTGCAAACCGGAACACAACTTTGGCGCGCCCCTACGTGAGTTACCTATGAAATGTTTTGTATGTTACTACTTATCTTCGGAATAACAAAGAATCAATTATTTTAATCAGGTCAATTAGAATAAAGTATCAATGGCATAATTGTAAAACTGGAGGTAATTGAATTAGATTTATATAATTTGCAAAAACGTTTGAAATTCGTACAGTAATGTAATTTTTCAATGTAACACCTGAAGCAAATCGCTGTCCTCGTTCAGAGTTCTTGAACTCACTTGGAAAACCTTTTATTTGTGATAGTGCCTATATTTTATGAAACGCAGAAAAACGTGGGTCTTAGTCGTTCTTATTTAAGTTTATTTTTATTTTTTTAAATATCTATAAAATTGATCTTCATGGCTGCCTTAACGTAAGTATCTTTTGTAATCACTTGTCCTATTACTAACTTAGCTAGACACAGTGACGTGCAGAATTTTGGTGAAGCCCGGGGCCAACTCCTTGATTGTATATCTCAAAGACCCAAGGTGTCCAGTACCGAGAAATTTTAAATATGTAAAAACAGATGAAATATGAAATAAACACTTTATTCAAATTAAATATAAACTTATTTCGTTCTTTGACTGGATGTACAGGCTGTCGCACCTGTTGAAAAAAATAACTTTCGACGCAGTAAAATGGAGGGGGGACCCAGAAGAGAGTAGCAACAGCCTGGTAATGGTTGCAAAAGGAGGAGTCCTCTTGCGACCCGCTCCAACTAGGTCTAGTAACGGAAAAGAAAAAAAAAAGTAATCTTTCAGCACGACAATTAGCCAGTCACCCGTCGGCTGAGACAAAAAAGTCGATATTGTATTAAAAATACAAGTGCGGCACATGGCGTAAAATGGGGAGGGGTTGAAGCTGGTCAACACTATCCTATACCTAGCTAATCCGATACACGACCCATTCACTCAATTTCCACATTCACCATAAAAACTCGTTCGTCACCACTCAATCCTCCATACACCACAATACCGCATTCTCTCAAGGTGGGGGGGTACAAAACGCACCGCGCCCCATGCCATAAAAAAAAGTCTGAGAGTACGGAGGACAATTTTTATAAGGAGGCTAAACGCTTCCCACAATCCTCCTCCTACCAAGACCATAAGTATCAATTGGTCACTTGCTTCCAGTTAAACTGGGCACAATTCCCCCGAGGCTGAAGCAACCCGTCCGTAAGTATCCCCACTGTCCGCCTACTGGTTAGTCATAATTACTAACCAATCTGCTCGAATATTGACTTTTACCAAAACCTCGCATTTACACAAGTCTTTCAGATATAATATCACGTTTTCCCTACGGTCCTACCTGGCCCCCTATATATTGTTTTTGTTTTTTTAATTAAAAACACAAATATAAAATAAACAAGGCATTATTTTACCATTACACCAGTGTTTTGAATGAATCAAACCTTTGTTAGGGTATAAACATTTATCAGAGAATAAAAAGATACAAAAAATCTAAATCGAAAGAAATTCAGTTTGAATCAAGATTTTTATTAATCTCAAAAATGAATTCGACTGAAAAGGCCAGCGTGGAGATAATTGGTAAACGACCGGGTTGCAAAAGAAAACTGCCTTCCTTTGCGACCCTCTCCGCTAGAGTCAGGTAACCAAAGTAATAACAGACAGAAACAATTTGTTTCACTGTCGGCTAGAAAGCCTCGCTATAATACGAGGTGCAGGGATTTTTATAACATACCACTGCCTTCACCTCTTTTGCCAATCCAAATGGAAGGCTACTAAAGCAGAGGAGAACGAGACATTCACGCTTTAGGACTCCCCAGTCGACATCAAAGTTTCACTCATAAGCGTCTTCATTATTTCCGACATTAATGGTATACGGTTGAACAAATCGTTCTTTGTACATGGTTGTTCAGCATCCAGAATTTCTTTCAACCACTCATGTTTTTTTTGTTTTCTGGAAATAATCCTGTAGGGAAACCTAGTTCTGCAAGAGATTTTTTTATACAGGTCGAGAATTCTTTATCCGAAATTTTTGGAACCCGATGTGCTTCGGTTTTCATATTTTTTCATATTTTGGAATACAGGTTATTTAATAGCATCTATAAACTGCAGCAGCTTGAAACCCAAGCATAAATACGATTAACTTTACATTTCATAATATAGCTTACCCTGGAGGTACTTTTATATAAAATTGAATACATTTTGTGTTTTACCGAAATCTGTGGGGAATGCTAAGAGGGTAAAGGAATAAGACCTTAGTAGATAAAGGAGTAATGAACTCAAGAAGCAACCATCTATTACTTCGACCCAACAAAGGCAATCGACAGAGGGAGAAAGAGATTATCGTAAATAAAGGTTCAAGAGATTAGAAAATTGCAGCAGATTACCGGTTGCGACCTAAGATACAATTTTTCCGTCTAAGGTTTGGTAAATTTTCCCGGTTAGAAAAACCACCGTATAGATAGTAGTGACTTCAATGGAAAAAAATGGCGGCAAAAAGACTGCTTTTAATACGGTAACAAAATGTGTCACGTGACCCTCGTAAGTCACATGGTACCTCAAATTTGCATGACGAGGAAAATAAAAACGATCACAAGGACGACTGGTGTTTTTTTGTTTCTTTTTCTACTACTACTACTAACAGGATCCGTAAAGGTAAGTTCGTTACTATTTTTCCGATAATGTACATACAGGTAAGGACGCTAGTCATGTAATGCTCACATGGATTTTTTAAGTTGTGAAATTAAGATTTCAAGTAAAAATAATTTTGTACTTCTACAAAAAACATGAACACAAAGAATATATAAATGCAGGATTTTTTTTTTTTTTTGACATTTTGAATATCTTTACTGAATATGAAACACGTAAGTAATCCACGAACGAAAGTGTTGCTGTGACGATTGCTAACAAAAAAATTGGCGCCAACGTAGGGTACGTAACTGGGCTTTCTGAAATTTTCCATTTGTCGCAAGTAATGTTAACACTTAAAAAAAAAAAAAAAAAAAAAAAAAAAATTCCGTATTTTGGCATTTCGGAAAAAGGATATTCAACCTGTACAATGAAGAATGGAGATAAGCAGAGAAAAAAACTGTAGTCGTTGTCGCGACCTTTTTTGTGAATTTCAGTTGTGTAGTATTGGCGATATAAAAAAAAAACAAACCCAAAAAAACCACCCCCTTAAGGTGTTAGGACTCAGCCGGAATATAAATTGATATTTTTCAGAAGTTTACGCGCGAACTTCTCCGGAAGTGTGTTTTTTTTTTTTTTTTTTCCAAGAATTAATATCCGGTTAATTATTTTTTTACTAAATTTAAGTTTAAATTTTAAGAATGTTATTTTGACTTTGTTCTTTCTCTTTTTGCACGGATTTTGCCAATATAAAAAAGGAAATTCGGGATATTAGAAAAAAAAATACCGTAACTCTTATAAACTGGAAGTGGAATAGGAGTTGGAATACAAATACTTGATGGTCAAGTTTATTAATTTGCTTTAACCAATCAGGCCTGATCCACGTATTTGAGCGGCCAATTTTTTAGGGTTATAAAATTCTGTTCTTCCTAGCCAGATGAGTCTATTTTGATGAAATACTTATAAAAAATATTGATAACATGCTTCATCTTGGAAATTTGAAAAACTATTACGGTTGACTAGTGAGCTAATACTTGCTAAAGCCATCATTTTTACTTACTGTACAGTACTTTTGTGTTGGTTTTTTATTTGCAGCGGAACCTCGGTTCACAAATTCGTTCCTGAAGGCCGTTCGTAAACAAACTATTTTTCCAATAGGAATCATTGTGGAGAAAAAGTCACAGTACAATAAAATTGAAAAAACAAAAACAAACAAAAGCACAGCACAACACGTGAATATATATAACACGGCGGTCAACTTCCGATCAGGTCAACTCGGTTCAGCAATATTGTTCGAGAACAGAAATTTTATTCGATAATCGAGGCATTTCTATCTCGAATTTTCTGTTCGACATGTGAGACGTTCGAGAACAGTGGTTGCACTGTATTATTATAATAAAGGAGAAAATTTAACACAGGCTGTGCATACTTTTGCATTTTCACCATATTTAGAAGCATTTTATGTTCAATACTTTGATCTAGTAGTCACACATTTTGGTTAATTGAGACACAAAAGTGAATATTAATTATCACCTAAAAATGGAAAGCACAGAGAATCCTTATGTATTTCATGCAGAGTTTTTTTAAAATTTCAAGAAGGTTACAGTGTATGACAACGCACACGCACACACACAATGGCAGCATGCAATGTCAAAAAATTGACAGTATTACAGAGATGAGTATGCTGGTCTAAATTAGGTGAAAATACAGTTCGAAAAGTATACTGTTTGAAACTGAGACTGAATTTTGTGATAGGTGAAATTAAAATGCTGTATCACTTTTTTTGTTGTTTAAATGGCTATCTGTAGAATTTTTTTTTTAAATCATTTCAAATGCAACTAAGATGCAATGGGTTACTGGGAATGAAAAAGAACGGGAAGGCCTAAAGAGAAAGGACAATAAAAGAACAGTGTCCAGGAAGATAGAAGATTGCAATTAATATTGCATTTAAATTATTGAAGATTATAGTTGGCAGAGAAGCAAGAAACCAAAAGAGAATTCCACAAGTGAGAAAAATGATTAGAATAAAACTTATGAACACGTTTTTGTATTATGTCAAATTTCAATGAATAGCAGAAACGCCAGATATGATAGCAATATTCACTGCAGGGATGAAAGATTTATAAATGTCTAAGATAGATTCTGGCAAGAGAAATTGTCTAACATATTAAAATAAACCAATTTTTCTTGTAGCAGGCAAACATTTTTACAAAAAAAGATACAGACCATATCAACATATTTGACCAAGACAGTCTCATGTATGAATAAATCTTATTTTCAATATTAATATGGATCCTTTGACATTCTATAAACTTCGATTTTTCCTTCATTGATTTTGCCAACATTTAGTTTATTCATGTCTCTGTTTATTTGTCTATCACTTTTTCATTTCACCCCCCCCCCCAAACAAGGCAATAAAGCCACTAAGTTATAAGGGGTTACTGAGAGTGAAAGAAAATGAACCAACTTTCCTTGTAGCAAGCCTAACATCCGATTCAATATAATCATTCCAATTCATGTCAATGGAAAACGTGAGACGAAGAAGGTGCAATGAGTTGAAGTTATCATCAACCATATGCTGATAGAAAGCAAAATTGATATTCTGTGGTGATTAAATTTTCTATGATTTCTAATTTTGGAGGCATTAAAATTATGCAAGCCTTTCTTTGCTCTAGTTAACTGATTGGAGGTCGTTTTTGAGAACAGCTGCCAATTTTACTTCGTCAGACTTATCAGACTGAAGATAGGAGTAAATAGCGGTCTCATCGGCACAAATGTCTAGTTGGGAACTGATAACACCAAGGTCATTGAAGATAAGAAACAACTTAGGTCCAAATTGTTTTTGGAGTACAATTAGAAATTCATTCTGATCTGGTTCCAATGGTCATTCACTTCAATGCTTGTCCAATGTGTTGAATTCACTAAACTTGTACACAGTAGTTCCTCAGAAATTTCAATGATGATTTGGCTTTGATGGAAACTTTACAGCGAACATGTTCTCATGAGAAATTTAATTGGATCAGAAATTGTGTGATTGATGATTGCAAAAGATGAAGGTTATTTTACTGAAATCCCTCAGTGAGGAATGCTAAGAGAGGGTAAAGGAATAAGACCTTAGGAGATAAAGGGGTAATGAATTCAAGAAGCAACAATCTATTTTGGCTAAACAATGGTAAGCAACAGAGGGAGAAAGAAATTACACCCTACTTCAAAGATTCAGAGAGATTATAAAGATTGCAACAGATTGCTGGTTGCAACTTAGGGTAGTATTTCCAGTCTTTGGTAAATTTCCAGGTTTGGTAAATTTTCCGAATTAGAAAAACCACCGTATAGGTAGTAGTCACTCCAATGGAAAAATAACAAATTTTAAAACTGGCTGTTTTTAATAAGATAACAAAATATGGCATGTGACCCTTGTAAGTCACATGATACCCAAAATTTGCATGAACAGGAAAATAAAAATGATCTCAAGGCAGGTAGGTGTCTGTCTTTTTTCATTTTTTTCTCTTTATTTTTCTTTTTTCCTCGTTTTCCTCTTTTCCTCTTTTCCCCTTCTCTCTCTCTTCTCTTTTTTCTCTCCTATTTCCTCTCTCTCTCACGACCTAGGGTAGCATTTACTGTCAAGGCCTGGTAAATTTTTGCAGTTAAAAAAAAAAAAAAAAACACCTTATGTAATAACTCCAATGGAAAAAGCACAAAAATTGCAGCAAAAAGAGCTAAGTTAAGCAAAATGTGTCATGTGACACTTGTAAATCACATGATGCCCCAAATTTACATAATGAGTAAAATAAAAATGATCACAAGGAATGCAGGTGTTTTTTCTTCTTCTCTTCTCCTCTCCTCTTCCATCCTAACAGTAGCTGTGAAGGTAAGTTCGTTACTCTTTTTCCAACAATATAGACTATATAAAGAAAAGGTTTATGAAAATTCTAAACTTGGCATTTTTGAAATATTCCCCAATTCAAATTAGAGTAATTTATACTTGAATTATTTTGAATAATTGTGCTCATCTTGGTGGTTATAGATGTTATTATGGACAACGTTTCAGCCAAGTATCCTCTGGTCATTATCAGGGGTCCACTGTTTGGCTGATATGGGATATCCTATTTTTCCCTGTTATGATTGTTCTTATTCATTCCTGCTGAACAAGTACTTTACTCACAACCACTAGATGATGGTAATATGTTTAATTAACTCCTATATCCCTACACCACTGAAGTACATCAGTAGTGTATTTTTGGAGCCTTTCCTATTCAATATCAGATGGTTTCAACATTTAGTTATGGCAAATTCATACTACTTTGAGATGAATTATTGTCAATATACTTTATTTCAAACTACCGTATATACCCATGTATCATGTGACTTTTGAAAACCTAATTTTGAAGGTAATTTTAAGGGGGTTGCATCATACATGAGATATAAAATTAGTGTATATACTGCTGGCTCTGATTACATGATTGACCAAACTATATATCCCTTTACTGAAGTGTGTTGTTTTTTTGGGGTTTTTTTAAGCAAAGTGTGAGTGCCACTATCACGCAAGAGGTTACAGAGGATTGTGAATGAGTAAAGTAGCCTGTTTGAGGAAAGGATACAGAGAAGAACAGGGAACAAGCTCGGAGTGTGAGATGTTGTTTGACATTACACTTGAATATTTGAAGATTTGGGAAGCAAGTTCCACAGACAGGAAGTGCAAGGGAAGCTGTTTGAGTAGAAGAGACGGTTACATTTGACAGTTTTGATAGTGAAAGGGTAGGACCGAGATGCCAGCCTAGTAGCTCATTTAAATTCATGCAGTCTGGGAACCTGAAAAAGTAGCTTGTTGGAAAATACTTGTAGAAGAGACAGAGAGAAGCCCTGGGACATCTGTTGGATAGCAATTGTAGATTAGATGCCAGATCATGACATGATATAGTATGTTTATGTCTGGATTTTGTCAAAGACTTTGAGACATACAGTGAGAGCACCATACCATATATGATAGCACTATTCTATGCAAGGACAGATGGAGTCAAACTTGTTTCAAAATAAGGTCTTTAAAGTTCACATGATCTGCAAGTATATATGGTATTTTTTCAACTTGGTTAATATAGAAGTTATTATAGACGCAATGGAAAAGGAATTTCTCATCCAAAATATCTTAAGCACTTGCTGTCAAGTGATAACATACTAGATTTATAAACTATTGCAAAGGAGTGTGATCCTCACTGGGTAGTCCTTAGGTGGCTTAGGCCAAGAAACTTCAATAAGAAAAGTTTTAAGTTTTTCAAATATTTAGTTAACTTTTGAGAAAGAATTTATTTCATTGTGACATGACCATTCAAGATGTGAATGATTTTCTCCACAGCTTCCTATCTTTTGTCACTCTAAGTATTTGACCACTTACTATCCGCCATAATTTTCTGCTATTCATTTAAACAAGTTTGTTAGGTTATTTTCTGTTTTCCCTCTTGCATTCCATGTCCTGTGAGTGTCGAATTCTCCAAGCTCTCTTTTCTCACTGTGTTCCAAAACATCCAGCTGTCCATTTCCAATTCTAAGCACAAATGTGCTTTTCATTCCCATTTTCTTTCAAAACTTTGTTGCACAAATGCTCTATCCATGGTATTCTCAGTATCTCTCTGAAGAACAAGATTTCTTTTTCCTTAAGTCTCCTGTTCATTGGAAGCATTCATTGACTGAATAGTTAGTGCTACTGTTAGTTGAAATTTATAAAGTATTTCTCTTAAAACAGCTTTTCAGAAAACTAGGTTACAATGATAAAGATCTGTCAGGCCTCTGAGCAAGAGATTGGAGGTTTTGAGCAGCATAATAGCACCAGCTATGGGTTGATGGGTAGTTGAGTTACCAAGCAAAAACAAAACACTATGAAAGTGTAGGAGTGCATTTTTAGTGGAGGTTTCATCATTGCATTTTTATGTAATAAAATTACCAGCAATGCATATTGGTAGTGGAGCGATGTGCAATACATTTTAGTTGAAACCATAAAATTGTTTGGGATATTTGAATTTTGGGGTTCGGTCATCCATAGAGGCTGATGTGCTGCTGAACAAAATCAAACAATCAACATGAAAAATCTCTTTCATGATATTAATGCCTATAATACCTGACAATTTCTTGAAGAAATTCAACCGTATTCCAATGAAACAATATAAAACACATCACTGCCTTTAGTAATTGTCTGCACAAAAGCCAAGTATCACCTACCATGTATTCAATTGTGAAAGCAGAATAACATATAGCATATTAGGTTGGTGCAAAAATGTCGTTTTTTTACATTAAAAAATACATCAAAAAACATTATTTTTGCACCAACCTAATACTTCAAAGCTCCCAAGAAAATTAAAATTCAGTTTAAATAACCGATAAGGAATTGATGTGCTGTTACACAAAAATCAAATATAGACCAGAGCAGACAATCCTTCATTGCATCTCATGAACGAACGTTATACCTCACAAAGAAAGAACTTTACCAAATAACAGAAACCATATCACTTGAGAACTTCAATGCAGCAACTAAAATTGATAGTACATGTAAATCTAAGAAAAAAAAATTTTATAATCAAGAGGTTAATGTTCTACAGAACTTTTGAACAAAAGTTTAGGAAGGATATTTTGAATATGAAATCTAAATCAAAAGAAGAAAAATTGTGTTGTGAAGGGTGTGGAAAAAACAGCTTTGATCTGATCACTTTGATATCTGTTTGATGCAATACTTGATTGAAGTGATGAACAGATTTCAACATTGCTATGATAGTTGAATTGTTGTGACAAATATGTATTTTATGGTACTACCCACTGATTGGTGATTTCTTGTTCAACTTGACGTCCATATTGTTTCATTTTGATCTTGCCAATGTGACAGCCTTCTTTTGGATTTCTCCTACATTTTGGATATGAATCATTCCCTTGTTTAAATTTAATTTAAATAAAAGGTAAAACTTTTTCAGCAGGGAGCTGTGCCACGAAGGGACTCCCTGTGATCAAAATGAAATATACTTATCTAAGTACCATGGGTAATGTAGTTTCTGAATATATATGCGGGTATATCTCAAAAAATCCTAGTTGTTTAACAAACAAGCATAGGCTATGACTTGTGTGCATAAATATATATATATAAGAAATATAGATTTAAGGTGTGCTATATTTATGTGATAAAGTCCTCAATATCAGTGATAGAGCATATGCAAATATAAATATAAAAGTGAACATTGAAGTCAACACTCAAAGGCTCTGAATGTTGACTTCAATATTCACTTTTCTATTCACACACACACACACACACACATATATATATATATATACATATATGAGATTTTGTCATTTTATAATTAGCAATCTATTCTTCAAGCTCATGAACTTGTGTACAGTTGTCACCAGGTCCTTAACTATGGTAGTTTTGTGACAGACAAGAGGAAACTCAGCAAATATCCAGGGTAGCTCACCATGTTTGCATATAATCTTGCAATAGTAAGCTCAAACTTTGTTGGGTACCCTAAAATTGGGTCCTATTATGCTGAACATGATAAATATAAATTAGAGGTGTGCCTCATTAAAAATCACCAATTTGTAAGGTAATCTTTTGCTCCATCCTAATACATACTCTCTTCCATCATATTGCTTCCTTGTCAACTGTATTCTTCTAAAATTTAAATGTAATGTCAATCATTATCTTCTATCTTTTTAGTTGCTGTTCTTTTGTTGTCATTTCTGTTTAATAATACTCACCAAACATCATTTTCTCTAACACCCAGTAACCCTGTCCAAAACTTGATATGGTAATTCAATTCCATAACAAAATAAACAAATTGCAAGTCCAGTCTTGAAGATCTAGGAACAGGAGATAATGTTGAAATCACAAATCACTGCTTCAATGTCACGAATCCCAACATACATAAACAGTGAGAAATCTAGCACACAAGTCGACAGACAAGGTAGAAAATTTAACGACCTTTCTTAATTTGAGAACACCAACTGCATTTATTGACAAATATTTTTTCACTGGTCGAGAGTTGGGAGAGGGCACTATATTAGCATATCCAAGATGAATTTATGGCAACAGCTGCCACTGACTTGTTTCTATTTTGGTTATTTTGTCTTTGGCATATCATACAGAACACATGTGCCTTTTTTCTTGGTAAGTGACTTTTTCTTGTGTTTTATTGAATTCACTGCTTTGCTTGTGGTGGAATGATTAAAAAAAAATGCATGTCTATTACAACATAACATTAAAGTTTAATATATTTTTTTATATGACATTATAAAAATAGTTCTAAAAATTGTGAAGTGCTTCATTTAAAAGTAACAATAAGAATGAGGAAAACCAATAAAATAATAATAGTTCCAATCTTTTGTGTCATATCCCTTCAGGACATTGGTGATCATAGCTCTCCACAATTTCTTGTCCTTTGTAGCTCTTTAGACTTTTTTTTTTTTTTTTTTTGCCATTTCTCTCAAATCCTTCTCCACCATCGATTCGCTCAAGCTTGCCAAGTCGGTTGGGTGTTGCTTTCCTCTGACCCTCTTATCTTTACTCTGTCCTGTGAGTATCAAAATTTCCAAGCTTTTCTCATTATGTTCCACCAAAATTTCAACTCTTTCTTTCTGATGTTCAGCTTAAGTCTCCTGGCCATTTTCTCTAAAACTTCATCAATGATCGCATGTCTGGTCAATGGTATTCTCAGTATCCTTCTGTAGAACCAGATTTCTGTTGCTTCAAGTCTCCTTTTCATTTGTAAGGAGATTGTCCAGCATTCAATGCCATTTGGTTGTATTGACACTACATAATTATTCAGTAATGTTTCTTTAGATTCTAACAATATTTTTCTTGATCTAAAAAGCAACAGTAACATAATATAAAACTAGCAATATAATAACAGTAAAAATGCTTAACCATTTCAGAATATTATTTACACTATTTTCATGTGGATTATTGTCCTCATCTTCATTGTTATCACACTGTATTGTAACTTACAGGGAATTTTGAAGTGAACCCTTTATTTAATCTATGTAAGTAGTGTTTTTGTTCTACTTCTCATATTTAGGAATATCTTGTCTATTTTTTTTTTTTTTTTAGTTGTTTGTGGTACTTATTTATTGCTCGCCTTGTTCCCACAGTGTCCAAATTCATAAGCCAACTTTTAATACACTGTCTCATGGACAACTTGGAGCCTTAAACCTAAACTGCCTGTTGATGAATGTTGTAGATGTTGTCATGTTTTGACTGCATGCAGGCATAAATAAATAAGTACCAAAGCAAGAATGGAAGTTTTGATTATTAATTTATTACTGAGGTAGTTAAGACTGCCATTCGTAAAAGACAAGTTCCAAGATGTGGGATATGAGTTCAATTCTTT
This sequence comes from Acanthosepion lycidas, assembly GCA_963932145.1. Classification (NCBI taxonomy): domain Eukaryota; kingdom Metazoa; phylum Mollusca; class Cephalopoda; order Sepiida; family Sepiidae; genus Acanthosepion; species Acanthosepion lycidas. The sequence continues at coordinate 56,435,218 of OZ010606.1, read as the reverse complement.
TTGAATGCTGTGTCTTTATTTACAAATAAACACAATTGACCCAGTTTCATAATTCTTTTATATTCTTTATCATTTAACATCTTATGACATGTTTAGCTGATTCATCAATCTAGCATTTTCAATAGCATAATAGTTCATACTACCCTGTAAATAGTCATTTGTTATGGTTGCTAAAATACTTATTTAATTGATTTTATCTATTATTATTATTGTAGAATATTGGTTAGCTTGCCAGTGGTCTAACACACAAGTAGGCAAGTGTAGCAAAAGCTAAGAACTGACTGGAGTCATTTCATAGAGAAATATATGGGTGAATAAAGACCACTCATGCAAATGTATTGGGCAGGTCCATTCTAGCAAAATTGACCAACCTAACTGATGTATTAGGCACTCTCTTATAAAATGAGGTAAAATCAGCTGGCTTGCTTTACAAAGAAACACAAGGGGGTGAACTTTGGTAACCCCTCCCATGTATAGGTTAGTTTAGGTCGGTTTGGCTTTAGTTAGTTCTTTTTCTTTTTTTTTTCATGTTAACTTAGCTAGGGTGTGTATGCTCATTGGCCCCCTTTTATTTCTGACCCTATTTTTTTCTTTTGGTTTAATTCCCCATCCCTCCCATCGTTAGGTGGTTAGTGATATCAGTTCTCTGGTGGGTGCGGGGCGCCTTTAGTTTCGAGTGTGTCTTTCGTATTTGTTGTTGTGTCTGATTGAGTGTGTGTTTGTAGCGAGTGCATGGATTGTACGAATGTTTTTATATTTTTTTTTTCAAGTCTTGCATCAATTTCGTCCAGTTAACTGATGTTTCTGCCACAGTTAGGGCTGTGGGGGGTTTTACTACTAACAAAAAAGTTTTGTTTAGTTTCTTGTATATAGTTTTGTATACATTTTAAATATTCATTGGGGTTTTTTAGTTGTTATTTTATTCCCCTCTCCCCACAGACAATGATTTGTATATATGGGGACTGGTTAGAACTTCATAGAGTCGCTGAGGAGTTTTGGTGGATGTAGTAAGAATGGTATGTAATGGATGCATTGTTTTGGTGAAAGGAACATTGTTTGTATGTTTGGGTCAGTGATTGTGGCTAGCTAAGTTTAAAGTTAAGACAGAAGATGACCATCCTTACCCCCTTTCCCCATTTTTTGGCCTTGTGCCACATTTGTACATTTAGTACAATAAATATTTACAAGGAAACAAGAAGGCAGCAGCCATGTTGGCAGGTAAATCGCTTGACTTCTACAATTATTGTATGTTTCTTTTTACTCTTGCCTTGATAGTAAGATTTATCAGTCTCAGTAGTTCAAAATGTCCAAAATGATCAAGTACGTCCTTAACTGGGGCAAAAGTTAGTTCATTAATTTTAATGCCTCCAAAATTAAACTTCTCTCCATTAATCAAATGAGAGACTCCTCTCTGCTATCAACTTGATAAAAATCTAAAGAAAAATCAGCAATATTATTGGTCCTGATTTGGCAGCTTGGCTTCAGTCACTTTCCTACTGACATAAGGTTGCCTCTCTGTGCCTTTTCTGTAAATACTTTCACAGTAATTGTTTGGATGTGCTCTTCACTATGATAGTTAAATTTTTCAAATTTAAGCACAGTACTAAACTGGCATCAAGATCTTCACAATTTTCAGTTGAGATGGCAGATGTATCTTTAAATTCTATGTTAAGTTTATTTTGTTGCATTTTTCACTTGTGGAACTCCCTTCTGGCTCCATGCTTTCCAGCCAACTTCATTCTACAAAAATTTAAATGCAATGTCAATCACTATCTACTGCCCTCCTGATTACTCTTTTCTCTTCCTGCTCTTTATTGATGTTTCTGTTCATAATCTTCCACACCCAGTAACCCCCTTGTGTCTTAGTGGCTATATAATATATATACACACACACACACACGTGTGTGTGCATATTTATTTATAAAACCAAAAATTAGAATCCACAATCAGAAAATTTTATGTGATTTTATCAAATCTTTGATAAAATTCATATTTTTCATAATTTCTTATTAAATTCTTTCTTTTTGGAAATTTCCAACCTTATTCCTTCAAAACATGCCAACAATGAAAACTTGTCTTTCTGAAAATGAAATTTGCTACATAATAAATAAAGAAATAATAGCTAAAACAAAACACTTCTCATTCTTGATTTAATAAAGATCCTGAATTAAAAAATGTAAACTTTTATATTGCCAATAAATTTTTCAAGACTTTTGGCTCAGGGCCAATGTAAATTCCTGTTTCCAATTTTCCCTTCTGACATTCAAACTTTTCTGGAGAAAGTAATTACCTTTCTCCTCATTTTATCACTCAAAGAAAGAAAAAAAAGAAACCAATGTCTTAGAATTCTTCTATTTACCCAGAGAAGTTAGGCCGATATCCAAGAAGTGGATAGCAGGGCTTTCATGCTCTTAAAGAAATATTTTATTGAGCTCATTCTGAAAAATAACACTAGTACACTGAGTGTTGGCCAAGTGTTTAGGTTTTTCAATTAGGAATCAGGAAGTGTACAGTTCAACATTCAATGTCACCAAAAACAAAACAGAAAATGGAGCATTATCTTTGTGCATTGGTGTTTGCATCAGTATATGTGTAAATATGTATATAAGATGGTGTATGAATGTCACACACACACACACACACATATATATAGTGTGTGTGTGTATTTGGGCAGCAATCCCTCTTTTATACATGTTACATTTAAGACAACTGACAAGGTACTGGCATTGAGGATTTTACTTAATTTCTTTTTCTTGTGTTCTCACAATTTTATGCCCAGCCCAGAAAAGAAGAAAATTATAAGAATACAAGAAAAATAAAAATCTTAACCACAGTACATTGTTAGCCAATTTTAAGCTTGTGTATGTGTTATATATACTTAAATTCCCAAATCAATTCTGTGGACAAGACAGATTGGTATAAAATGACAATTGGAAAAAAAGTTGGAAGACAAAACGCACCAGCAAAATCTAAGATTTTTTTCCAATTGTCATTTTATACTATATATATATATATATATATATATATATATATATATATATATATATATATATATATATATATATGTGTGTGTGTGTGCGTACTAACAATCAAGTCACTATATAGTTACTTACAATAACAATTAAAACAAGGCAATTAATCACCAGTCCAGAAATTAAAAGGATTTTAGTTGATAATAAACAATAGTGAATTAATTACCAATACTGTTTGAACTGAAAGCCACCTGCTTCAATACTTTGTTTTTTTATTAAAAGTAACTCTATAGTGACATTATTGCCACCCTGTGTGTGGAGATATATATATATATATATATATATATATATATATTTAAAATGCTAGACTATTCGGTAAAATGAATATTTCTCTCAGTCACTGTGTTTATTTAAAAATAAATACACTTAAATTCACCTTCATCCCTGCTGTGCACCAATGGCTTAGGAGTAGAATCTCTGACTGGCACCAATTCAGCTGGGTTTTGATACTTACTAGAGGTAACCAGACATCTAGTCACACTGATGAGCTGTGATACAGCAAAACAGTCTCTCTGTGAATGACAAAATATACATACATACACATGCACACACTTTATGAATTTGCATTCCTATTATTAAAACCAAATTCATGAATAATTATAATTATATTATTGGACATCCCATTACATCCCTATCAAGATGCACATTACATCTGTCTGGCTATATCTCAATTAGGAGTCATTTAAACAGTCACGGAAAACTAATAAACCCCATCTGCAATTTACTCATAGAAAATACAACTATAAGAGCCCCATCGTCATGTGAAAAAGAAAAAAATTGTTAAAAATGATGGAAGCATGAATAATACAAAAGGAAAAGCCAACCACTCAGTATCAACTATGAACCCAATGACAATGTGCTGAACATATTTAGAAAATAAAAATGTTCTCATCACCATAAATACATATATAAAAAATCTGCATATCTTTAAAAAAAAAATACAAATCATTCTTGATAATTGCTAATAGAATAGTCGAAAGTATATAGAACACTATAACAATTTTTAAACACTTTGTCCAGAAAAGAAAATGCTTTTATGAACACAAAAAAATTAATAAAATGCATGATCATAATACCTTTCTAGTTCTCTTTAATGAAACTTGTATAAAAAAAATAGGGATTGCTGGCCAAATATATATATATATATATATATATATATATATATATATATATATATAGCTAAACACTTTAATCAATCAGGACACACATTAGAAAACTGCAAATGTTTGATAGATTCTGACTTTAGTTCCGCATACACACGCAGAAAAAAAGAAAAATATTGGATTTTAAAATTAAATACATATAAACTAGGGTTAAATAAAGACTTAGGTATTTTAAATCTTTATAAATATTTCAATAGTTAAGCATTTTTTTTAGATATAATTAAAAAAAAATTTATTTTTTTATTATTTTTTTCATTTTTTAAACAACATCTAAAATATTTATTACAGTTAGATTTAAGTTAGGAATATCCGAACAGTGACATTCCATCTCACGTGACATCCACGTCTCTCAACGGATGCTACTTGCCAACAAACAGTAATTTTAATTTATTTGTAACAAAAAGTTATTTCTGATGAAAGATTGAGGGCAATCTGAAATATCATATATATATATATATATATATATATATATATATATATATATATATGAAGCTAACCATACTAAAAATAACACTCAAGCAAAATCAAAACTCCAGAGAATCAATATTATTTATAAGTTCAAATGCCCCTTAAGAACTGTTTCCTTGATCAAACCAAACTCATAAATAATTATATTGGTATTACAACTATGTGTATCTAGACAATTCACATTAAGTCTACATGACCATCGCTCAATTAGGACTCATTTAAATGCACACAAAAACCTACCAAACTCCATCCATGGGATACTACTAGAAAATACAAGTTTAATAGCCTCATCCACATATTAAAAATAATGGAAGCCCTAATAATAATAATAAAAAGGGTAAAGCCAACACACATATGAAACCTGCCACAATGTGCTGACTGTGTTTGGAAAATAAAACATTCCTATAACTTCAGATACACACATAAAAATCCCATACATTCAGTTAAAAATAATAAAATAAAAATTGCCCTTGATAATGGCTAAAAGAAAAGCCAAAAGTGCTGGGATATACAGAACTTTTGGACAGTTTTTACACACATTGTGTCCATAAAAGAAAAAACTTTTATGAACACAAGAAAAAATTAAATAAGCTTGTCAGTCATCTTTAACAAAACACACAAAGACTCACAGTTTAAGGCCTAATAATTTTTAAATTGGCCCCAAAAGTAGTAGCTTTGCACTTTAAAATAGAGAAAAGTATTATACATGGTTAAAAACAAAGTGAGTCATGATTTTTTATTAGAAATTTTATTGACAAAAAGAAAGTGTTGATTACTCAGCATGAATTTTTGGCAATTACTGCAAAAGTTTCTCAAGGTATAAGTCTGATAATTGATTCCATTCTTTTTTCAATGACTCTGAGATCGCTTTTTCATTTTTTCACTTTTCTGTCAAGTCTATCCTCATTCTGGGGGGTGGCTTCAATCTTTTGAAATGTTGTGTGTATGATATATGCATGCACACACACACATATATATATACACACACCCACATATATATATATATATATATATATATATATATATATATTCAGAACAATGTTAGGCAATAGAATAACAAAGTAGAAAAAATATAATTCACTTTGTCCTCTCAAAGAACTTCATTGAACTAAATACTTTAGTTAATGGAATTATGTATGTGTAGGGAAGATATCAACTCTCATGTCTGTTATTGTTGTAGTGTCCTCCCTCTAAACAGTCTGTTGGACTCTTCTGCCTACTATAAGATTAGTAGGAGAGAAGGCCTTGGGGGAACAGTCAAATAGATTGAACACTGGGTCAACCAACACATATTCATAAGTCATGTAATACTCTTCTGTTGTACTTACTGTTAATATATATATCTGCAACACTTGTTTTGTCATTTCTTAAACCATTTACTTGGTAACAACATTTTGGCGGCATTGGATTCGAAGAAACAGACTTCACTTTAAATCATAAGAAGTTTTTTTGCCAGTGTTTACAACAGTGATGAAGAAAGGAATTCTAATCAAACTCTACAACAAAAGGGTATCCAGTGTTAATTACAATACTGACAGTGAGAAAAAAGAAACTCCTCAATGCAATCAGATTTCTACAAGTTCAATTCAGTTGGGAAGAAGTTTGGTGAACTTTATTTTTTCCATTCCAACAAGACTATACAAGACAAACAGACTTAGTGTTTTTACTAATAGGGTAAAGTAAAAATTTACCCCCTCTCCTGCTTTTAAATTTTTCAGTAAAAGAATCGTACAAATCAAACAGACTTATTGTTGGTTAAGAGGTTAAAGAGAAAAAATTCCCCCTCATTTTTTAATTTTATGCAGCAAAATGGACAAATTCAAAAGTGCAATGCTAGAGTTGATGAAACACCAACAGGAACAACTACTCTTGGAACAGAAATATCAAAAAAGACAAGAGAAATTCCAGTGAGAACAAGCAGAATACCAGAAGAAATTTGAGGAATTGCACGTAGGAATTCAGGTTAGACAACAGAAACTGGAAGAAATGCTCCTTCAAACACAGAATGAGAAAAGGCACTTGTATAATATATCCATCAAAAGCCAAAATGAGGACAGCGAAAATGCATTCTCTCAAAATTCTATATGGAGTGATACTGAAAACTTCATGTTTGCACCTGAAGAAATTACATTTGCTTCATACTTTAAATGTCACGAGGACTTAGACAAAATGGATTGTGCAAAGTGGGCTAACCATAAAAACGTTTGCCTACTCCTCAGGAAATTAGGCACAGCAGAATATACTAAATTTGTTAACTACATTTTGCCTAAGAAAACCAGCAAATTGAAATTAAAAGAAGTGGTTCAGTCATTAACAGAACTCTTCAGTCCAAAAACACCAGTGTTTCACAAGCGTTGGAAATGCATGAATCTCATCCGCAACAAAGATGAAGATTATACTACTTTGGCGAGTGTAGTTAATAAACACTGCGATGACTTCAAATTGACGGAGTTAAGTACAAATAATTTTAAATACCTGATTTTTGTCCAGGGTTTGATTTTATTGAAAAATGCCGAAATACATTGTAGGGTACTCAACAAGATTGAAAACATGCTCAACATTACAGCAAGTTGCCAAAGATTGCCAATGTTTTGTGAGCATAAGAGAGGATTCGAAAAACATTGAACAGAGTGGCATGGCTCACATTAAGAAAAAAAAAAATGGACCAAGGAATTAGAAAGGGTCAACCAAAAAATAAAAAAGTTACTTTGCCATCAAGACCATGTTTTGGGTGTGGTCAATTACATTGGTATAGAGATTGTCCTTTTAAAGATAAAAAATGTGATAAATTGGGGCACAAATGTTCCTACTGCAGGATTAAGAGCAAGACAAAAACAGTTTTATGAAAATTACCAAGTCTGATGAACCAGAAAGTTGTAACATCAAGAAATATACTGAAGTGCAAATATTTAACAAAAATATAAGGTTACAGCTTGATTCAGGTTCAGACTTCTCCATAATTAATTATCAAACATGGAAAAAACTTGGTAAGCCGACTTTAAGAACAAACCGAATGACTAAAAGTGTAACTGGTGACTTTATTAAGTTTATGGGCTAGTTTATAATGAACGTGTCATTCAAAGGTAAAACTTTAAAACTAAAGGTATATATTATGAAGAAGATGGGTAATTTGTTCAAGACTGATTGGTTAGGACAGTTTCAACTTTGGGATAAGCCTTTTAACTCCTTATGTCAAAAAGTCAAAAATTTGACTGACAAACCAGAAAAGTTGAAAGGTGAACTTAAAAAAAAAATGGTTGCTGATGACATTAGGTTTATAATACCCAGAAATACATACACAGATATGGCACAGTGGATAAAGTTGTTGGTTAGATCCAGTGACAGGACCCGAAGAGTGTGAGTTCAATACCTGGAGAGGGGAATTAACAGGAGACAACTGATAACTGACATCCAATAAACATGGCATGTGGAACAAGAACAGTCTACCCCAGGGAGCGAAATAAAGGGTTCAGTTTGACATTCCAACCACCTGAAGCATACAATGGCTGAAACATAATAAATATAGTGACAAAGATGAGGACAATAGTCTGAATAATGTAAACAGTGTACATAATACTTCATCTCAGAAATATAGACAGATAATGATTCACAAATTTCATGTAAACCAAATTAGAAAACAGTATGAAAGCGCAGTTGACAAAGATCCTGTAGACACATTTGAGGTTCCTATACCGCAATCAGTGCCAGAGCTCAGAAGGCCCAAAACAAAAAGGAAATTTCTGGAAGCTTTAGAAATTAACCTGAAAAGAAAAAAATATTGAACATCTTTCATTTCATACCATGCCTACATAAAAAGGAAAAGAATGAGTAAAAAAAAAACCATCTCCTCACTTATGAACTTTGAATTACCGGAAAAGCACAATATGCATTGGATTATTGGAAATTATTAGGTTGGTGCAAAAATAATGACGTAATGTCATTTTTTGACGTTAAAAAATACGTCAAAAAACGACATTATTACGTCATTATTTTTGCACCAACCTAATATTAACATTATAATTTACCATTAAACTTATAATTTTTTATTATTTAGGAATAATGAATAGAGACCTTAATAAAAAGGAACTCTTGTTAACACTTAAAATGTTTGTCATAAAACTGAAAAAGAAAAAAATGTGAACGTAATTCCTGTATATAGCAACAAGTGGTTGTTTCTTTTTTTTTTTTTTTTGTTTTTTTTGTGGTTGAATAAAAAGTACTTTGTGGTAATTATTAAAAAAAAAAAGACTTCATACAGTCAGGCTGAAAAGGGGTGTTGTGGTGTCCTCCCTCTAAAGAGTCTATGTTGGACTCTTCCGCCTACTATAAGATTAGTCGAAGAGAAGGCCTTGGGGGAACAGTCGAATAGATTGAACGCTGGGTCAACTGACACACACTCACTAGTTGTGTAATACTCTTCTTTTGTATTTACTGTTTAATATATGATATATCTGTAACACTTGTTTTATTTCTTAAACCATTTACTTGGTCACAACAATTATATACCAAGAGAAAATGCTGAAGATGTAGAATGTCATATGTTTGGACACGCAGTCTTGTTATCTCGTTCAGTTTTCCTTTGCTTTTGTTTTCATCTGTCAAGATAAGTTAAATGTAAGAACCTGGAAAATTACTGTGGATAATTTAAAAATCACTTCCTATAAATTTTCATCTTAGAGTAGCCCTTTTAAATCGATTGCAATTAAATTTATTCTGGTGAGCAACTTGTCCTGGGTATAATGATAAACTACATCCAGCAGCAAGGCCTCTGATCAGGAGGTTTTGAAGAGCATGGGACCAACTCTTAATTGCTGGTGTTCCCAGGTACACCCTGACCCGGGATGGTAGCACCTGTTAGGGTCCCAGCTAGGGGCAAATATTTAATCTTCAAACTGGGGTCAAAACACAATGAAAATATAAAAATCCATTTTTATATTAAAAATACCAGCAATACATTTTTGAAAAAAAATAAGATAAAATTTACCAGCAATGAATACATATTTTATTCAGAACATATTTTATTCATAACCTAAAAATCTTGTCAGAATTTAATAACCCATTGAGGTTGATATGCCATAAAACAAACCAAACCAATCCAATGAGCAACTAATACACTGTTTTATAAAAGATTTTTTTTTAAAAAAAAAACAAGGTCTGGAATAAGATTTTTGTATCACAACCATAGAAAGTTTTATTGCAATGAAGAATCTGTGCAAATGGTGAGGAGCTTAAAATTCACAGCTCACTTATCACCCACTATACAATCCCAACTTGGCACTTGTAGTTCTTGAAATTGAAACAGTAATTTTCATCTGATATCATAGTTGAAACTTTAGGGTTTGGATGGATCAAAAGTAAAGACATGTTTCTAAAAATCTGTGGCATTAAATAGTGAATGATTTAAAAAAAAAAAATTTAAAAAATTGGAATTTTGAAGGGAGTGTAATTACTCTATTTTGATATCAGGTTCATTACACAGATTTTAATTTGCAAGTCAGTGTCTTTACAATTAAATATGAAACAAGATTTACATTCATATGCACAATACATTGTGTGCATTTCAACTTTTGACATCTCTGGGAGAACATTGTTTGCCAAATAAAATATTTTATTTGGCAAGCAAACACAACAAATTCATATTTTTATGAAAAAAGATATACACCATATAAACATATTTTGACCAACACCAATATTTGACTCATGCATGAATAAATCTTATTTTCCATATCAATATGGATTCCTTGACATTCTATAAACTTTAATTTTTCCTTCATTGATTTTGCCAACATTAAGTTTATTCACATAACTGTCTATTTACATCTATTGTTTTTTTTTCATAAATATCACCCCCAAGCAAGGCAATAAAGCCACTAAGTTATAAGGGGTTACTGAGAGTGAAAGAAAATGAAATATTAGTCAGGAAAAGGGACAAAGAAACAGGAATCAGGAAGGCAGAAGATTGTAGGTGACAGTGTCAGATCTATCTACTCAGGGTTTTGTTGCTGAGTGTTGGGATTCCAAACATTTAACAACACCACATCTTTTTTAAATGAAACATAAAATTGTTATTCTCTGAAAAAAAGCATAAGCAAAATGTCAGTTGAAATAACATCTATATATTCTTTACAGAAATATGCAATAACAACAAAATGTTCAAGTTTCCTTGCAGTGTAGTTTGTTTTATCAAGTAATTAAGTATTCTTAATGTGTCTGGAGATGTGTGAACAGACTTACTTCATGACAGAATAATGTCTGTGTGTAGACAAGATCTTAGTCGGTAGCTGCTGACTCATCTCTTCTATTTGTGGCTGTGTGTATATGCATGTGTAGATCAAACTGGCCTCTGAAATTGTTTTGAACCCTGAGAAGCAGTATGCTTCTATTTTTATATCTGTAAAAGAATCCAAAATCTTTCACATAGAGATGCAAACTTTTGTGAATACAAGGTTTTGATTAGTTAGAAAATTTTCATGCTGTTTCTTGAATTTGCAGGAATGATGAAGAGTTACTGTTATTTTCTAAATGATTAAAAAAAAAATAACACATGCCCCAACCTCCTTGATCTATTTTCTAAATAAGGTTGAGTGAGCATCAGGACCATAAACTCAAAATTCATCAATAAACATTCATCATTTATTCAGTTAGAACCTTTTGTGCTGCAGTGGTTCATGATGACATTCAAGGTAAAATAATGCAATGGCTCTCCACTTCCTTTTGTACTGCAGATATTGAGGTTAACCCCTCCCTCTTCTCAGAAGTTCCTCCAGCAACACCTATGCCCAGACTAGCAACTGGCTGGCAACTGCTTGGCACAGGTGAGTAAAGGAGAGGTTTCTTTTTCACCGAATTGGTCAGAAAACCCTCGCACATTATAGCCAACATATTGGTGCCATTGGCTAGGGTGTAGTTAATGCAGTACCTATGCAACTTCTTGGAGCCATGTGTGAATTAGATGTAGGCCATAGACCAGTAGTGTTCTACATCCCAATTAACCTAATGCAGGGTTGACCACTTTGCTGCAAAGATATTAGGTTGGTGCAAAAATAATATCGTTTTTCGAAGTTAAAAAAATACGTCAAAAAACGATATTATTTTTGCACCAACCTAATAATATCACTGACAAAATTCTTCATATCCCCCAATAAAAATTACTGTTAAATCAGTTTTATGTACACTTTTAACTACTTATCCCTACCCCATATATATTTCCTTCTATTTCAAACATTTGAAATTCCTCAGAGAAACATATATATAAAAAAAAAAAAAAAAAAAGTTGGGTGGGGAATGTTCCAATTTGATTATTTTTTTTTTTTTTTTTTAATTTATGCTTTCAACACTTCAACAAGAATCTTTACTGATTTTATTGATTTGGTTCTCTAATTTTAAGTTTGACATCTTCAAGTTTGGGTTATGTAAATTTCATTAAAAGAAAAAAAAAGTGGAATAATTGCTAGTTTTTAATGAATTTGGTATAAACAATAATTTCTACCCAAATAAACCCATTACTAATATATCACTTGAAGCTTGTGTACAAGTGTAGCGAAGAAAATGGCAACTTGTCAAACCAAGCGACAACGCGTCACATGTATTCTACGATGGAAAAAGTGGCAAAAAAGAAACAATATATATGTACGTGATGTTTCAGTTCTGGATCTAACTTTTAGTAACTTTTATATGGCCATCCTTGAAAATAATGCATTTAATATTTTCAAAAAATACCATCTACCTATATGTTGATAGTATTTTCATCTTAGTAAAAACATTGAAATATATGAACTACAACAAGAATTAAAACAAAAATTCTGTCCTTAAATTCACATATTAACTTAATAACATTCCGTTCCTTGATATATTGATTGACACCAATAATAATAAATTCACTATCTCCCCATATAAAAAACCTACTAGCATGAACTCATGCACTCTTAATTATAAGAATGAATATCCTAACTACCATAAAATAGCAATTATACAAAATTTAATAAACCATGCAAAAGTTAACCCATCGACAAAAAAGATTTTCTACACTGAACTAAAAAAAAAAATTAAACAAAGCCATTAATAATGACTTTCCTCACTACATTGTTGATGAACATATATCTATTAGAAATTTTAATATAAATCAAATAGAACAAAATACTTCCTCAAATAATCCTAAACATATCAATCTTTTATATTGTAATCAGCAGCATTTATAAATAAGATGAAAACATCCTTAAAAAAAATACATCAATACTAATATACCCCCCATTGATCCCATTAAAAAAGTAAACTTAATTATATACTATATTAAATTCAATACTGCTAACTTAAACATCTGCAATAAATCCTCCCCACCAATTAATGTATTGAAAAAAAAAAAAAAAAAACAGTATTATATATCAATCAAATTTCCCTTAGGAGATTGTATCTCTGACATTAAGCTAAAATATCTTGGTTATACCACAATCATGTTATCTAGAATGCTCATTCTACACATGCATGATTGATCGTCCTTTGCTCAGCATCTACAAAAACATTCCTGTCCACATTAACAATTTAGAAGAATATAAGTAGACAATATCTGCATACTTCACCAAGAAACTATTAAGAAGAAATTAAAAATTCTTGAAGCTATCTGTATTAAAAAGAAAAAACTAACACTTAACAAAATTAATTATGAATATACAGTGTAACCCGGATATAAGAGAGATTTTCTCTGGTCCCAAATTAGAGCCATACTTACCTAAACAAAATAGACCAAACCCGGATATAAGAGACTTCTTCTCCGGTCCCGACAACTCTCTTATATCTGGGTTACACTGTAGTATAAATGTTCCAAAATGCTTATAGTATAGTTCTTAAAAAAATATCTAAGTTAGAACTACATTTTAAAAACAAGTAAATTATAACCTATTAATAATTCAATTATTTACTAAGTTACCTCCCTTACATTAAAATTAGGAAATTGACATTCACAAACATGATCACAATTGTAATAATTCAGCCATAAAGAATTTCTCTTACAACATAAAATTTTGAAATCGGGTTCGTGACTTTGTGCATGACCTGAATTGTTAATGGTTTAACCACAAAAGTGCAATTTTTTTTTTTTTTTGGATAAACACAATTATTTGTCTCAGCTACCAAAACCCTGATTATATTGGAAAATATCAAAAGTATCTGAGGAAAAATAAAAATTAATAAATATAACAACGGTACTTTTCTTGCTATGTTTAATCATGAAACAAGAAAGCTCATACATGATTACGAGAGGATTTTATTGGAAATAAATAAACACAACCTGTCTAATCAGACATGTTTAAGTGAAAAAATGCTGCCAAATTATACAGTGTGTGTGTATGTGTGTATGTATATATATATATATATATATATATATATATATATAAAAAACAACATTGAAGTCAACACTTAGAGGCGACAGGCTGTTTCATGCTAGACGCGATCGTCAGACCACCGATTGTGTCGAGCATGAAACAGCATGCCGCCTCTAAGTGTTGACTTCAATGTTCACTTTTATATTTACACACGCTCTGTCTCAGATATTGAGAACTTTAACCCATAAATATAGCACACCTTAAGAGTATATTTCTTATATATATGCCTGCATTCAAAGTGCAACTTAGTTTTGTGATTCTACCAATTCATCAGGCATGAATTATAACTTAACTAATAATTACTTAAGTAATAATTTGTGCCTGAATTACTTAATAATTCCTGCCTGATGAGTTGATAAAACCGCAAAACTTTTAGTTGCACTTCAAACATACATATATATATATATATATATATATATACATACACACAGGTATACATATATTTATTTATATATACTTCTTATCTCTGTCTAACCTTATATATGTATTTATTTGCATCAACTCTGAGATAAAGTCTACCCTGAAATTTCAGTAGATTTTAGAAAGTGCTCAATAGCTTGTTTGTAGATTAATATTCGTAAATATTATCTTAAAACAACCCAACCGTACCAGACTACTTGGATTCACTCTTCAGATATTCAGGCTGGTTTGATTTTATTTTAATATCTTTTCCCTTCCAATTTAATTTTTCACCACTGGGAAGGTATTCTTTTTCTTTTTCTTTTAATCTCCAATTCCTGGCTCTTATTGCATGAACAGGGACTTTTTTTTATGTTTACATGAAAATAAGTAGAGCTGTTTTTGTCTGGCATATTTTTGCTGCTTGGTTAAACCAAAGTACCAATTTGTCAAAAAATGGAAAAGATAAGCATTAAATATTCTCTGAACAATATACTGAACAAACATGAATACATCCTGCAAAAAAAAAAAAATCAAAATGCCTGAGCAAGTGTCTGCAGTAGGGATTAGATATCTATCTTAGCAGATATGCATACTTGATAACAAGTGAGAGCCATTCTGCACACACACATTTTTTTTCTCTTCCCAAAGTGAAAAAGATATGCAAAAATCTTTTGTAAGTCATATGATCAAAATAACTTGTGTAGAGAAACTCCAGAAATCTGTGTACCAACAGACATGTACCGACTGAAATATAAAATCCAGAAAAGACAAAAGGTCTATATCCAACAGCATCCAATCATTTTATATACCATTGATAGATACAAGTGCACACATGCGTACAAATATATTCACCTATGTGCGCACACACACATATATGCCTATGCGCACACAGAAATAATTTCACCTATGTGCACACACATACAAATATATTCATAAGAAATTGAAGTCAACACACATAAATATATTCACCTATGTACACGCACACAAATACATTCACCTATGCACACATACATTCACCTATGCACACGCGTGCACACAAATACATTCACATATGCGAACACACACTATATGCAAAGATATGCATGCATAATATATGCACATACACAAACATACATATATTAGGTTGGTGCAAAAATAATGATGTAATAATGTTGTTTTTTGACGTTAAAAAATACGTCAAAAAACAAAATTATTACGTCATTATTTTTGCACCAGCCTAATATATGCACACACACACACACACACATATATATATATATATATATATATATATATATACACGCACACATATATATATATATATATATATATATATATAAAAGCAAATATAAATGGATATAAATCCGACAGAATGAAGAAAAATATTTGGAAAAAACAAACAAAAATCCTTAAATGTAATTGTTTTAATATGAATGAAATGTCAACGTCTATATATATATATATATATATATATATATATATATACACACACACACACACATATATATATATATATATATATATATATATATACACACACACACACATATATATACACACACACACACACACATATATATATATATACACACATATGATAAATTGAATAATTTTTAGTGTCATATTTTATCTGTTATGATTTCATCAGACTGGGCTTTATTGATGTTGCCATGTCTACACATGTGCATGAAACAAGAGATGTGGGTATTTTCAAAATTTTTTAAAAGAATATTTTAGAATATTTTTTCAGTATAGCCAAATCCATCTGCATTTTTTTTATTTTTATTTTTTTTCTCTCCATCACCTTTTTCCCCTGATTATCCGATATTGTGACAACAGAAAATCTACCAAGAATTTCTCGGGGCTGAACTTGCGATCAAGGCACTTTCTAGACATATTCATGTATATGTATACATATTCCTTCTCCATACATATATATTGTTTTATTACAAGGAAATAGTATATATACACATACTTTGTATGGCGTGTAGGTTTTGTGTGTGTGCATGAATGTGGTCCATCTAATATGATTTTTTTTTTTGCCAGTACATATGTATATATTTGTTCTGCCTACATACTTGTATGGTGTATGCATGGTCTGATTAGTGTGTTTATAGCCATTATATGTGTATTCTAGGGTTATGATTTTTTGGTGCTGGTTTAAATTTGTCTATGAAGTTTTTCTTGTATTTGTACTAAGAATCATTGTCTGTTGGATATAAAACAAATAAAAAACTATTCTTAGCTCGTGTGTTTCATCCTCTGAGAGATTTTATGATGGCAAATGTGTAGATAAATATAAATTATTTATATATATATATATATATACATACACACAGAATGTGATGAATAAATTGACTAAAATTCACAAAAATGAAAATAACACTGACATCTCATTTTAACAGATATATTTACTTGGAAGACTATAGAGTAAATTTATCCAATAAAATCGCCATTGGCTTCAACCACGGTCTCCAGACTACTTCAGAATCACCTGCAGCTGTTCTGGATTGTCTCCATGATTAAGTTAATGTATGTTGCCATAATCCTTGCCTTCAGTTTATATTTGGTGTTATAAGGAGTTGGTCTCTTGCTCAACTGCTGCCCGCACATAATAATCAAAAGGGTTGAAGTCTGGGAAGTTAAGTGGCCAGATGTAAGGGATAATGTGGTTGCAGAAATTCTTGTCTTCAGTTCATCTTTGCTGTTACAAGGTGTTGGCCTTTTGCTCAACTGCATCCCATACATAATAATCAAGAAAGTTGCAGTCTAGGGAGTTAGTGGCCAGATATAAGGGTTGATGTGGTCACAGATTGTCTGATAGCCCTGACTGGGTTCTGCTGCTTGTGTGGCATGATGCAGAGTCCTGTTACCAGAAAAAGCATCTTCCATCAGTCACCATCTTGACCCACTACCTCCTCAAGGCCCTGTGGGAAGATGGATTAAAGCAAAACTTTGTCATTGCGAGTGATCATTCCAAACATGTTGGTAATCACTATTAGACTCATCCAACTTGATTGATACCAAAACACTCTGAAATGTTTGTATCAGAATTTCTGGTATGAATGCCAAGGTGTACCGCATGCTGTGTCTAAATTTCTGGTGGAGTGAATTGTGTCATAGTGCTCTCTTTCTCACAGATGGTGCCCAACTGACCCTATTATAATGAGCAGTCAACAAAATACCAAATAACATGCATGCACAAAATTATGAATATAAAATGGTGACAATTTACCCATCAAAAACTGTACAGTATAATCCCTAACAAATGGACTAAGAAGGCCTTCTGGATATGAGGAATTGTTTACAAAGTCTGGATATGCGGGGTTATATTTAGATTAAAATAAAAGAACTGAAATCAGGTTTAACATTTATTTTCAATGTTTTATAATAAAGAGAATAAGCTAATGGTGAGTGAAATGGAATTTATTTTCAGGAAAAAGAAATAAATTATGTAAAGTTAATGAAAATTCATTAAATTAAGCATGCCACATATGCAAAACAAATTTTATGAGGATTTTTTAATTGCTGTTGCATAATGATTCTTTTTTCTTCTAATGTCATTCTCAAATTTTCCGCATTTCGTTTTGCTTTTGTTTCTGAAATTTCTCAAACGAAAGACACTTTTTAACTGTATCTGTTATTTCAATCATCATTGCTGAATGCTGGCTTTCTTTTCATAAAACTGACAACCTTTTCAATAGCTTCTTCAATTTCAATCCAGGTTTCATCACAATCACGTTTTTTTTATTTCCTTGTTCATTATGACAGTGTGAATGCTGGTGAATAGTTTCTTTGGAAGATTTCATATTATACAATGTTGACTTTCCTATGTTGAACTCAGCCATTAGTTACAATGAACTTTCACCAGCTTCTAGTCTGTTTAAACTTTCTACTTTATGTGATAACTACAAAGTTGTTCTTTTCCTCTTATTCATATCATCTTTTGCACCAATACAAGCCATTAGGGTTAAATAAGCATAAGCAATTATCCAAAGTAAATTTCCTGAAAAACAAAAGGATTCTAGATATAAAGGACTCTGGACATGAGGGATTCCAGATATAAAGGACTCTGGATGTGAGGGATTCCAGATATGAGGGATTCCAGATATAAAGGACTCTGGACATGAGGGATTCCATATATAAAGGATTCTGGATATGAGGGATTCTTCTGTATTATTCCTCATTCTGTTGTAGACACCAGTCTATAATGCACATCTTAATTTTACAGTAGAAATCATTTTTAAAAAAATGAAATTCTTAAAACAATTAGAGAAATTGTTGGCATCATCATTCATTGATACCAAAGTCACAAATCCAAATCTGCAAATATACAACCTTCTGGTTTTCACAATTTCAGCAAAGAAGTTAAAAGATAATCCCTCACACGTTAATGTGAAAATCTTGACTTGTTTTAACCACAGTATTGGTCAATGGCTCTGCACCACAGTTGACATGTGGGAACTAGCATCACTACCTATCTTGATTGACCATTCATTCCAAACATCCAATCATCAAAAGGAACATAATTCAAACCAACACACATCTTGGAAAGAGTATTAGTTCAAATATTCACATCAAAATCATGTCTGGATATGAGGGGTTCTACTGTATATGTATGAATGTGCAGATTGTGTCTGAATTTCTAGCAAATTCTTGGCCTTGCACAAATTTTCTTTGTCAGTTAATAGCCATTTTTAGGATTATTTTTTTTTTAGTCTTTTGTAAGGCATTTTATAGAGATGTTGAAAAAATGTGTAAATACATTTGTCAGGCACCCAGTTTTGTAGTAGACATCTCTAGTGAAATGTCTGTGAATGAGTCTGATTATTTCCACTAGTCAATGGGAACTGTTAATTCCTTACCAGAGTTCATGATCTTTTTGAATTTGCGTTGGATTGGTTTTGTAAATTCTCGAAAGAAATTCTTTTGTCCTATTCTATATGTTACAAATAAAGAAATCCTTTCCATCAGTTTATTTATATAGTATTTTTGTTCATCACCCAATTTTTATATATTATTATTTTCTCCCATTTTTTTTCCTTCTCCAATTCTCTTGTCTTTCCTTCCATTTTGAGACTGTGTATGTGTCAGCCTCATTCTGATTGCAATTCTTTTCAAATATCTGCTCCCTTTTTTGAAATATGGGATATTCTGCTGAGAGTGCAAAAGAATCAGTATTTCATAAAATCCCCTGACCATTCTACTGCCAGCCTCTCTCTCAAGTGTTGCTGTGTTGCCAACTGCCATGTCTGTAATTACTTTCTTATTTATGGCAAGTATTTTACAAGTATTTTGTCAGCTTCATTAAATTTTTCTAGTCTGATAAGATTTTTATTTATTTTTGGGCATTTTTATATGACATTCAAAGAAAAACAAGAATAATGTGTAGCAAAAGATTTGGTGAAAGAGAATTTTATTTTGTTAAAGATTTGCTGAAAAGAGTAACACAAAGAAAATAAAGTAATTCTTTTGAAGAATTCAAAGAACCAACTTGGAAATAAATCCTTGGAGGTAGGAAAAAAATTGACCGTCGCTTATATATTCATAATTATACAATATGAATTAGAACAATCTACCACTATCGACTAAAAGAGTTTGTTTCAACATTTCAATGTATATCACTTGAAGGCTCTCAGCATGTACAATGGCTGAAACATTGGGAATAAAGATGAGAACAGCCCAAAAATAGTTACAATACCTTATCTCAAAAATATAGACAGACAGACATAGACATACCGGGTGTAACAGCATAATTAGCCATCCTATCTTCAAAGTCCATTCAAGAACCATCAAGAAAATTGTGAATAAATTTAAAAAAGAGGGAAATTCAGAGAGAAAAACTGGATCAGGAGATCACAACAGGGAAGAGGATCATTTCAAGATGAAAAGATCAATTAGAAAAAATTTGACTCAATTCATAAGACGTTTGCCATGTGAGAGAGTAGTTTCAGCGATGACAGTCCAAAGATTAATGAA
Source organism: Acanthosepion lycidas (assembly GCA_963932145.1). Lineage (NCBI taxonomy): Eukaryota > Metazoa > Mollusca > Cephalopoda > Sepiida > Sepiidae > Acanthosepion > Acanthosepion lycidas. The sequence continues at coordinate 56,414,818 of OZ010606.1, read as the reverse complement.
AAAGACTTGAAAGTGAAATTGTATGTGAAACCTGTGAGGTACCTTACTCCAGGACAGAAAGTTAGATGATTCAAGAGGGTGAAGATCATCTTGAATAAGTCAGTTTTGTTTATGATCAATTTCATCACAATACATTTGTTAGGCTTGGAGAGTAATTGTACATTCTTATTGCTCAAAGTAGAGTCAAATAGTGTTATAAAAACCTTGGAAAATTACAGTAAAATATTTTTAGCCATTTCTAAGATGTAAGGGTTCAAAGCTTAATCTAACAATAAAATAATTTTGCTATATACATATCTCCATATATATATATATATATATATATATATGGATCTGACAATGGTAGGATAAGAAACAAATAGGAAGAGTTTAGAATTTTAATGTTTTAGTTTTTAAGTTCTGGTACTTTCAGTTCAGTACTTTATTTTTTTTTATTGATCAGTTCAACCTTGCGTATTTGGGATTTTGAGTAAATTATGCTGAGCAGGCCAATTTTAAAGCATAGTCTGATGTAATCAAAAGCTTGAACAAGTAATCCTGTAAATATGAATAAAGACAACAGGAAACCTTATTTTAGCCAACACATTTTTGCAAATGTAAGGGTTTTATTTTGCAACAAGTATTTATATACAAAAGTAAAAAATGGTAGTTTCTAAAAATTTTTTAATTTAAGAGACATTCATAATATGCTCAAAGCCTCAGTCATGATGATTTGTGGCTTTGTGCAAGCACAACCCTCAACAGCATTTGAACAGTTTGAAATACTCTTTTGACTTCACAAATCTTGGGTCTATGGTATACTTTCTAAAGGTCATGATATAAAATAAAGATCCCCACTCCAAGACCGAGATATATATATATATATATATACACACACACACACACACACATATATATATATATATATACACACACACACACACACACACACATATATATGTATATATTTAAAAATTATAACATAAATATGTTATAAAATCACTACAAAAATAGGCATTTTGTTTCAACACATCTGGTGTCTTATAAAGTGATGATGTTGAATGTAAAATAAATGATTTTAAAAGTTTCAAATTAATTAATGATCCTTCGCAAGGGGAAAACGTTAAAAAAGCTAGAATGACCAATCAAAACACAAGTATTGGAGAATTCAAAAAACTTGACAACGAAGTAAGGTTATAATAGCTATTAAAAGCTTTAAAGTTGGTGTTATATTAAAATAGAATTTATTCTAAACAATAAATATTAAATTATATGATAAAATTTAATATTAAAATTAAAAGTAAAAAATTACCAATTTTAAAATCTAAGTTTAATCTATATTAAGTTTAAAATTAAAAAATGACTGGGGAGAAAAGAAAAAAATACATATGTTATTCAATTTATTTCTTCATTGAAATTGTTAGAATAGACGCTAATATCAGCTGGTATATATATATATATATATATATATATATATATATATATAATATGGTTGTATGTGTGCATGCAACATTTCAAATGTAACTAAACATCTGCAAAAGCACAATATGAATAACAACAAAAAGAAAACTTATTTTAACCAACACGTTTTGGCAAATGTAAGGGTTTTATTCTGCAATAAGTATTTATAAACTAAAGTAAAAATGTTTGTTTCTCAAAATTTTTAATTTGTGAGATATTTATCAGGCTAACTGAAGTGTAGGTAAATTGTGGATGGTGCTAATTACCATAATTTAATGTCTAAAACAAAAGTGAGTAAATATTTCTTGTTTTGTCTTTTTTTAATAATTTGATAAATTTTGGGATTAATTTAATTATTATATATTTTAAATAATAAATTATGAATTTAATTGTTTTCTGTTAATTTTTAATATGTATATACAATATTTTTAGTATTTCACATATTATTGGTAAATATTTGTATTTGAAATAGATGCCCCATTTTTTTTTTTTTTTTTTTTTTTACTTTAAACAATATGTATTACATTTATATGTATTACATTTATCATCTTGTGCATTTGTGAAATGTTAAAGACAATGTTCTCTCCAGTAAGAATAGAACCTCAATCTGCTATTGTTGAAGATCTGACATGCTTCAGTGCTTGGTGACAGAGAGCATCACAGTCTAGCAAAGGGAAACATGACTAAAAAAGGGGTACCTATTTCAAATACAAGTAAACATTATAACATCACTTGAAGTTAATAAAAAAAATGTCAGATTGGAAATAAATCCATTATTCTTTTAGACATTGGTTTGTTTACATTACGGATACAAAACTGATTAGATATGGGCTTTCAAGAAAAATAATCTGAGTGAGGATGATGTGCTTTATTGTATTAATAATATATAATATTTAAGTATGTCTATATTTCTGAGATGAGGTATTATGTACACTATTTACATTATTCGGACTAATGTCCTCATCTTTGTTGCCATATTTATTACAGCATTTTAGCCTTTCAGTATCTGTCTATATTTCTGGGATGAGGTATTATGTACACTATTTACATTATTCGGACTAATGTCCTCGTCTTTGTTGCCATATTTATTACAGCATTTTAGCCTTTCAGTATCTGTCTAAATTTCTGAGATGAGGTATTATGTACACTATTTACATTATTCGGACTAATGTCCTCGTCTTTGTTGCCATATTTATTACAGCATTTTAGCCTTTCAGTATCTGTCTATATTTCTGGGATGAGGTATTATGTACACTATTTACATTATTCGGACTATTGTCCTCGTCTTTGTTGCCATATTTATTACAACATTTCAGCCATTGTACGCTCCGGCCTTTTTCAGATGGTTGGAATGTTGAACTGAACCCTTTATTTCGCTCACTGGGGTAGACTGTTCTAGTTCCACGTGCCATGTCTAATGGATGTCAGTTATCTCCTGTTAATTCACCTCTCCAAGTTCTCCACCGTCTTAACGAGGTATTGAACTCACACTCTTTGGGTCCTGTCACTGGATCTAACCAACGCCTTTAACCACTGTACCGTGTGTGTCTTTATATTTAAGCTCTGTTGACATTGAAGTTTAGCCCTAAGTAAATCTTATCTTTTTGCTCTCTCTCCTAATCCCTTTTCTGCCAATCATTTACACAAGCTTATTGGGTTGGTTATTATTGTAGCACACCTACGGATAATAGGTATGCTCCTATTCCCATAAATATAGTAGTAAATACTGTATATGTTGGTCTGCAGTTGGAGATTCAGACAGTGCTATACCAGGAGGCAGAGCCCCATCTTGGGAATAGCTACCTGATTTTGTTTTATATGAGATCTATGATGGATTTTTGACTGAGCTCAGGAACACCACATCTGACTGTGTGAGACAGTTGGTAAATACTGCCTGCAGTCTGCAGATTCATTGTGGAATTTACTTGGCTCACTTCCAGCAGTTAACTACTACTTCTACACGCTGCTGGCAAATCTTATATGTGTTGTTCTTGTCCTTAGTATTATCATTCATTACCAACCTTTCTGTGATTATTCAATTCAGTAACCTTCTCTAGTTACAGCAGTTGTTCACTGTTTACCTCTGTCTGTCTTGTCCTGTGAGGATAAAATTTTCCAGGCCCTTTTACCTCATTATATAGCTGAGAAGTTTCAACTTTGTTTCTTATTCTAAGTATAAATATCCTTTTTGTTCCTGTTTTCTCTAAAGATTTTATTTTCCAGTCTTTGGTATTCTCGGCATCCTTGTGTAGAACCACATTTCTGTTGCTTCAAATCTCTTCTTCATCTGTGAAGAGATTGTCCAACATTCACTGTCATGTTGGAAGACTGATATTACATACCATTTCAGTACTCTTCTTTGTTTCAGTATGTCTATATTTCTGAGATGAGGTATTATGTACACTATTTACATTATTTGGACTATTGTCCTCATCCAACCACCTGAAGAAGGCCAGAGCATACAATGGCCGAAACGTAATAAATATGGCAACAAATATGTGGACAATAGTCCAGATAATATAAATAGTGTCTTCTTTGTTTCTAACAAAAAAATTCATGTTTCTTAATACTTTGCTTTGTTTTTTTGAAGGTATTTTTTACTACTCAAATGTACTTTTGAATTTCTGTATCACATTTTCCATTCTGTTAAAATATTTTCTAGGTATTTAAAGCTTTGGAATTACGTGATTTTGGTGTTTCCATTATATATAATTTGCATCTCATTTTGCTTCTGTCTTCTTACAATTGATGCTTAGTTCTTTCTTCTTGCGTTCCTTTATTCAGTGGGGGGGCATCTTACTGGTTCACATGGACAAATTCATAAAATTCTAAAAGCTTAGCGAATCAGTTGTTGAATTATATGAAAATAATCTTATATATTGATAGCTGATATATAATAGCTAAAAATATAATTAATACCATTGCTGTAAGTTCTGCGGAAGCTGAAAGAGCCTTTTCTGTGATGAACATAATTTATTTTAACAAAAATTGTTTTGAAATTAAAAATGTGGCAAATCTTTTCGTCATAAATTTGATACATCTTCCACTGGATCTTTGGGATTGCAGCAATTCAGTTCAAATGTGGTTAAGAAACCTTAACACAACTGATGACACTAGAGTCAAAAAGCATCATACTTCTGAAGAGAAATATAACAGAATTTCAATCTGGGAAGATCTTAATAAAATGCTTTCTATTAAATTATCAAGATGTTTGAATTCTTTTTGATACTATAAAGTGATTTTGCTTTTTTTTGTTTTTTTTTTTTTGTTTTTTTTCTCAGATTGAAAAGAAAATAAGCAGAATAGGTTCCTAAAGATTACCTGCCTTTATAGAACCGGTCCCTGGAAAAATAAGGATGCCATTATTGAAGGGGAGTCAGATATTCACTGGAGTGGTACAATGAACAAACCATTTTTCCAGCATCTTTAGCAATAGATCATATAAGTTCAACTTGAGATCTGGAATGGGCTTGAGTCCTAATGGAAGTTCAAGTTAAGGAGGTCCATTGAGAGAAGACCTAGTGGTGACATCCTACTGGTTCCTGTGAACCAATTATAAAAATTATATATGCTTAACAAACTGGTTGTTGGATTATCCAAAAATAATCTTATATATTAATAGCCGATGGTTTAGGTAAAATGTTAGTTATGCTGTGTGCACCTAGTGAAACTCTAATAGACACATGGGCCCTATTGTTTTGAAGTTTAAAAATGTGGCCAATTTTCTAGTCATAAATTTAATAGGTCTACAATTCGATCTTTGAGACTACAGCAATTCGGTTTGAACCATAACACAGCCGATGACACTAGAGTAAAAAAAAGCATAGTTCTGAATAGAAATATAACACAATTTCAATCTGGAAATATCTTAATAGATGTTTTTCATTATCAAAATGGTTTAATTCTTTTTTATACTATAAAGTGATTTGTTTCCATTCTCAGATTGAAAAAGTAAGCAGAATAGGTTCCTAAAGATTACCTGCCTTTATAGAACTGGTTCCTGGAAATTTGGGATGCCACCATTGGGGGAACCTATCCATCATGATACAGGACATGGATTATCATAGTTTTCAATTTCCTATCCTTTAGCTCTAAGACTGTTTAAATTACCATTCAAATAAAGCCAACCACAAGCAATGTCAAGATCTTAATAAATAAATATTTTCTATTATCAAAATGGCTTAATTGTTTTTGATAAGTGATTTGTTTCTATTCGCAGATTGAAAAAGAAAATAAGCAGAATAGGTTCCTAAAGATTACCTGCTTTTATAGAACCGGTTCCTGGAAACTTTGTAATGCAATAACAACATCCCTCTGTTTATATTCCAGATAGACAAACTAGTGCATTTTTAGATTGTTTTATCCCAGACTGTCAAGAAACAAAAAAAAAAATGTTGAACTAGAATCCATTTGCAGAGACTGGATACTCTTGTTGGCATCCATTTTCTTTGTGTTGTAATTGTAACTGTCTTGCAGCAAATACTGCTCCCACCCCCATCATATGCTGACGAAGACTGCACACTGTATCGAAACCCAAGAGGCACCAATACATGAATTATCTCTATTTAATCCTCTCTTTGGCAAATTGGAGACAATCAAATCAAATGCTGAGTGCATAAAATACACGCTACTTATAAAATCTCTTGATTCAATCAATGGACAATCTCGTGTTACATCCGCCATCAATGTTTTCTTCAATCACATTTTCTTTCTCTTAATTTTTGTTTTTCTGTTGTCATCTGGATTTGTCTTTTCCTTTATTTCTTTAATTGCTTTTGACAATTTATTTTGGCGTCGAGGTGTGCTGAAGTGAGTGTCAACATAATATAAGATTTCAGTAAATCTGTAAATAAGGTCTGTATCAATTTGACAAATATTTCCCTGGATGACTGAGATAAAACATTCTTTTTTAATACCATATCCCGTAAGAGCATAGGTGATTATAGCTCTCCATATATTTTCTTTTTTTATATCTGAATTGGGGAAACACATATTACCATCCAAAGCTAGAGGTCCACGTATACCTTGCTATTTAACCTATAACTAAAGAGAGGAGGAGATGGTATTAGGTTGGTGCAAAAATAATGACGTAATAATGTCGTTTTTTGACGTATTTTTTAACGTCAAAAAACCGACATTATTACGTCATTATTTTTGCACCAACCTAATATCAGTCTATATCTCTGAGATGAGATATTATTACTTGTATTACTTACAGACTGTTATCCTCATCTTCATTGCCATATTGACAATGTTTTGGCCATTGTACACTCCTGCCTTCTTCACGTGATTGGAATTTCAAATCAAACCCTTTATTTTATCCATTCACGGACACATAGCCCAATGGATAAAGATGTTGGTTAGATCCAGTTACTAGTTGTGAGTTTTTACCAGGCTACAGCAGTGGTGAACCAAAAAATTTGAGTTAAGTTAAACTGAGACATCTGGAAGAGGCATGGCACGTGGAACTAGAACACTCTAAATCCTGTGGATGAAATAAAGGATTCAGTTTGAAATTTCAACCAAAAAGGCCAAAGCTTACAATGGCCGAAACATTGTGAATATTGCAATGAAGATGAGGACAGCAGTTCAAATAATGTCAATAATACGAGATGGAATCAATCATTCTTCTTTTTATTAGTATGAAAATGAATGCAATAGAGTAGCTTGAAATTTTAACATGTCTCACTGATTTCTATTAATGTGACAATAACTGTTATTTTTTAAATGTTGTGTCCTTTCAGAACATAGTTGATCATAACTAACTAAATTCTTTACTCTATTTGTGAGTTGTCCTGACTTCTTGGGAATGATGGTGGAGTGTTTTTACTATTGCCTTTTTCACATCTTGAAAATCAATTTTCTTCAACTGACAGCCACTCAAACATAGAAAAATAAGTTTATGCCGCTAATCTATAGCTCAGAAAAACTGCCATCTCTCATTTGGATGTAGACAATCATGGCTCTCCACAGATTGCTTTTCTATTTTATCTGTGAATTGCTGTATCTTGTCAAAATGTAAACAATGATGGCTCTCCACCGATTCCTTTTCTTTGTCTGTTAATTGCCATGTACCAACAGGATGTAAACAATTTGTCTCTCTACACAGCTTCCTTTCTTTTTTTTATTAATGAATTGTCATGTCCTATCAGAATCTAGCCAATCATGGCTCTGCACAAATTTCTTTTTTCTTTATCTGAATTGCTATGGCCCATTATGATGTAGACAATCATGACTGACCTCATGGATGGGCAATGAAGACTAAGTGGTTAAACCTTCCAAATATTACATAATCTGTCATTCAAGCAAGACAGGCACAATTAACTAATTCTTAGTTAATGGAGATTCATCTCATAAGTAATACCTCCCCATTGCATGAAAACTGGTATGGTCAAGGTCATTAAGCATGCTCCTATATTTATGGCTGGTGAAATTTGGAAATTGTTACATCCCTGTCCTTCTCTTCGCCCTTTCCTCCATTACACCACCTTACTCTCACTCCCATTCTGTAACCCCCTGCATATTAGTGGCATCCTGCCTTGCTTGGGGTGAAATGGTTAAAAAAAAAAAACTCCTTACACACATAAATATGTGTAAATTAATGCTAAAAAGGTCCTTGTGCCATATTCTATCCTCATAGGGGAATGTGTGAATACACCATTGGAAGGACAAAATGATGTGATAAATATATAAAATGATGAAATTGGTCTGTTATATATATATATATATATATATATCTCAAAAATATTGTAATATAATCTTAGAATACATTATATCTATATACCATGTCCTGAAGGAACATGGGAAATCATGGCTCTTCAAAACTTCCAATCACTTGTAGCTCTTAAAAGTTGTTATCCACTTTACTAAACACTCCCCCCACATTCTGCCATTCATTCACATAAGCTTGTCAGGTACATGGCTTGCAGCCTTCTATCTTACCATCAATATGCTCTGTGGTGCTTAAGTTTTCCAAGCCCCCCCCCCCCGCCTTCGTAATTCTGAGTATGTATTTTTTATTGTTATGTTAAGACTTCCTCATTGCTTACTCATTCTGTCTGTTATTCTCAAGATAATTCTGTAGAACCACATTTCTTTTGCTTCCAGTTTCTTCTTCAGCTGTGCAGAGATTGTCCAGCATTAATTGCCATGTAAGAGGATGGACATAATATGGCAATCTATCACTTTTTTTGTTTTATAATGTAACTAGCAGGCTTTGCCTGCTTGCTATCGTTTTGCAAAGTAAGATATATTCACTACTTGAAATATTTAAAACAAAAATTTTAAATGAATATTTCATTCATAAATTGGCTTGTTATTGTTAAGGAAAGTTTTACAAATAGATGCCAACTTGTTTTGGACAAAAATGAAAATTTTAAACACTTTTCTGCAGTATATCAGACAGTATTCCTAAATAGAACTATTTTTGATATGAAAATCAAAACAATCATTGAATAAAAGAACACTAATGACGGACAGTTAATTCATGAAACATACTTTTTAAAAGATATATGCAAATTAGTTAAACCTGAAGAGTGATATAACCTAGAAGTAGATGATATATAATAAGATATTGAGCTTTTAGTGTATAAATTATCCCCACATTGTATTAGTAAATTTGGAATGAAAATTGGTATGTTGTATGATATTGGATGTAAATTTACTGTAAAACATTTTGAAATTAATGCACTTCCCATATATTTTTGTCTTAGTAAATTACTTTCTTTTTTAATCAAAACCATATTAATTCAAAATCATGATCAGACCTATTATAATGAACAACTAATAATGATAAAAACAAAATCAATTTTATGATAATGAAAGCATTATTTGTTTGAAGAAATCCTTCCAAGAACAAAAGTATCACTAAGAAGATTTTCCATTTTGTCACTCACTTACCCCCTGTTATTCTGATTAATACATTAATACTAACAGGCTTCGCCCGCTTGCTATCACTTTGCAAAGTAAGATATATATTTGGAGTCTTTGAAACAAAAATTTTAAATGTACGTTTCATTCATAAATTGGCTTGTTATATAGTTAAGGAAAGTTTTACAAATAGATGCCAACTTGTTGAAGGCCAAGTAAAATGCAAATTTCAAACACTTTTCTACATCATATAAAACGATATTCCTAAACAACTATTTTTTATATGAAAATCGAAACAATATGAAATAAAGAACAGTTAAAAAAATAAACTTTTTTAAAAATCAGTATATAAATTAGTTAAACCTGAAGAGTGATATTGCCTAGAAGTATATAATACAGATATTGAGATTTTAGTGTTTAAATTACCATAAAGTAGAACTGGGGCTTTTTAATCTCAGACTTTGTAGGAGAATTGAGCTCCAATTTCATATTTATTCATACAGATTCCATAATATAGGTTTTACTTAATTAGCTATTATGTTTCTCTAACTCTTCAAATATTGAATGTATAACTAATTCTAATTTCTATTTTCTCATCTTTACACTATATTAATTTTATCTTAGAAATTGTCCCCTCTTCTGTCACCCATGAAATAAAAATTGTTTATATAGAAAATAAGGATCTATATAGATCAAATTGTCTTTAAATTAGGTGACAGCAGAAGAATTATTGTTGAACTTTTAAAAGGTAAGCTTAAACAATAATTCAATACTTAAATTCAGCAATCAGTTTTGTGTTCTGTAGTTTATTGATGCCTATTGCATCTCCTCCCCCCTAGCTATTGTGATGATGGCCAAAACCAAGAGTCCTCCACAGCAGCTAGCTTAAATGCCACTTGATAGGCTAGCTTTTAAGCTAGCTTAAACTTTTAGCTATCAGCAATTTTGGATACAAAAGGAAAATAAGAGTTACTTTGATTGAACCATGAAATCAACAGTAATGGCTAGTATAATATATTAATATATATTTTTAATACAGCATAATCTGGCAACCCTGAATCTGAGCTAAATGAAAATTGTTCTGTACACCTAACTTTTCTAGGGCTTTTGAATGAGCTATGAATCATTGAAATTGGACCAGTGAGAGCAAAGGAATTACCTGGACATGCACAAACACACACTCATACACTGTACTTTATATATAAGATTCTGTTTTTCAACATCTTAATCTGCTTTTGAAATGCATTTTTCAATAGTACAATGTATGTTCAAATTTTGTCACGTTTTTCAACCTCTGTTAAAACACTTCCCAGTTCTGTACTTGCTTGTTGACATCTCCAAATTGTAACTCGCATGTTGGGCTTTTTCTCTTGCTGATAACCATGTCATCTGCCTTCTTGAAGTTGATGGTTTGACCATATAATGATGACAATTGTAGGTCTGTTGGTGGTGTAATGGTTAACGATTTGGAAAGTGGAATTATCAAGCTGAGTCCAAATTCTATCCCAGTTTGTTGCTCTCACTTTTACACTAATGCCTTTGGAAAAGGCATGAATCCATCGTTTTCTCTTCTTTTAAATAAACATCACAAACAGAAAAAAATAAGTTGAGTGAAGAAGTAATTGAAAATTGATTTCTCAGCAATTATTTTTTTAATTAATGCCAGCCCTCCACACCTCAAAGCAAATTGATAATGCTGTGAATATGCAAGGGGCTACTGGGAGTAAAAGAATGGAAAAGACTTCAGAAGGAAACAGAAACAATTGATATACCTCTATTCTTGTTAAAAAGCCTGGGGAGAGCTGTGAGATAAATAAATAGAATGCAAATCAAATTTCAGAGTTTAGGCAAAGATGTGTGGGGAAATTTAGCAACTTCCAAAATTGAGTTGTGGCTGATGGACAAAGATGAGACAATTGAACAGTTTAAAAAGCATGCTTTATATAAGAAATGCATTATATAATTAGAATGATTATAGGGGATTGCTAAAAACATGACTTTAACAGTCATGGCATCAAGAATCTAAATACATTTGTCTGGTTGAGATAGATTGAAACATTTATCTGTTGCTGGTCATATCTTCTGATAGCTGCTTGTCCTTGTATTATTCAGGTTTTGCTTGTGGCCAGCATTGCCTGTTCTTGGAGTAGGCTATCAGTATCAGATAAAAGGACTCCTTTTTCTATCAGCAGGTGTTATTTATCAAAGGGAGATGACCTATTTTTTTTTTTATACCTCTTGGCTATTATAGTTACATTTTATCTGTTTTACTCTCAGTTCATTTGGTTTTTGCATTTTTTTTTAATTAATTTCTTTGGGTACCTGTTCTTGGCAACCTTGTCTGACCTCATGGAGTGCTGTCAAAAAAATTTTTTATTTTTTTTATGAAGTAAAAAAAAAAGGTGACAGAAGAAGTCAGCTTAAGTGAGGACAAAATGCCAAAAAAGTGAGGGGGGGGGAGTGATACAGGAAGATGTTTGAGTTCATTAAATTTGTGAAGATTTATCATCATTATACATTAATCTATTCGGATTAGTGGTCTCATCTGTGGGAAATTTAGATACTCTCCAAATTGAGTCATGGCTGATGAACAAGATGAGACAATTGAACAGTTTAAGAAGCATACTTTATATTAGAAATAAACAATGAGAATATAGAATTTCTAAAAACGTAACTTTAGCAGTTAGTCATAGTATCAGATATGAAATCCAAGTACATGTATCTGTATGAAATTGATTCAAACACTTATCTGATGCTGATCATATTCTTCTTTCAACTGCTACTTGTTCTTGGATTATTCAGGTTTGCTCATGGCCAGCACCGCCTGTTCTTGAAGTAAGCTAAAAATACATCTGTTCCATTTATGATCTTCAGGGCTTCTTTGCTTTGGTACCTAATTTTGAATCTTAGCCATTATTATCAGATAAATGAACTGATATATCTATCAGCAGGTATTATTAACCAAGGGAAGATAACTTTTTTTATACATGTTAGAAGTATAGAGTTGAAGCAAACTTTCAAAGGAACTGGAAACCCAGTCCTAAACAGTAAACGAGGAATTGTTTTTTCCATAAAAAAAATTAATTATAGTGTTAAATTTTGTCTTTTTCAGACCATAATAGTAAAATTTATCTTTTTAGCGTACTACAAAAATATGAGGTAATAAAACCCCAAACACCTTTTATTTCCTACCTAAATTATTTAGACACTCATTACACATATCTATAAAAAAAGCATACAAAAAAGATTGTATACATTTTACTTATTCATTATTTTATCCTTCTGTTGAAGCCTATCCATATTTGATCTACATTTAATGTCAAATCACAATTTTACTTAGTATTAGTGTCTTGTTTCTTTAACACCACATAAGAACCAGAGGCTGTTTCTCATTTTTACTGGTATTTTTGTATTTATAAATAGGATAAACCTCTACTGATGAATATAATTAAATTGTATGAACCTGATTGCTGCGCCATCCTGGGTATGATGATAAACTACATCGTCAATAAAGCCTCTGATTGAAATGCTATCTAATGTGACATTAGATAGCATTTAAGTTTTCTTTAGTTTCCCACAAAATTTTCTTGCTTCATTATAATTTGTTTTGCTTTCAGAAAGCCTATTTGCTATTTCAGTATACCTTCAGATTTCAATGTTATATTTCTCTTCTTCTGTTGAGTCTTTGAAAGCTTTCTAACAGTCATCAGATTTATAAGATATGTAGTTGTGCTGTCTTGCACAAACATAGTCTTTACCTCAAAGCTTCTTGGTTTTTGATACCAGTCAAAAATCTTGTTCAAGAACTTAGAATAGTTCTTTGTATTCATCTTGACACCAACCTTGAAGCAATCTTTCTGCCTGTAATACGAGCCAAAAATATTACACTACATCCCAACTGTTATCTTCTAAGTCATACTGTTTAACGAGTTGCATAAAAAATCCGAACCTGAGTCAGGGTTAACCTAGGAACAACTGCAATTAAGAGGTGATTCAACTCTTGTAAAAATCTACCAGCATCAGATTTTCCAAACCCTCTCTCATGTGTCAAAAAAATTTAAGCTGTCTTTCTGATTCTAATCACAAGCACCTATTTTTTTCTTTGTTCACATGTCCTGCCCATGGTATTCTCAATATCCTTCTGTAGAAGTGAATGCTGGACAGTTTCCTCACAGATGAGGAAACTTGTGACAGACCTTCTTGAAAGATTTGATGCTCACATGACATAGTGAAGGCAAAATGAACAGAGGAAAGCAAGTAATCTATCTAATGAGATTGTGTAAATGGAGTTTTGAGAGTAAAAAGACAAATATTGCTAAGAGCTACAAAAGATAGGAAGTTGTGGAGAGCCGTGATCACCTACGTCCCGAATGGATATTACAAATAGAAGAAATGAATGTCATAGCCTTCATTCTCTTTAGTTATTAATCTAATCGAAAACCTGTGGTTTCTATAGAAAGTGATTTTACAAGATGAAGTTGGTAGGCCTATGCTTAACTGGTTCTGAATTCAGTTGTCATTTTCCTAAAATAGTTGCCAATGATGGCTAGAGAGCCCAGTCTGTTCTGTTATTTGTTCTTAGTTTGAGTGAGGGATGGATCCATATCTTTCCATCAGTATTTGTATGAAAGGAATTGGAATGACTTCAATTGGAATTTGAACTCTGCATGCCACTTATGCACCAGTAGCCACTGTGTAAACAAAAAGCTGTATATAACTTTCTTTCTCTTATATATTGATTCTAGGAAATAAGTTTGGAGAGTACATTTGGACTCATGATAATGTCACCATAGAAAATGGTCAAAAAAAAAAAAATCAACAATTTATCAAAGCTATTTCAAATTCATTTTCCCCATGAACAAGCACACAGTGATGGCCTTCATTCAGACAAAACTAATCTAGCTAATTATCTAGAAAAAGTTAAGCAGAAATTAAGCAAAGTATAAAGATAGGAAAATTTCAGAAGCAGTGTTTGTAATATCTAATCTCTTACAAGGCATTAAGTGCAGGACAGTTTCTTTAAAATCTCATTTGTCCATGCATTGAATATTGCTGCCACATCTCGTCTGGTGCTCCTGCTATATATTTAGAGATTCTTTATAAAATACAAAGTATAATCTGCAATGTTATTGGTTGTAACCTGGCATCTCACCGTAACATAGCTTTCCTGTGATTTGTCTATAAATATTTTTTTTTCTCCTGTGACACATAGGGGCACTATGTACTGTAACCACAGGAGAAGTGATGTTTTTTGGGCAAGGTAGCCTGACGGAGCCCAACCCTCTCCAGACCAGTTTTGAATTCAGTTTTTCATTCTCCTAGACCAGTTGCCATCCAAGGCTATAGAACCCAGTCTGTCCTGCTATTTACCCATAGCTGGGAGGAGAAGAGGAGGATTCATACCTTTCCCAGGAGTATTAGCACGTAAGTGAATGTAATGGCTCCAACTCGAATTTGAACTCGGCTCTCTGATTCCTCAATCTCAGCTGCTTTTCATTACACCACCATACCTCCCCACTATAAATATATAATAATATAATATACAAGGTAATTGTTCTAATCAGCCTTATTTCTTTGGTAGCTCAACTATATGAAATTAAACGCAGTATTAGATTGGTGACAAAGTTGAAATAGCAAGATGTAACCATAAGTTCTATGCTAACATTTTCTTTAATCACACTTTTTTCACTTGTGGAAGTCTTCCAACTTCTTGTATCCAATCAATTTTTATCTTCAAAACTTTAAATGCAATATCAATAGTATTCTTAATTCCTGTCTTTTTATTATTCTCTTTCTTTAATGTTTTCTTTTCTCATTCTTTTTACACTCAGTAACCCCTTGTGCCTTGCTTGAGGTGAAATGGTTAAAAAAAAAAAAAAAAAAAAAAAGTGTCCCAAAAATTTAACTTTCTCTCTTTCTGGTTGTAAATATCTTTTGAACAGAAATAGTTTATTCCTTGTTTCCTGTTTAGGATTGAGTTTCCACTTCTCAAGTCTATTTCAACTCTATACTTGTAATCTAGGAAAGGTTACTGAATAGCATAATCACATGAAGGTTGGTCATGAACGATAATACTTAGGACAAGAACAACACACATAAGATTTGCCAGTGGTTCTTAAAAGTAGCAGTCAACTGCTAGAAATGAGTCAAGTGAATTCCACAATGAACCTCCAACTGCAGACCAACATGCAATATTCGCTATTGTATTTATATGAATGGGGACATACCCACTGTCGTCCGGAAGTATATTACAACAATAACCAGCAAAAGCTTGATAAGCTGTGAAAAACAAATCTGTCAATAAATCCTGCTTTCTCTCTCTTTCTCTGTTACACTTTCTTTTTTCTATTTGTTTTACATTCTTTCCTAGATCTCTTTCATTTATCTTTATTATCTTTTTCACCCACTCTTTTTTTCTTCTCATTCTTTCTTTTTCTTCTTTCTTTTTCTTTTTCTTCTTTCTTTTTCTTTTTCTTCTTTCTTTTTCTTTTTCTTCTTTCTTTTTCTTTTTCTTCTTTCTTTTTCTTTTTCTTCTTTCTTTTTCTTTTTCTTTTCTTTTTCTTTTTTCTTTTTCTTTTTCTTCTTTCTTTTTCTTTTTCTTCTTTCTTTTACTTCTCTCTTTCTTTTTCTTCTCTCTTTCTTTTTCTTCTCTCTTTCTTTTTCTTCTCTCTTTCTTTTTCTTCTTCTCTTTCTCTTTCCCTTCTTCTCTTTCTCTTTCTCTTCTTCTCTTTCTCTTTCTCTTCTTCTCTTTCTCTTTCTCTTCTTCTCTTTCTCTTTCTCTTCTTCTCTTTCTCTTTCTCTTCTTCTCTTTCTCTTCTTCTCTTTCTCTTCTTCTCTTTCTCTTCTTCTCTTTCTCTTCTTCTCTTTCTCTTCTTCTCTTTCTCTTCTTCTCTTTCTCTTCTTCTCTTTCTCTTCTTCTCTTTCTCTTCTTCTCTTTCTCTTCTTCTCTTTCTCTTCTTCTCTTTCTCTTCTTCTCTTTCTCTTCTTTCTCTTTCTCTTCTTCTCTTTCTCTTCTTCTCTTTCTCTTCTTCTCTTTCTCTTCTTCTCTTTCTCTTCTTCTCTTTCTCTTCTTCTCTTTCTCTTCTTCTCTTTCTCTTCTTCTCTTTCTCTTCTTCTCTTTCTCTTCTTCTCTTTCTCTTCTTCTCTTTCTCTTCTTCTCTTTTCTCTTCTTCTCTTTCTCTTCTTCTCTTTCTCTTCTTCTCTTTCTCTTCTTCTCTTTCTCTTCTTCTCTTTCTCTTCTTCTCTTTCTCTTTCTTCTTTCTCTTTCTTCTCTTTTTCTTCTCTTTTTCTTCTCTTTCTCTTTCTTCTCTTTCTCTTCTTCTCTTTCTCTTTCTTCTCTTTTTCTTCTCTTTTTCTTCTCTTTCTCTTTCTTCTCTTTCTCTTTCTTCTCTTTCTTCTCTTCTTTCTCTTCTTTCTCTTCTTTCTCTTTCTCTTCTTTCTCTTTCTCTTTCTCTTCTTTTCTTTCTTTTTTTCTTTTTCTTCTTTTTCTTCTTTTTCTTTTTCTTCTTTTTCTTCTTTTCCTTTTTTTCTCTTTCTTTTTTTCGTCTCTGCTTTTTTTTTCTCTCTCTGCTCTCTTTCTCTTTTTCTCTTCTCTTTCTTTGCTCCTTCACTTCATACCAATTTCTACTTTTCTTTCTTTTTCTCACTTTTTTTTACCTTCACTCATTTAAGTACCGTTAAGCAGACTGGAAGTACCTTTTAAATGGTCAAAATCTCATTAAATTTAAATTGTGTTGTCTCTTTCCCAGTAATTAACTGATCAGCTAATTTCATGGAAACTTCATCCTTTCTCTAATTTATTGCAGAGTGCACTTGACAAAAATCTTTCTCCAAACTGCTCATCTCTAAAATGAAAGGTGTCCTGGGTAAGACGATAAGCTACATCCAACAGCAAGGATTGGGTTTCCACTTCTAAAGTCTATTTCATCTCTATACTTATAATGTCCCCAACTGAACTCTCAAATTTTATTCATTAATTAAATATTTACCTCTTCAAGTCTACAGTTAGATATTAACTTTCCTGCATTGCCCCAACTTTACATCTTGTCCTTCCTACAACACACGGTAACTCTCTACCTTGGATGGCTCTTGCATCTTGTACTGGTTGAACAGTAGTAAAAAAAAAAAAAAAAAAAAAAAAAAAAAATTTATTTTCCTGAAGACTTTGCTTGCATTTTCTATCCATGGTATTCTTGGTATTCATTGGTTGAACTATATCTGTTGCTTCTACCTTTCCTTCCTTTTCCTACTCTCTAAACCCTTGTCAATTGCAATAATGCAGACAAGCAAAATGGTTGTTTTGAGGACTGTTGTTTACATGTGTTGGTATTTAAAAATGACTTTTTGCTGTTTTGTTTTTCTTTCATAAGAAAACAAAGAAGCTAAGAATTTGTTATTAATGTCTATTGCAGGGAAGCTGCCCCTATAAACAATTTTTAAGTAAATCTCTCAGTCATCTAATCCTGTGTTTGTAATGCGTGACTAGATTCATTTGGACTGCCTTATTATGACTTTAATTCACCCATATAACAAGCTGATATAAACAAGGGTGGCTCTGCCCTTTTTTTCCCCCATCACCAGAAAGTGAGAAAGAGGATGCTTCAGACACACCCAATCACTCTACAATGCATTGAAGGCAGGAGTATCAAATCACACCTGGGTGGAGTCCCCAGAGAATCTGTTCTAAACAAGGGGGACACGGAAATTTGAGCTGTGTTTGTGTTTTTTTTTATTTTTTATTTTTTTATAGGGTTTGACCAACCCACAAATTAATTTTTTGGTACTGGTGTTATCTTCAATCTGAGAGCAGTAATTTTTTTTTTTTTTCAAAAGTATCATATTCTGAATATACCTTATTTAAAACTTTTGACATCATTATAGTAATTTTCCCATATAAAAATATATGAATCATAGTGACTGCTATTTTTGTTATTTTTCTTTTTAAAAGGAATCTTTGTGACCTTTCATGTCCCTTCAGGATGTGGGTGATCATGGCTCTCCAGAATCCCTGTCTGTCTTAGCTTTTAGAAATCTGTCTATAGTTCTGAGGTTTTGTAACTACACTATTTACACTTACTATTATCCTCATCTTTATTGCCATATTCACAACATTTCAGCCATTGTATGCTCCAGCCTTCTTTAGGTGATATACATTGGAATTTCAAACAGAGTTCTTTATTTCATCCACGGGAGTAGATTGTTCTAGTTCCACATGCCATGCCTTTTCTGAATATCACAGTTTCAGTTATTTACCTTTAGCAACTCAACCTTTGAAGTTTTTTTTTCTTCTCTGCTGTTGTCAGGTATTGAACTCTGAGCTCTTCACATCATTTTTTGGATTACTCATCTAATGCTTTTATACATTGGGCCATGTGTCCAACGTATAATGGCTGAAGCATGAATAAGCAATAAAGAAGAGGACAACAGCCTGAATATTTTAAATGTAAATAGCTCTTAGAAATTTTTTTTGTATATTTCTCATTCCTTATATTGCCAAACACTTACACAACCTCAATAGGTAGGTTACCCACTGTTTCCATTTGTCTCATTTGCTTTCAGTGTGTCCTGTTAGTGACAAATTCTTCAAGTCTTCTTTCCTCATTATATATCCGAAAAGTTTCATTCCTTTTTTGTTTCCTGATTCTAAATAAAAGTGTCCTTATTATTTCCACTTTTTGTTCAGATTCTTCATTCATGGTATTCTTAGCATCCTTTGATACAACCACATTTCTGCTGCCTCAAGTCTCCTCTTCGTCTGTGAGGAAACTGTCCAGTATTCTCTGCCATATAGGAAGATTGATAATGTGTAACTGTTGAGTTTATCTTTGTTTATAATGAAATGTTTATACCTTATTTAAAACTTTTGACATCATTATGGTAATTTTGCCATAAGAAAATATAAATCATAGTAACTATTTTTTTTACAGAAATAGTAGATAAAATTAACCCCTGAAAGAGAAACAAGTTGAACTGTCATATTATAAATATACCTTATTTAAAACTTTTGACAGCATTATGGTATTTTTCACACATAAAAATATATGAATCATAGTGACAGATTTATTTGTTTTTTACAGGAATAGCAGATAAAGTTAGCCCTTGAAAGAGAAATCGCATGAATACTCATATTGTGAACATACCTTATTTAAAACTTTTGACAGCATTATAGTATTTCTGTCACATAAAAATATATAATCTTAGAAACAATTCTTTTTTTCCAGAAATATCAGATAAAATTGGCCTATGAAAGAGAACTGAATAGTCATATTAAGAATGTACCTTATTTACACTATTTACATTGTTCAAACTGTTTTTCTTATCTTTATTGCCATAATCACATTTTGGCCATTGTATGTTTCGGCCTTCTTAATGTGATAAACATTGGAATTTTGAATCAAACTCTTTATTTCATCCACTGGGGTAGATTGTTCTAGTTCCACGTGCCATGTCTTTTCTGGATATGTTTCAGTTATTTCCCTTTAGTAACTCATCTCTTTGTTCACCTCTGACGTGGCCAGGTATTGAACTCATAACTCTGTGTCAATGGATTATTTCAACCAACACTTTTGTCCATGGCAAGTAGAATTAGAACATTTTACCTCGGTGGACCAAATAAAATGTTTGATTTAAAATCTGTATAACAGACAAAATGTAATATATAAATAGTCAGAATAATGTAAATAGTGTACATAATACCTCATCTCAGAAATATAGACAGCTACAAACTATATATCTAAAAAGAAAGTACATTTTTACTCTCGTAGTATAAAATTATGTACAAAATTTCTAAATTTTGGTGTTGATTAGCCCATGGAAGTTGATGTGCCACAAAGCAAAATCAAGGAATCAACAAACATGTATATGCATAAAAGCTGACTATCATCTACCATGTTTTCAATTGTGAAAAAAAAATATATCCTACTTTTATTATTTCAAAGCTCTGAAGAAAATTAAATTTCAGCATTAAATGACCCATAAATTGATATGCCTTCAGTATGTCTTGTGAGTGTCAAATTCTTCAAGTCCTCTCTCCTTATTGGAATCAGGCTGAATACATGAACAATCATTTATATGGATAAATTAAAAATATTCTGAACCAGATCCAGACCAACAATCCTGAAATTTTGAATTCCCAAGTTTCATTACTGCAATTACATTCAGCAATTTTTTTTCTTTAAACATGATTTTTTTGGGGACAATATTTTTGTACAATAATTTTTAAAACTTGAAAATAATATGATGTGAATTTGTTATTTGTTAATAATTGAAATTAACTGCAAAATCCAGTGGAATTAACCCATGAAATAAAAATAATAGTCTGTACAGAAAATAAGGACTGACATATATTTGTCTTTAAATTAAGTGGTGGCAGACAATTTATCATTAAACTTTTAAAAGGTAAGTTTAAATATTAAAGCAATATTTAAATGCAGTGATCAGTTTTGAGTTTTCCTGTAGTTTATTGTTGCCTATCACATCTATTTGTCCCTAACTATTATAGTGAAGGCCAAATCAAGAGCCCTTTGCAGGAGGTAGCTTATATGCTACCTGATAGGGCTGCTTTTAAGCTAGTGATTTATATGGGTTGTATAAACATTTATGTGGATAAATATTTATGATTCATATGGGTTATAAAAACATTTACATGGATAAATATGATTTATATTGGTGTCACACACACACACACACATATACATACATATATATATATATATATATATATATATATATACACACACACACACATATATATATATTAAAGACATTTTTTATGTTTAACGTTCTTAATATAGATACAAGTATTTAAGTAAATGCTCTGTTTATAATAAACAGTATTAAATAACATTTACCGGCCTGAATGTCCGAGAAATTTTCCTAGAAAATATTCGTCCTTTGACAGGATTCGAACCTGCATCCCATACTGTCAAAGGATGAATATTTTCTATGAAAATTTCTTGGACATTCAGGCCGGTAAATGTTATTTAATACTGTTTATTATAAACAGAGCATTTACTTGAATACTTGTATCTATAAAAAGAACGTTAAACATAAAAAATGTCTTTAATAAATAAATTGTCGGACTTTCTCCATTTCTTAATGTATGACGTCATTTGTTTACATTTGATACGCCATGAGCAGTTATGAATGTACGAGACTCATGGAAGATTGAAGTTTATAAGCAGTAAATTCGACCTTGCCAACCGAACGCCTCTTTGTGGCCGAATTGGTTAGGCACGCCCGGCTAAATGGCGGTTCCGTATAGGATGCAGGTTCGAATCCTGTCAAAGGACGAATATTTTCTATGAAAATTTCTCGGATATTCAGGCCGGTAAATGTTATTTAATACTGTTTATTATAAACAGAGCATTTACTTAAATACTTGTATCTATAAAAAGAATGTTAAACATAAAAAATGTCTTTAATAAATATATATATATATATATATATATATATATATAAATAAATAAAAGAAAGAGGTTGTAGTGGTTCCAACAAGAGAAAAGTGTGTATATTAAAAAGAAGAGAAGAGAGGTGCCGCAAACGTTTTTGGTTGTAATGTGGATTTATTTAGAAAAAAATATTATGCTTTGTTTTCCGTAATTTTACTACACAGGTTTCTGGTCTCATGACCATCTTCAGGTAAAAACGGAGATTTTCACATATTATTAAAAATAATTTTTTCCTTATGTTTTTCAATGTTAAAAATTCTCGATATGAGACATTTTCTATTTTCGTGTTAGTAATCCGAATTTCTTTCTTGATATAAACATGGGTAAATGATTTATGAGTTTAATGCAGTATCCTTTAAACAATTGACCATAATGTTAAATAACAAAGTAAAAATGTGATAAGAATGTTCAGAATTTAAATGAATAGACTTAATACGGAAATTACATCTTTTAATTAAAATAATAATTATTTAATTGACAGTAAATTGAAATTTAATTAAAAGTGGCACTTAATATTTAAAAGTAAGATGAACCTTTCACAAATAATGATTAGAAAATAAAAGTCAAATTATTAGAAGGATTTCTTGTTTAAAGTAAGTTGATACTTTTTGCTGACATTAAGCAATGTGATGTTATATTCTTGACAAGGGAACTTTGATGCCAACACGCACACACACACACACACATCCCCAAATGAGAAAAAGAACAAATGAATTAAAGATCCACAGTTCAAAGCATTTCCTTTTTTTTTAAAAAGTGTTCAATACAAAGTAGAGCAAAATATTATATTTTTATTATAAAAGGTTATACTAAAAACATAGTATTGAAACATGAAATCGTTTTTTTGTAGTGATTTAAAAATGTTTGTATTATAACATCTTTTATTTATATATATTTATATAGCAGATTTAAAATCAAAATGGTAGATGGGCTTATTTCTATGTATGACTAGTGCATTAGTTGTTTTTTTGTGAGGTCCCTTTTGTGTTCATAAATGCATTTTTTAAATTTTTCTTGTTTCTCCAATATATTGGGAAGAACAGTTTTGGCAAATTATTTTATAAATGCCTGCATCAGAAATATTATTGCTATTAGTGTTTGAGGATCTGATTATATTCATAATGGTTTTGGAAGTGTTTGTGATTATTTTAAGATTATTTAGATGGGATAGGTTGTTCTGGATAGTGGACATGACTCTCCCAAGCCAACATACACAACTACATCAAGAAATCAAGAGAAAATGGTTGAATCTGGCAACACCACAATAGAAAAAATATTCTACACGTGAAAGTACTTGATATAATTTTCAGTTGACAATATGAATACACACATACACACACACACACACAATTGACTCTGAAGAAATTTCTATTTTGGGGACAAATTAAGAAATTGTATCATCCTAATTTGCTGATTAACTGTCAGGAATTAATTTTACAGTCTACTAACATTAATTTTTACTTAGTAGTGTCAGTCTATAGTGTTTTTCAATTTTTATCAGTATCTTCCCATTCAAGACAGTAGTGCCACTAGCATGCTAGGGATGACAGGGTTTGGAGGAATTAGGGACAGAAACATTAGTAATGAGGAGAAAGAAAAGAGGAAGACAGTTGATAGCAATTGACATTGCATTTAAATTTTTGCAGATTAAAGTTGGAAAGTATGGAGGTGGGAGTGAGTTCCACATGCAAGAAGTGCAAGAGAAGAAACTGTTAGCAAAGAAGTTATAGCTACATCTAACTAGCTCAACTGTAAATTGATGACCATTTGGTGCCAGTCTAGTATTGCACTTAAATTCATACATTCTAGGTACCATAGTGAACAGCTCATATGAGCAATTACAATGAAATTATTTATTAAAAAACAGGCACAGAAACAAACTTATAGTGGTCGGTAAGTGACTGAAGCCAAGCCGTGAGATCAGGACCAATAATACTACTGATTCTTCTTTGGATCTTATTGAGGAGCTCCAAGAAAATAACAGGAGCATCAGACCATATATGGCATCGATATTTAAAGCATGGAAAAATGGTAGACATAGATATGTATGATAGATTCCAGATAGAAAAATTGTCTCACTCGACACAGTGAACAGACTTTCTTAGCAGCTAATCTGATGATGGATTCAATATAGTCTTTCCTCCTCATGTCAGCTAAGATCTTTAGTCCAAGAAGGTGCAATGAATCACTTTCTTGGAGGATAGCATGCTGATGGCAAGCGGAGAGGGGTCTCTTAGATAAATTATGGAGAGCTGTTTAGTTTTGGAGGCATTACAATTGACAAGCAATCTTTTTCTCCACTTAAGTCTGGAAGTCATTTTGTACATTGGCTGCCATTTTGACTTTGTCTGACTGCTTGGCTTTACTATCAAGTCATAAATAGTAGTGTTGTCAGCAGAGATGCCAAGTTGAGAGCTGATGTCATTGGGAAGGTCCTAAAGAAGATTAAAAACAGAGTAGGACCAAGGATAATGCCCTGGGTAACACCTGTGTTAGTATGAAAGTATGTAGATTAGTGGCCGTTCATAACTTTCATTTCAAGATTGGATAGGAATGACTCGATCAGCTCAAAAATGTAGCTTTTTTTCAGCTTGTGGAGAAGACCCGAATGCCAGACCCTGTAAAAGGCTTTTGAGATTTCCAATGCTTCTACCTGGGCTTCACCATTTTTATCTAAAGCAAGGCTTGGCAATCTACGGCCCGTGGGCTGGATCCAGTCCACAAAGGCATTTTGACCGGCCTGCGAGCCTGATTACCAATGACTCTGTTTGTAACATGAGAGACGAGGCTTTCAAATTCAACAAAAGGCCTGCTGTTATGTCAGTGCACTAAAAATATTAGACTATCTGCCAGTTATATTTCATGAGACTTATTTTACCAAGTTGTGTTGCCTACGTTTAATGTCAAATAATGGATACATATTTGTTATGACCCTTGGCTACATTAAAAGATAACAGAAGCGAAAGGAACGATAAAGTGAAAGAGGCCAGGGAGGGACTGACATGTGAGGTAGCAGAAATCTAAAGACAGTTAAACATACGCACATTATACATACATACATACCTCATGAATGTGTGGATGATACCACATGTGTACGTACGTAAGTGTATATGTTTGCAACTATTTGTACTCATATGTATGGGTATATGTGCTTCATTTTTGTTTGGTGTGTGTGTGTGGTTTGTTTGTGGAACTATTTTCAATAAAAGTTTCAAATCTATACGTCATAATTTCATCCATTTCACTTCGGTTGATTTTTTTTCACTTTGAAGTAAATCCGACATTCCTTGAGGAAAAGTATTTTTTGTTAGGTGTTTTTTAATTTTAGATTTTCTTTTGTTTTTCTGATTTCTCAATGTTTATTTTCATTATGGTTTTAAATATTTAGG
The DNA here is from genome assembly GCA_963932145.1 of Acanthosepion lycidas. NCBI lineage: Eukaryota > Metazoa > Mollusca > Cephalopoda > Sepiida > Sepiidae > Acanthosepion > Acanthosepion lycidas. Next base: position 56,389,671 of record OZ010606.1, on the reverse strand, counting down.
TTGACAGGGGTCTCCATATGTAATTTTTCTTAATTTTTCATTAATGGCCTTCGTCCGGCCCGCGACCCGTCATTATAACACAATCTGGCCCGCAGGGTTGAATGAGTTGCCGACCCCTGATCTAAAGCATGATAGGCTCTTTCCACAATTTTTGTTAGTGCATCAACTGTTGATCTGGAGAAACTCAAGCTGTATTGCTTGTCTGAGAAAAGGCCTTGTGATGAGAGATGAACTAATTCAGCATTAATTGCAGCCTCTAGGAGTTTCCAAAATAGAGGCTAATAGGCTAATAGTTGGATGGGTCAGACAGTTCCCCAGTGTTTTTAAAAAGTTGAACAACAGACAATGACTTTCAGTAAGCAGAAGATGTCAAGGCATTTATTAGACAGTTTAGAGAGAACAGGATCTAGTTCAAGAGCAGACTTCTTAATAACTATTACAGGGATGCCATTGGATCCACATGCTTTATGGGGATCAAGGTTAGAGACTATAGCAGAAACTATGGAAGGCGTTAGATGCATATCATTAAATAGAGAATCAGTTCTAAGTGGGAAGTTAGGCAGAGATACTCCAGATGAGTCGAGAGTAAAGTTTCAGGAGAATTTATGAGCAAAGTATTCATCTTTATCAGCAGGGGATAACACCTCAAACCGATTGAAGTCATGTGGGGAATAGACCTTGCACTTACTTATTACAGAGATGCTAGTAGTCATGAGAGACAGTTTTTAGAGGTTATGCAGTGCTTCATTCTCTCAGCCAACAGTTTCTTTAAGAACTTGTTTACATTTGCTATGAGCAATAGCAAATAGGCATGTGTTATGATGAGAACTGTCCTGCTGGTATAGCATATACTACAGATAGCCTAGTATTATGAGACTGTTGATGAGAGCAGCCTCTTTAAGTGCTACCAAAGAGTTCAGGTTCCTTTTGACCAGTCGGAAGCAGCAGCCAACAAACTGCCAACCTGGAAAATCATTGCCACTGGTCAGTTTGATCACAAAAGAGTTAATTCAGTTAAGTCATTAAGGCCCTGGTAAGAAAAAGAAAGAACTAGTATACCATATCTTGAACAGAGAACATGGGATGAAACATTGGGAAAGAATTTATATTCAGTAATGATTTAGTATAGTGATTTCCCAAGTGTAGCTTAGATGTGGCATAAGGCTAAAAGTAGGGGGCACCCAGTGAGGATTGAACTCACTACTGTCATAATTCTTATAGCAAGACAAGTTTGCTAACCATTACACTACCTTGAGGTGCCCAAGTAATGACTTAGTATAAGTTTTGATGTCTACTCCCAACTAAGAAATTGGGGTGGGTAAAACTTAATTTTTCAGCATTGATAAATAAAAGTGGGTAAGCACATTCTAAATTAAACAGGTTAGGGAGATGGCTGAATTAATAAGGCCCCTAAGTGCACACATGTGCTTGTGTTTGCTGATACAAGTATCAAGAGAAAATTAATACAATGATGGAAGACAAATAATAATATAGAATCCTATTCTGAAATAGGGTGGCAAAAAATAAAAACAACGACCAATAAAAATCAAATTAAATACAAGAAAAATTAAATAAATAAATGTTCATTTAAGACTGGAAGTGTCAATCGGGACCGTTGGGCTCTTGAGTGGGTATCAAGAAAGATTTGGTGACACCAACATTCCAGATAGGAGTGGGTATATTTAAATCCAGCTGTACTGGTCTTGAGGCATGATGGGATTGCCAAAATTTGTACCTTCCATTTTGTTTTTCATTTTTTTTTTTTTTTTTTTTTTTTTCAACTGGTTTTACATTTCTGCATTTCTTTAAAATTTTTCTGGCATTTATATACTTTGTTGAAAAACGTCAAGCCAAAAATTTCACATCCAGTTTAACACTCATGATAGGCACCCATTAAAATGTATTAGTGAGAATGAACATGAAATTAGTGTGCAAGCAAGCATTTTATGCAGACATAGCCATTTGCTGAAGGCAAGTATTAACGGAAAATTAAAATGAAGAAAAAGAAAAACAATGTTTTAAAGACTAATTCTGTTAACCCCACTAAGAGAGGGACTCAATGTGCATTTACATCACATAATGAAATGGAAGTTCAAGCAAAGGAATAACATTATAGAAGGCCTCTGATGAGGAGAATAGAGGTTTTCAGGACCATGGACCCACCTTTTAATTGCTGTTGTTCCCAAGTCAAAATGAAAAAAAAAAAAAACCCAAAAAAGAAAAAAATGAAAGGTACAAATTTTTGCAATCCCATTATGTCCCAAGACCAGTACAGCTTGAATTAAATAGACCTGCTCCTATCTGACTTGGGGTGGCAGCAACCGTTAGAGTTCCAGCTCTGGGGAAAAATAGTGAACTCGAAACAAAAATCAACAGTACTTTTTTTATAGTAAAATTACCAACAGTACTTTTTTGGATTTGTAAAATGCATATCCAAAAACACCAACAGTATAAAATTATGAACAAAATATTTAGATTCTGATATTAACTCTTAGGGGTTGGAATATTGCCAAACAAAACCAAACAACATGAAAGAACTCTTTTATGACATTAGTCCATATATATCCCATGCCAGGAACAGTACACATACAGGGTGCAATAGATAAATTGTCATCTAACTTGCGCAAAAATGAAAATAACACTGACATGCCATTTTAACAGATATATTTAGCAAAAACACACAAAAATATATTGAAATACTAAAAAGTAAATTTATTCAATGTTGTAATGGAATGTCCCACACCTCCTATTGCCTATGTGGATTGACTATATCAGTAGCTATATATGGTGATCACAGGATCTACCTGGGGACTTGCTTTGGAAATTGGAGATTCATCTCCAGCTGTACTGGTTGAACTCTCTGCCTTCTGGGCAGAGAGGAGCCCAGATGAGGCTATGATGAAGGGAAGTGTCTTGTCTGGGGTGGTAGACAGCTACCTGACCCCATGTATACGAGGTCTACGGGAAATTTTTCTCTGAGCCTATGAGCTCGGTTTTAACCGATATTAAAAATGGCCTTGTGCCACCTCCTCCCTCATGGGGAGGTAAGGTAAATACTTTTGCGTCAGGAATCACTAGACTTCCACCTGATTCCTTGTCTTTTAGTAGCGTATTCTCTTTTACAATAAACCTCTCTTCTTTCATCTACGCACATGTTACTGTTCTTTCATTTGAGTACCACTTTTGTTTGTAACCTTTTAAAGATACAACATCAATAAAATCACTATGGGCTTTAACCACAGCCTCCAGGTGACTTTGGAATCTCCTGCATCCCTTCTGAATATTTTCTGTGTTTAAGTTGGTGAATGCTGCCATAATCCTTGCCTTCGGTTCATCTTTGCTGCTCAACTGCACCCCACACATAATAATCAAGAATGTTGCAGTCTGGGGAGTTAGTGGCCAGATATGAGGGTTGATGTTGAAACAGATATTGTCTGATAGCCATGACTGAGTTTTCCTGCTTGTGTGGCATGGTGCAGAGTCCTGTTGCCACACAAAGGATCTTCCAGGTGCCACTCTCTTGACCCAGGCCAGCACTACCTCCTCAAGGTCCTTGATGTAGGCCTCCATGTTGAGTCTGAAGCCATCAGAAATTTGTGAGTTCTTTCCTCATCAGAACAATCTTTGAAATTTCTGAGATGCTGTATCTTCATAATCACCATTAGACTCCTCCAACTCTTTCTGAATCCTCTGCACTGTCCTCCGATTGACACCCAAACACTCTCCAATGTTTGTATTGGAGCTTTTGACATGAATGCCAAGCAGTAAAATATGCCGTTTCCAGATTTCTGGTGGAGTGACTTCTGTCAGGTTCCTCCTTTTCTAATACTGCCCTGATCCCTACTATACTGTCCAGTTGACAAAAACAAACGATGTGTGTACAGGAAATTTAAAATTCTGACAATTTGCAATTTATCCATTGCAGCCTGTGCTACGGAATTGCTACAACTTTCAGAAAACCTGAAGTAAACTCTACAAATTGGATAGATGTAAAGGACCTATTTGAAAATACTGATCCGGTAATGTCATAATTTCATTAAAGAAATTTGGCTCTACAGGAAGATATTACAGTATATACATTAGTCGGACTATTGTCCTCATCTTTGTCGCCATATTTGTCACAACGTTTCATCCGTTGTATGCTGCGGCCTTCTTCAGGTGGTTGGAATTTTGAACTGAACCCTTTATTTCGATCACTGGGGTAGACTGTTCTAGTTCCACGTGCCATGTTTGATGGATGTCAGTTATCAGTTATCTCCTGCTAATTTTCCCTCTGAAAGTTCTCCACTGCCTTAACCGGGTATTGAACTCACACTCTTTGGGTCTGTCACTGGATCCAACCAACGCCTTCATCCACTGTGCCATGTGTCCTTGAGGACACCACCTGAAGAAGGCCAGAGCGTACAACGGCCGAAAGGTTGTGACAAATATAGCGACAAAGATGAAGACAATAGTCTGACTAATGTATATACTGTACATAATACCTCATCTCAGAAATACAGACAGAGGAAAATATTAATAAAAAATAAAACTGTTTACCAAATTTGCTTACCTACATCATTTTGTATCCAATTTTTTTACAACCTACAAACTCCCCACCCTCAAAAACTATAATCTGCTTCTAAGAGAAAATAATTCTTAATTTATTCACCTGAAAACCTTCTTCAGCATTAAATGATCCCCTGGGTTGATGCACCATAAAACAAATCAATCAACATTACTCCATATGATATCCTATAATTACTTAAAGAAACAGAACTCTATACAAAAATTTAACTTAAAAAAAAAACATTAAACACATGTCACCAACTTTAGTAATCGTGTCAACACAAACATGTATATGTACAAAAGCTGAGTATTATCTACCATATATTCAATTGTGAAAGTAGAATAACATGTATCATATTTTTATTACTTCAAATCTCCCAAGATTCTGGCTTTTAATGAACCAAAAGTGTTGATATGCTGTTAAACAAATCAATCACTGGATTTTGATGATGCAACTCTGAAGTCATTAGTGGAAGTATTAGCCTATAGAAAGTCTACATTTGCTGGGTTGTACATGAGCTGGGATTCCTTTTGTCCAAAGAAGCGGAAGATAAACCTTATCAAAATTCTTATTCATAGGGCGTTGATAATCTGTTCTGAGGCTTTCTTGGATAGTGAAATTGATTTTGTGATGAGGACTCTACGTAACAATGAGTATCTGCCTAATGTTATTAATTCTGCCATTCATGAGAAGTGCTAATTTCAGAAAAATTAAGCCCGCTACGGAAGAAAGGTGCCCTGTTTATCTGTGCCTGCCTTGGACTGAAGATGACTGTGAAAACTTATACCAGCAAATTTCCTCTAGTGTCCGTGAGTGTTATTTTTCCGCTATGGTTTGTATCATATTCAACACCTGACCTATCCTCTCATCTATTCATAAGGATGTTCTCTTCCCTTCATCAAGTAAATTCTGTTATATATAAGTAAAATTATGGTTGTGGAGTTAGCTACATAGGGAGGACAACCCAATGACTAGATGCTAGAATAAACATGTGCCAAGTAAGAACAGGAAACATACCTTGGTTCCAAATGAACTGATCCAAAACACCTATGGACCCTCAGTTTGTGAGCACCTTATAAAAAACAGGTGTGCAGCTGAATTTAGTGCTGACTGGTTCATTGTTTTCTCCCAGTCACACTGTTTATTTCACTTAAACATACTGGAGTCAATGTATATCAAGTCTCACAAATCTTCTCTCTGTAAACAGTGTGATAGTTTGCTGGGGCTTGCTATAATTGGTTTCTAGTACCCCCTTCCCCTCCTCTCATCAATCATTTGCAAATTTAAATTTATTGTATTTTACCTTTTGTAATCCCGATTTTAAAAAAACCCAAAAAAAACCCCATTGTTCTTCCTTAATTATGCCAAGTAATATTCAGCTAAATGTCTTTACAGCAATATATATGGATATATATATATATATATATAATAGAAATGTTTTTGATATTTGAATAATTTCATGTAATAATTTGAGTCTAGGTGTCAGTTTTGTCCTTTTTGGGGAATCCTCAGCAGTGCACATCCACTACTGAGAATTGAACTCCAGTCCCTTACAATACAATGTGGGTGTCATACCACTGGGCCAGTGAGCCTTGGTGATGAAGAGGAATCTGACTAGACTCAAAAAGGATGAAACCACTTTCCAGTTCTTTCTGTATTCTGTTGTAGATTCTTTTTCTAGACTCAATGAATAATGTGAAATTACAAAAAAATTTTTGTTACTTATAAACCTATGCTTGATCCAGGTTTAATGCTCTGGATGGAGTGGGTTGGTGAAAGAAGACATTGCTCTTGGGGCCGGTTCCAATGGGTTCTGTATATTTGGATTAGTATCACCACCAGGATTAGTTATAGATGCATTATATTGAGTTTAGTTAGTTCCTGCTTTGTCACCAAGGCTCACTGGCTAAGTGATATGATGCTTGTTTTAGATTATAATGGCCTGGGTTTGGTTCTTGGTAGTGGATGCACATTGCCGATGAGTTTCAAAAAAAAAAAAAAGAGAAAAAAAAAGGACGAAACTGCCATCCAGTTCTTTCTCCATTCTGTTGAGGACTCTTGTTCTAGACTCCATAAATTATTATTTGAAATATGTGTGCGTCTGTGTATATAAAAATTGGGAATTATTAGATGTAACTAAATTTGATGCTAACAGTTTTTTCCCTTGCACTTCTCACTTATCTCTCTCCCAGCTTCTTGCTTCCCTGTCACTTTGATCTTCAAGAATTTAAATACAGTATCAATTATCTTCTGTTTTCTTAATTCTTGTTCTTTTATTTTTCTCTCTCCTTAAGGTTTTTCTTGTGTTGCTTCATACGCAGTACTTCTCCCCACCCCCCCCCCAACTGCATCTCAGTGGCTTTATTACCTTGCTTGGGATAAAATGATTAAAACACACATACACGCACTCCAAATGTAATATTTGCTATTTCTGTGAACAATACAAGACACAGATCCAACAGAACTGTTGGATAGAGCAGGTCTTTAGCTGTTAAGATCTATTTTTTCTACTAATTATCACTGTTGGTTATATTAATCTATTCATATCTATTTTGCTTCATAACTAAAAGCCACGTCATGTTGAAACACTGCTTGACTTTGATCATAGAAGAACCAATGTCAAGCCTGGCCAGTACCTAGATGAGTAACCACTTGGTAATACCAGATGCTGTAAGTTTGGATGTGCAGGTGGTGCAATGGATAAAGGCTCAGAGAGCCAAGTTCCAATTCCAATTGGGTTCATTGTATCCACTTGTGTAAAACTACTCTTGGGAGAGGTCCATCTCTTCTCCTTCCCCAACTATGAATTAAATCATTATCATTGTTAATAACATAAAATTGGATACAAAAAGTTGTATGATTACCAGCTGTTAATCTTTGTTGGTCATTGCCTAGTTAGGTGACCACTTGGGAGTACCAGATGTTATAGGTTTAAATGTGCAGGTGGTGTAATTAATAATGGTTCATAATTGTTAATGATAGTGCAAAGTTTCAATTCCAGTTGGGTTTATTAAATACCTTTGAGAAATTCTCCCACTTATGGGCTAATTAGTAAGACTTTTTTCACTAAAACCATTATCACCAATAAAATTGCATACAAAATATTTAGATTTTGGCATTAAATAACCCATAGTGGTGTTGATATGCTGCTAAACAAAAGCAAGCCACCAATCTTCATACCATGATCACTCTTATCTGGATCTCAAGGTTTAGCTTCATGAACTAAGTGTTGTAACCTAGGGAAGATTACTGAATAGAATAATCACACAAAGGTTGGGAATGAACGATAATACTTAGGACAAGAACAACACATATAAGATTTGCCAGCGGCATGTAGAAGTAGTAGTCAACTGCTAGAAGTGAGTCAAGTGAATTCCACAATGAATCTCAAACTGCAGGATACCTACCAACCAACCCATATGATCAGATGTGGCACAAAGCCGAATTTAATGTAGGGTATCCAAGCCTGTAGGATTGGCAAAAAGTTCCCTGTAGACCCCATATAAAATGGGGTCAGGTAGCTGTTTCCTGAGATGAGACTCTGCCCTTTGACATAAGCTCATCTGGTGATCCTCTCTGTCTGGAGGCAGAGAGTTTGACCAGCACATCTGGAGACAAATCTCCACCTGCAGACCAACATACAGTATTTACTACTATATTTATGTCAATGGGGACATACCCAATATCATCGATAGGTATGCTACAACACTAAGTTAGAAGATTCTATGTCTACACAAGATATACTTATGGCTGATAGTTTTGTTAGAGACTCAGGACATGAGGAAATATGCAGATTCTTTAAGTGATCTTAAAATGATAAATATTATTTGTGCATTTTATTGTTGGGTATGACAGCAGTTTTATAAGGAATACTGAGAATATCTTGGACCATACTCTCAAACAGTTCCAAGGAAAATCCTTTGCTAACAATCAAAAAGAGGTGAAATCTTTGGAAAATTTATTGTGGAAGGGAGGCTTGGAAAGTTTAACACTCACAAGTTGTTTCGAAAGTAAGAGATGCTGAGAAAAGGAGTCTGTAACTGATTTGACAAGTTTGTGCAAACAGTAATAAGTACCATAAAGAGCAATAAAAAGGAAGCTGTAGAGAGCCATGATTACCTACATCATGAAGAGATGGTATAGCAGGTGGGAAACTAGATTATAAAATGGAATGTTTTTATACTCATAAAAATATGCCCTTTATAACTAAAATTCTGGAAAAAAAAAATGCTTGACATCTGATAATTTCTGTAGATATCAGGAAATGCGATCTTTCATTCTTCTAAAACCATTATCTGCCATATCCCTTCAGGATATGAATGATTGTAGCTCTCTAAAATTTCCTATCCTTTGTATCTCTTAATGTTTGTCTACTTACTATTCCTCACAGTTTGTTCCACCAACCATTTAAGTTCATGAGGGAGGTTTCTTGCTCTTGCTTCAGTATGCCTCGAGAGTGCCAAATTCTCCAAGACTTCTTTCTGCCTAATCTGATCGAGATTTCAACTTTCTCTTTCTGATTCTAAGTATGTGTCTTTTTTTTTTCATTTTCTTTAAAACTTTGATGTTATTTACAGGATCTCTCCATGGTAGTCTGTTGCCTCAAATCTCTCCTTTATCCGCAATGAAATAGTCTAGCATTCACTAGACTCACTGGTCAAAATAGAGGAAATTCTGCTATAAAATTCAAGAAAACTCTGATACAAAGTTATGGCTTGATATTACAGTCAGGCATGACAGTGAATAAACAATCTGTTTGGTGTATTGTGCAAACTGTAATCTGACAGTGAAAGCCAGGGCCAAAACAGATATTTCGAAATAAATACATCAGAATGTAAATAGAAGTACGTGAATTGCAGTTGTACAAGCAACAGATCTTGGTCAATATATAGCTTTTATTTGTTTTTAACGTTATTAAGACACATCTCCAAGTTCATACTTAAATACCATCTGGTGACATCATGTGAACACATTTCATTATTTAATACATTTTATTTTATTTCACCCCAAGCAAGGCAATAAAGCCACTAAAACACAAGGGGTTACTGAGAGTGAAAGAAGCTGAGAAAATGCTTTAAAGTAGAAAGAATAATAAAAAAAAAAAAAATTAAAGATGAGGATTGACATTGCATTTAAAATTTTGAAGATTGTAATTGACAAGAAACCAAGCAAATCGGAGGGAGCTCAAGTGAGTATTTGGAGAGAAGAAACTATTGAAATTGAACTTATGGTTTGGTTGGTTTTTGTTTAGTGGCATATCAACCCCTATGGGTCATTTAATGCTGAAATCTAATTATGTTTTATGCAGTCTTATGGTTTCATGTACAAATATTTTGTACATAATTTTATATTATCAGGGCAAAAGTTTTTCTTTTTTTTTTTTTCTCAAGATATTTTGTTTGGAGATAAAATCTATTGCTGGTAATTTTGCTATAAAAATATTCTACTGCTGGTCATTTTTCTCATGAAATTATTGCTGATATTTTGCCATAATTTTATACTTTCTTAGTGAACCACAAAACAAAAATCAAAAGACTGTTTTCCCATAACTGGGGACCTAACAGGTGTTACCCCTTGGGTCAGGGTGGACCTGAGAATAACATCAGTTAAGAGGTGGTTTCACACTCCTCAAAACATCCAATCTCTCAATCAGTGACATTGCTGTCAGATACAGTTTGTCATACTCAGGACCAAGAACTTATTACATTTTGCAATTTTAACAGTGAAGTGATGAAACCTAATTGACAATCTAGTACTGCATTTATAAATTTGAGGTATCAAATAAGAACACTCATTAGAAAAACTGTCATGAAAATATTTATAGAAAATGTATAGAGAAGCTATATCAAGGCAATATGAAGCTGAGATGTGAGGTCAGGACTTGATAACATTGCAAATTCTTCTTTGGATTTTACCAAAAGTCCCGAAAATATATAGAGGCACTAGACCAAATCTGTTGGCAATATTCAATGCATGGATGAACAGGAGACTTATAAATATGTAAGATAGATTCTGGTAGTAAAAATTTTGTAGCACAACAGTGAACAAACCTTCCTAGCATCAGATCTAGCAATTAATTCAATATAATCTTTCCATTTCAAATCAGCAGAAAACGTTAGCCCGAGAAATTGCAATGTGTCATTATCGTGGAGGTTAGCATCAGCAGAGTCCAATATATATATATATATATATATATATATAATATATATATATATAATATATATATATATATAATATAATATATATATATATATATAAAATTCGTTGACAGTACTGTTTCATTGTATCACAGCTCCTGAGTGTGGCACTAGATATCTGAATGCTTCAAGCCAGGACTGAAACACGACTGATTTGGTGTCAGTTTTTACCACTGAGCTATCATCATACGGCAGAGAGAAACAGCTAATTCTAGCATATTGCTTTTATGAATGTAAACAAATGCCAATCAGAGGGCTCCTCTTCATTTTACTGAAGAGCTTTGCATTAATGCAGGTGGCTGTTGTTTATAGAATCAGCTTTTCTCTCAAAAGTGCTTAATTGAAATGTATTTTTAAGAGCTTAATTATGTATATATGAAAACTATATTTTATATAAAATACTAGCAGGAGAGCCTGGCGTTGCCCGGGGATGTAACAGTAAAAGATAGATCAAGTATCGACCATCATAAAGACTGAAAAATAAAATTGACAAAGATTATTATTAAGGTTCATGGACACGCATGTCTTAGAATTTTTTTTTTTTTTTACAAATTGGTCAAACCCAAATTCAAACAAAAACATTGTTTTCAATCGTTATGAGTCTACCGATTGAATAGAATTTTATTATAAACAATTGTCTTGTAAATGGAATTTTTAAAGCATTCTGAAAGTAAAAATAAAGAAAAAAGTGTGCAAGACAATAAGAAATGCTACATGCCAAAAAAAAGTGAAGTTTTGTTGAAATTGGTTGAAAAATGTAGGAAATCTGATCCCATATATCAACGAACACACACACAAACAACCTGGGTTTTATAAGTATAACTTGATATGAGTTGTCCCCCCTTTCATTCTCACAATGCCTCTTAATTGTGTTTTCAAATTGATTTCATGCAAAAACAATTGTTTTTCCAATTTTTGGCACTGTCAGAACCACTGCAAGGTAATTTTACGTAGTGCTGTGAAGTTTTGTTGAAATCAGTTCAAAAATGTAGGAAATCCAATCCAATATATAAACGTACAGAAACACACACACACAACCTGGGTTTTATAATAAGTATGATGAAAAAATTGAGTCTGATAATATAAATGGGAGTGAAACAGTATAGTGTTTAGAAGGAAGAAATATAATATGGATAGAGATGTGTGTGTCAACACAGCCAAATTTTAATTTTACCATTAACTGCAATCAATATCGATTGGAATGCTGTTGGCCATGTCAGGTTTTCAAGAAAATGTGGTGAGAGTTCAAATCTTCTTGGAGGATATCCCTTTATTTTTGCTTCACAGTAATCAATGAATGATAAAGACCATATCTTTTCAATGTTTTTCTATCAGCAAACAGGATTCATTCGTTATCAGTTTGAAACTGCACTGAATAGATTTTGGTGAAATGCTTGCTCAAGAATAAAAGAAAAATAAAGGAACAATATTATATTTTATGTAATTTTGTTTTTGTTATTACAGCTAAAATGTGTAGACATAACTCCACATGTTATGAAATAGATCCTGTCTCAGGAAAATAAGAGAATAACATTAAAGAAATAAGTCAGTTAATTAAGTTGTCAAGCATTTTGCTAAATTGACCTAATAACCTACATCAAATATATGTAAAAGGACACTTATTTTTTTATTTATTTTTTTTTTTTTTATTTATTTTTTTTTTTTTTTTATTTATTTATTTATTTATTTTTTTATTTATTTTTTATTTTTTTATTTATTTTTTTATTTTTTTATTTATTTTATTTATTTATTTTTTTTTCAGTTTTACTTGAGGTATTCTGTGACTGAAACATTTTAGGTTACTTCTTTCCTTCAAGCTTTGACTATTTTATGTTCTTAGAGTCATTTTGTATTCGTTCGTCTGTTAATTTACCAGTGGCCTTTTAAATTATCATTTCATCCATTTTCATGTATGATTTATTTTTTTAACTGTTTCTTGTATATCATCCCTCCTTCTTTTCATCTTTCAATCTTTATCAAAGTTCGTACTCTTCAGCTTCTGTGGTTTTAATTTTTTTTCTTTGTTTTCATTCTTTTATATATTTAAAAACTTTTTTTTTTCAATCAGTTTCTTTTTTTTTTTTTTTTTTTTGTAATTATTATTTCCTTTTTCTTTTTTATTTTGTTTTGTTCCCCGCCCCATAATTTTGATATTATCTTTTTGTGTTTTTCTTTCTACAGTGTTGTTTCTTCTATTTTTTCTTAATTTTCATTCATTGCCAGCTCTTCATTTTCTTTCTTGTTTCATTTTTTCTTCCCTAATATAGTGCATATGGAAAAAAAAGTGTAATTAAATGTATGTACCAATATGGTAAAATATGACTTTCACCTTAAAAAAAAATAAAGATTATTTATAGTGCCAAAAAAATAAAAAATAACTACAACAATTATCATTAAATAATTCACTTGAAACCATTGAAAATCCACCTTAATTTTCTCCTCTGCACATACAAACATGTGACATTTGTACTATTGGAAAATCAGTTCACACAGACAGGTCGTTAACACATGCATCAATAAAAATTTCATCTCCTTTTCTTTCCAGGCCATATTAAAATTTAGCTCTTAGCACTCAGTAAAATTTTGAAGGAAAAAAATTTCTTAAAATTCTTGATTTTTCAGCTAAATTGTCTGGAAACTCATTACGCACATCTGTAAAAAACTTACCTTATTCTGTCAGATTACAATCTAAATTTGACCTACATTTGACTCTAAACAAACAATTTTACTCATTATTAATGTCGCACATAGCTCCAACATTACATCGCAACCAGATACTAAATAATACACATTTTGTTGTTTCCATGTTTCTCAATTTTACAAGTATTTTTTTGCGTGTGTGCGTATATATATATATATATATATATATATATATAGCGCGCCTGAGCTAGCACCCACCCTCTCTAAACTGTATAATTACTGCCTCAAGGAATCCTGTTTTCCTGACTGCTGGAAGTCCTCATCCATTGTTCCTGTCTTTAAGAACTCTGGAGACCCCCCTGACCACTGTAAATTACCATCCTATTAGTCTCCTACCCCTCTTCGGCAAAGTCTTCGAAGCCCTAATAAATGCAGAAGTGGTTAACCACCTTAACTCACACGACCTTCTCTCAGACAAGCAATATGGTTTCCGCTACGCCCATTCTACGGCTGATGTGCTTACGGCCACCACTGAAACCGTCTACCAAGCACTTCAAAATAACAATGAGGCTTGTGTCGTGGCCCTAGACATCTCCAAAGCATTTGATAGAGTTTGGCATGCCGGCCTTCTTCATAAGCTCCAGGGTTATGGTATTACTGGTTGACTGTTTGATCTAATACAATCATTCCTGTCAAACCGAGAATTGAAGGTCGTTCTCAACGGATTCTCCTCCAGTTCCTATCCCACGAACGCAGGTGTTCCCCAAGGCTCCATCCTTGGCCCCACTCTTTTCCTTATTTTCATCAACAACCTTTCTGATGCCATAGGTTCCCAAGTTGGCATCTACACGGACAACACTACAATTTACTCCTGCCTCAAAAACAAATCTAGTGTTGCTGACAAAACTAACCTGGCCATGCGTCTTGAAATGGACCTCCAATCGGTTGTTAACTGGGGAAACAATTGGATGGTCAAATTTAATGCCTCAAAAACTAAACTACTCTCCATTAACCACCATAGAGATCCTTCCCTTCCCCCCATTAGAATGTCTGATAGTCAACTTCTTGAGAGCAACTCCCTGTGTCTGCTCGGTCTCATGTTGACTGCTGACTTGAGATGAAACAAATACATTGAGTTAATTGCTTCTTCCACTGCGAGGAAAGTTGGCTCTCTGTGGCGCACCAGGAAATTTTTCTCCCCTGAATCGATACTTCAAATATACAAAACAACCATTCGCCCTTGCATGGAGTATTGCTGCCATATATGGTCTGGGGCACCTTCTGTTTACCTCAGAGTTCTTGACAAGATCCAGAGACAGATATGTAATGTGATTGGCCCTGATCTGGTGTCTTGTCTGTAGCCACTATCTCACAGATGCGCCGTCGCCTCTCTCTGTCTCTTCTACAAATACTTACATGGTAATTGCTCCGATGAGCTGCTTTCACTGGTTCCCAGTCTCCATGAATTCAAGCGCCCTACGAGGCTGGCAACCCGCTCTCACCCTTACACTGCAGAAACTTTTAAATGTAGCTGTCTCTTCTACTCCAGTAGCTTCATACCTTGTACCTCTCGCCTGTGGAACACAATTCCTAATTACTGTTTCCCTGATAGCTATGATCTCCAACTATTCAAATGTAATGTCAATTGACATCTCCAGTTACCTTGATCTACCCACTATCCTTCCCCTCATCCTTTCTTCTATCACTCCTATATGCTACTATACTTACAGGACAGCAAGAGGGATAGAGGAAACCAATGTGAAACCTACCTAACAAGCTTGAGTAAATGGCTAGCAGAACAATATTTAAGAGGTAACAAAAAGACAAAATTTATTAAGAGCGACAAAGGTCTAGAAATTGTGGAGAGCCATGATCACAAACATCCTGACGGGACATGGAACATAGAAGCAGAAGAAGAACAAGCTAGAGTAAATGGATAGCAGAACAAGGTTTGGGAGAGATAACAAAAAAACAAGAATTGTTTAGAGTTACAAAGGTTGGAAATTGTGGAGAGCCATGATCGCTAACACCCTGAAGGGACATGGAACATAGAAGCAGAAGAAGAACGAGCTTGAGTAAATGGATAGCAGAACAAAATTTAAGAGCGGTAACAAAAAGACAAAATTTATTAAGAGCTATGAAGAACAGGAATTTGTGAAGAATCATGATTGCCAACCTCCGGAAACAAAAGTTGTGTCATTTTTATATGATTTTGTTCACTTGACAATTTCTCTATCTCGGCTTTGAAATGTAAGATTTTTAAAGAAAATTGCTGCAGTTTCAGTCCTAACATAAAATGTCAGAAAATTTAATCTCAGCATATTCATAAGTTTCCAAATGTAGAAGTGGTCAAACATGGATCTCCACGACTTTCTTTTAGAACTATGCAAAGAATTTAATGGACTCTTATCATTTCTCTCTGTTGCTGTTCTACTGTCCATTTACACAAGCTCATTTGGTAGGTGACTCACTGTTTCCCTCTGCATGTCTTGCCTTCAGTATGTCCTGTTAGTGCGAAATTTGCCAAGCCTTTTTTCCTCATGTGTCTAAGAAATTTCAACTCTCTCTTTCTGGCACCAAACAAAAATGTTCTTTTTGTTCCTATTTTCTTTCCGTCCTGGGGGTATGATGATAAACTACATCTGCCTCCTGGGCATGACGGTGAGCTACAGCAAGGTCTCTGATCAGGAGATTTTGTGGAGTGTGGAACCACCTCTTAATTGCTGATGTCCCCATGTCTGCCCTGACCCATGGTGGTAGCACTTGTTAGGGTCCCAGCTATGGGCAAATACTTAACCCCGAAACTGGGGTAAAAACACTATGAAAGTGTAAAAATAAGTTTTAATGTCAGAAATACTTTGAAAAAAAAAAATTATTACCAGCAATATATTTTTGAAAAAATATTGCCAGCTATACATTTTTGAGGAAAAAAAAAATTATTACCAGAAATAGATTTTTGACAAAACAATATTGCCAGCAATAAAAATTGTCGGTATTAAATAACCCAATGAGATTGATATGCCATAAAACAAAACAAACCAACCTGTTTCCTTTAAAATGTCCTTGTTGCTCACATGGTTCAGCCATGGCATTCTCAGCATCCTTCTGTAGAACCACATCTCCATCTATGAGAAAATTATCTAGCATTCACTGCTTTATAGGAGAACTGATATTACAGTGCAGTTCAACATGCTTTTCCTTGTTTCTAAGAAAATTTTCCTTTTTCTTTCAAAGATTGAAGGAATAATGTAACTAGAAGTCTGTCTTTATATCTTATCATTTTTCCATTTTTTTTTTATTTGCTTTCCTTTTGATTTTCTTCTAGTTTCTTTATTTACCCTTTACCTTTCCTTTTTCTTACATGTTTTTACCTCTTCCTCTTTTTCCTTTGTTTTCACCATTCTTTTGTTCAGAAATGGAAAGATTGGTAATAAATTGCTATTTTTAGTGATTTTCTCTCTCTCTCAATGTTGCACTGAAGCATTAAAATTTTCTTTTTTTTCTTTCTTTATTCTTTTTTTTCTTTCTTTATTCTTTTTTTTCTTTCTTTTTTCTTTTTTTTCTTTCTTTTTTCTTTTTTTTCTTTCTTTTTTCTTTTTTTTCTTTCTTTTTTCTTTTTTTTCTTTTTTCTTTTTTTTCTTTCTTTTTCTTTTTTTCTTTCTTTTTCTTTTTTTCTTTCTTTTTTCTTTTTTTCTTTCTTTTTTCTTTTTCTTTTTTCTTTCTTTTTTTTTCTTTTTTCTCTTTTTCTTTCTTTTTTTCTTTTTCTTTTCTTTTTCTTTTCTTTTTCTTTTCTTTTTTCTTTTCTTTTTCTTTTCTTTTTTTTCTTTTCCTTTTTTTCTTTTCCTTTTTTCTTTTCCTTTTTTCTTTTCCTTTTTTCTTTTCCTTTTTTCTTTTCCTTTTTTCTTTTCCTTTTTCTTTTCCTTTTTTTCTTTTCCTTTTTTCTTTTCCTTTTTTCTTTTCCTTTTTTCTTTTCCTTTTTTTCTTTTCCTTTTTTCTTTTCCTTTTTTCTTTTCCTTTTTTCTTTTCCTTTTTTCTTTTCCTTTTTTCTTTTCCTTTTTTCTTTTCCTTTTTTCTTTTCCTTTTTTCTTTTCCTTTTTTCTTTTCCTTTTTTCTTTTTTTTTCTTTTCCTTTTTTTTTTCTTTTCCTTTTTTTTTTCTTTTCCTTTTTTTTTTCTTTTCCTTTTTTTTTTCTTTTCCTTTTTTTTTTCTTTTCCTTTTTTTTTTCTTTTCCTTTTTTTTTTCTTTTCCTTTTTTTTTCTTTTCCTTTTTTTTTCTTTTCCTTTTTTTTTCTTTTCCTTTTTTTTTTCTTTTCCTTTTTTTTTTTTCTGTTAATCATTTCACCCCAAGGAAGATTAGAATACCACTAGTATGCATATATTGAGTAACTTGCCTTAACCATATACTCAGCCTTGGGTAATGATCCAGTAAGGGATTGTACTAAACAAAATGCAAAAGAAAAAAGATCTACATTATTTACATTATTCAGACTATTTATTACAATGTTTCAGCCCTTCTTCAGGTGGTTTGAATGTCGAACTGAACCCTTTATTTCACTCACTGGGGTAGACTGTTCTAGTTCCACGTGCCATGTTTAATAGATATCAGTTATCTCCTGTTCATTTTCCCTCTGAAACGTAATAAATATGGTTACAAAGATGAGGACAATAGTCTGAATAATGTAAATAATGTACATAATACCTCATCTCAGAAATATAGACAGAAAAAATATCTTTATCATTTGTTGTTATCCTTTCCCCATTTTTTTTTCATTTGCTTTCTTTTTCATTTTCCTCTGGCTTCCTTACTTACTCTTTACCTTTCCTGTTTTTTTTTTTTTTTTTTTACCTGTTTTTTTTTTTTTTTTACCTGTTTTTTTTTTTTTTTTTTACCTGTTTTTTTTTTTTACTCCTTCACTCTTTCTCTTTTGTCTTCAATATTTCGTTGTACAGAATTGGAAAGATCAGTAGTAAATGGCTTCTTTTAATGATTTTCTCTCTCTCCCAATATTTCACTGAAACATGAAAATTCTTCTTTTTTGTTAATCATTTCACCCCAAGGAAGGTGAGAATGCCATTAGTATGCACATATTTAGTAACTTGCCTTAACCATATACTCGACCTCGGGTAATGATCCAGTAAGGGATTGTACTAAACAAAATGCAAAAGAAAAAAAGACAGTCTTTATTATTTGTTGTTATCTATTCGCCATTTTTTTTCATTTGCTTTCTTTTTCATTTTCCTCTGGCTTCCTTACTTACTCTTTACCTTTCCTATATTTTTTTTTTTTTTTTTTTTTTTTTTTTAACAGGTTTTTTTTTTTTTTTACCTCTTCCTCTTTCTTCAATATTTTGTTGTACAGAAATGGAAAAATCAGCAATAAATGGCTTCATTTACTCATTTTCTCTATTTTTGTCTGAATATCACACCGAAGCATGAAAATTTTCTTTTTTAATCATTTCACCCCAAGAAAGGTGATGATGCCACTAGTATGCAGGGAGTTACAGAGAACAGAAGTAAGAGAAAAGACTGATGCTAAACAAAAATCTTTTTTCCGTTCCCATTGGCTTATACATTCCCATGATTCGCCTGGGTTTGATGAAATTTTATAGCTGATTTTTTTTTTTTTTTTTTTTTTTTTTTTTTTTTTTTTTAGCTGATTTTATCAAGTCACCTTCTCTAGAATGGTTGCCAACCAAGGCTATAGAGCTCAATCTATCTTGCTAATTAACCCACAGCTGGAAGGATAAGAGATGGATTCATACCTTTTTCAAGGTTATTTGCACATTGGTTGGAATTCGAACTCAGCTCTTCGATATCTCATTTCAAGCTGCTACCCATTATACTGCAAACACAGGCATAAAGAGAGTTCAATCCTATTCCCTCCCCTCATTTCATTAAAAGAACGATTCACTGCCAATTCTTTGGTTCTTCGGCAGGATTTGCTGATAATTGTTCACAGAGTTAAGCAGTTTCAATCAATATTAAAGGGAAAATACTTGCTAATACAAATGTCCTGTGTCTTAAAGTAAATAGGCTTGATTTATTATTGAGATGCTTTGCAGATAAAGATTAATGCTCTAATATTGACTTGAAAAGTTTGTCGGGGCAAACCATTGTTCTTGGCAATGGGCCATCAACACTGCTGATGATTATCCCCAGCCCCCACCAGTTTCTCTCCCTAAGACATTTAACAAGGAAAATAACCTATTAACCCCAAGCCAACATATCATTTCATGGAACATTTTCAAAATTTTGGAAATTTGGATTAACGAACTGGACTGCTTGCGTTAAGATTACCTTTGAGGGAAAGGAAATGGACTTTTAAAATTCTTAAAAAAAATTTTTTTTATATTGATAAAATTTATTGAAGTAGTATTTTACAATTATGAATATGTCTGCAGGAATTCATTTATAAAAAGAGAGATAATTTCTAAAAAAAATTGTGTAACAATAAGTTTTGTTGATTTATGCAGGAAAACGTTTTTTAAAATCATAGCAAGTATGATAAATATTATTGTATACGACTAATTATCAGATGTTAGTAAAATCCAAAGTTCATGTTATCCCGTATTTCCCATGTTTTGCCAGACTTTTTGCATCTCTCTCAAGATAACTATCAGAAAATAAAGAAGCTTATATTCTATCTTACTTTTAAGGAAGCAAATTCATAACTTGTTTCTTTTGAATAAAAATATATATATTTATTTATATTTATTTTCAGTAACCCATCTATAAATATATATATATATATTCAATAATATCTAATATATATATATATATTCAATAATATCTAATATATATATATATATATATTCAATAATATCTAATATATATATATATATATATATTCAATAATATCTAATATATATATATATATATTCAATAATATCTAATATATATATATATATATATTCAATAATATCTAATATATATATATATATATATATATATATAAAAATAGCTAGTTACAATTGTGTTACTCTATGTATTGAGCCCTCTTTTAAATTAAATGTATGAACATTAGAACTGTACTCTATTCCTTCTCATCTTACCTGTGTGTGTATACATATACAGACACACACATATATATATATATATATATATATATATATATAAAAATATTTTTTGTTAATACTTTATTTTTATAGATACAATTTATTTAAGTAAATGCTCTGTTTCTAATTTATTACATTTACTGGCCTGAATGTTCAAGAAACTTCATAGAAAATATGCTTTCTTCGACAGATATTGAATCTGAATTCCAATATGTAAACTGTCATTTGATTTGATATGCTGTACTGTTCATCGACACAGAAGTATCTGGTTAGCAAAGTCTGAATTACTGTTTATAAACAATCTTTTCAGTTTTTTTCAATTGATCATTTCTGTGCATAAAACGTATCTCTATCTATAAAAAGTAGGATGTGTGTATGTGTGTGTGTGTAACTAATGCAAGGCCACAATTTTCGACAGATTTGCACCAAAATTTACATGCACATGCTCAGTTAGCAGGAAGGCCAAGACTGACTTTGCATCTCCCAACTCCAATCGATAGTGGAAATAATCGATTTTTTTCATGCTTTTATGGCAGTTTTCATGTAGTTTGCAGCCATTTTCTACTGGCCAGAATAAGAGCCTATAGCTGGCTGCCACGAATAGGCAGGAAGATTCTATTGGTCAGCGTGAGAGCCAACAGCTTACTGACACGAATGTTAAGTAGCATGCAAAAAAAATCGATAGCTGCATTCGTCACAAGTGGGAAAAATTTAAATCTGCATGGCACTTTACTCCAATTGGCTCATTCGCTTGCTTAAACCAACGTTGATTCTGATTTTGCAGAACTGGGTTCGGTGTGAAAAAGTATTTGTTACTAATATTCTTTTTTCATTCAGTTTTTCCAGTTATGAGTCCTTTTTTAAAGCTGATCGTTTTATGTTCATTTTGTTTAGTTCTTTTTACGTAACAGATTTAATGTGTAGTATAGAGCTTAGAAAAAATTTGCAGTGTGAGATAGGCAAGAAATAAGGCATGTAGCAATATCAGCACGGCAAGGGGCACTCCTTTAAAGGCAGGGAAGGGCAAAAATATTTTAAGTCAAGTGATAGCAATTGCTGTATGAGTCATACGATTTTTGAATCAAGCACGGGCAATGCCGGGTCATGCTGCTAGTCTTAACATAAACAATGACGGTATATAACAAAATTGAGTAAGTCTGACAATTATTTAATATCTTCTATTTACACATTTATTCTTATAGATACAATTTACTTAAATAAATGCACTGTTTATAATTAAACAGTATTAATTACATTTACTGGTCTGAATGTTAGAAATTTAGATGAAAATATGCGTTTTCTGTTGCTCAATGGTACAACATATCAGGTCAAATTAATATAGGAATACAGATTCAGAAAATTCATATTTTTCTATGAAATTTTCTCAAATATTCAGGCCAGTAAATGTAATTAATACTGTTTAATTAAAAACAGAAAATTTACTTAAATAAATTTTATCTATAAAAATAAGTTTTGAAAAATTTGAATTTTTACAGAGATTTAAATTCTCTGTTCTTAATTAGACAATACTAATTACATTTACCGGTCTGTGTGGTCAAACCACCATTTGATCTGTTACACTAAAGTGCATCAGATCAAATGGTAGTTTCTGTGACAAATGTGGATACAGGTTTGAAACCTGGTGGAGAGAACTTTTTCTTTAATATTTCTTAAGTGCACAGGCTGATAAATGTTTAAAAGTAAAAATGGTGCATCTGTTTCAAATATGAGTTTTTCTCTAAAAATAGCATTTGAATTCATATTGTTGGATTAAAAGCAAATCGATTAATTCTTTAGAAATTATCATTTACCTGAAAATTCTCAACTTTTTTGTTATACATTATTTCGACCATTGTGCCCTCTAGCCTTCATCAGGTGTTGATCCAGTTAATCTTTAGGGAATTCCAAACTGAACATTTTATTTAATTAATAGTTATTTTAATTTGATTCTTCTTTTTCACTGTGTCTGAGAATATTTCATATTGATCTTTTTAATACTGCTCAGTTATTGCTTGCTCTGTTTCCTCCGAGTCTGTACTGCCCAGCCCAGAGATTGAACTCACAATTACTATATTACCAAATTTATGAACCAATGCTTTTACTAGGCTATTATCCTATGTGATTATAGCTTAGGTTATCTCTAGTGATAGCAACAAAGATTACTATTACAATTATTACATTACCAAATTTATGACCAATGTTTTAACATAGAAAGTTATTATCCCAGGGAAAAATAGTTTAGTTATCTACTGTGATGACAGCAACAAAGATGAGAACATTAGCCTATTGCTGAGTTCAGGTGACCTATCCAGGCTCACCATAAAATTTGGTGTTAATATAAATCCAAGTTTAGAAAAATCTAGTTTTAATTATATCTGAAATTAATTCTTATTTATTGGATGCAGATGCTTGAATAGACACCTTGTTTTCTTTTAAACCTTTAGCACTCTGCATTATTCTTCCTTCCCTTTCCCCTACATTCTTTTTCAAGTTGCTTTCTGTTGCTATAGCAGGATATGACAACACAACTGAGAAATTCAAACATGCTATAGTTTAGGTATTGGTCACCTTCAGTGGCAGAATAAACTTTTTCTGCAGTAAATGGAATCACATATAGAGTGATAAAGATTAAACAGTATAAATTACATCTCCAAGCTTTTATATTTATTTAATAAACAAATGCATCTTCTTTCTCTTTTTAAGAGAAAGCAGCATACTTTGGATCACTTGGCTGTGATGCTCTCTCTCTAGCTGAGAATAATAAGGTTTCTACCTATCACCCCATTGGTGTCCACTGCCCCAGAAATGGGTGGGTGGGTATTAAAAGGCTAAATCTGAAAAATCTAAATTCTGAGGTCTGTTAAATCGAGGATTTACTTTATATCAAAGTAAAAATTAGAAAAGAAAAAAAAAATGAAATTGTTTTTTTCCAAAACAAGCAGACTTATTTGAATTGGTAGGTATCTGTTACCAAACCTGATCCAACATCTGATTGGTTATTTAGTTTCAACAAATCAATGTTGGCAGGCCTGCTATAAATGGGTTGAAATGGGGAAAGTTGACTAGAGATACTGTTTACACGAGCAATAACTTAATATTGGCAGTTGACTCTCACATCGCACTTCAACAAGCATAGGTAAACAAATGCATCTGCGGCAAAGAAACGAACATTGACTGAAGCAAACACTTGCATCCGTAAAATGACTATTTATGTTTAAGGATCCATTGGCACTCTCAGACTTTCAATTTGGACTGTGTACACTGAGAAAAACCTTATATATCCACTTAACCGGATGGAAGCTTCAACTGAAGGACAATATAATTTCTGTCCTGAAAGAATCCAACTGTTTTACTTTCAAAAGAAAATAGCCTACCTAGGGCAGTGACACCTTAGTCCACATCAAAATATATATTTATCATAGTATCATTTTTACTCTTCAAAACATTCACCAAAGTAGATTTTCATTAGCTATGCCATAGTGTTTTTAATCATTTCACCCCAAACAAGGTGATAATGTCACTATGATACAGGGAGAATTAGACTTTAGTGAAGAGAAAGAACAATAAAAGAACAGGACTTAAGGAAAATAGAAGTTGATGATTGGTGTTGCCTTTAAATCTTTGATGATTTTACATGGTAGGGTATACAAGAAACTGGAAGAAAGTTCCAAAGATAAGAAAAATAAACTATTAGAATATAAGTTAGGGTTGTATCTATGTATTTCAACAGTACAATAGTGAGATCTATTTGCTAATCTCATAATATGCTTATACACATGCAGTCGAGGTATTTAGAAGGAAAGCTCGTTTAGATACCATGTTAGGATTTATAACATTATAGATCCTTCTTTGCATTTTGTTGAGAATCTCAAGATATATAGCAAGATTACCAGGCCAGGTATGACAGCAATATTCAATGAACAAGAATAAAATTACTTAGCAAGTAATTAAAACTCACCTGAAAGCAAACTGATTGTATAATGCTCCACGTGTCAATGACACTTTCACTGAGCTTCTCTATTACATGTCACTTCATTGAATTTACATTTAAATTGCGGGTCATCAGGAGAGACTGTGCACGGTTTTGGGCCTTCCTCATAAATTTTCATTTAAATTAATTTTGGAGCCATCAGGAAAGACTGTGCACGGTTTTGGGCCTTCCTCATAAATTTTCATTTAAATTAATTTTGGAGCCATCAGGAAAGACTGTGCACGGTTTTGGGCCTTCCTCATAAATTTTCATTTAAATTAATTTTGGAGCCATCAGGAGAGAATGTGCATGGTTTTGGGCCTTCCTCTTGAATTTTCATTTAAATTAATTTTGTGTTCATCAGGAGAGACTGTGCACCATTTTGGGACCTTCCTCTCAACAGTTTTACTTGCATACTAGCCCCCACCCCAAACCCCACTCACTGATGTGAGGCCCCAAAATGAATGAATGGTAAATTTATAAATGTGCAAGATGGATACTGATGAAAAAAATTGTCTGGCACAACACAGTGAAACAGTATCCGTCTATATTTCTGAGATGAGGTATTATGTACACTATTTACATTATTCAGACTAATGTCCTCATCTTTGTTGCCATATTTATTATAACGTTTTGGCCTTTGTACATTCCGGCCTTCTTCAGGTGTTTGGAATGTCAAACTGAACCCTTTATTTCACTCACTGGAGTAGACTGTTCTAGTTCCACATGCCATGTTTTAATGGATGTCAGTTATTGGTAATCTCCAAGTTCTCCACCACCTTAACCGGGTATTGAACTCACACTCTTTGGTTTCTGTCACTGGATCTAACCAACGCTTTGAGAACACATGGCACAGTGGATAAAGGCATTGGTTAGATCCAGTGACAGGAACCAAAGAGTGTGAGTTCAATACCCGGTTAAGGCAGTGGAGAACTTGGAGAGGGGAATTAAGAGGAGATAACCAATAACTGACATCCCATATAAATGGTATCCAACTTGTTCCTGATTTTTTAAACTATTGGTTATATACAACCATTTTCTCGGATCTCAAAGACTTGTTTTACAGAATCACAAAGAACTTTACCAAATAACAGAAGCCACATCACTTGAAGACTTCCAAGAGCGGCAAAGACTAAAGTGGATATCACATGTAATTTGAACAGATGTCTGTCTGAATTTCTGGGATGAAGACCTATCATTACTTTATTTACATGCAGACTTTTCTCCTCATCTTTATCATCTTGAAATTTTGACCCTTGTGACCATCTCTCTTCATTCGGTATATGTTGATCTGGGTAACCTACAGGGAATTTTGAACTGAACTCTTTAATCTATGAGGGGGTAGTGATAGCAACAGCAAAGATGAAGACGACAGCCCATATGTAAATAATGAAATAAGATTTTGGCATGCCATACAAAGTTTAGGAAGGAATATAATGGTTAATGGACTTAAACATATTTTCCTGAATAATTGTTTTAAGAGGAAGATTTTATAAATTTCAACTGACAATAATGCTGACTGTCCAATCAATAAATGCTGGATGTTTCTTTATAAGGAAATGTTAATTTTGTCACTACTATTAATTGTATCCAATATTTTAATGGCAATTTAATCCTTGGGAAAATTGAGAATCTGTTATTAAATCTAGGCTATATTATAATGTTACCGTCACACAGTGCACAAACTGGCTCATAGTCAACTCACCGGTCCTGGGTATGACAATAAACTAAATCCACGTCCTGGGTAAGACGATAAACTATGTCCAGCAACAAGGCCTCTGATTAGGAGGTTTTGAGAAGTGTGAAACCACCTCTAAATTGCTGGTGTTCCCAGGTTTGCCCTGATCCGAGGTGGTAGCACTTGTTAGAGTCCCAGCTATGGGCAAATAGTTAACCCCAAAACTATGGTAAAAACACTATGAAAGTGTAAAAATAGCTTTTAATATTACCAGCAATGCATTTTTGAAGGAAAAATATTACCAGAAATAGATTTTTAATGAAACGAGATATTACCAGCAATGAAAGTTTTGTCGGCATTAAATAACCCATTGTGGTTGATATGCCATAAACCAAACCAAAAAAAACAAACCGGTCATTGTCAACTCACTTTCTAATAAGTGTCCTTTTCTAAAGTAATACTTAACTGATTGTTAGAATATATTATTATTATTATTATTATTATTATTATTATTATTATACCAAGAGTCTCAATATATTGTTCTAGTTACATGTGCCATGCCTCTTCTGTATGTCTCCGTTATTTCCCTTTAATTCAACTCACTAAATTTTTTGGTTCACCAGTGCTGTAGCTTGGTATTGAACTGACAACAATTGCCATGAAAATATTTGTAGAAAAGAGAAGGAAGCCACATTTGATTATGCATTGTGTGATTTCTTCGAATATTAACTTTGTTAGTATTGAAGGAATTGGTAGTGTGTCACCACTACTGCAAATTAAGTGGGGGCAACTATTTTGAGTGTGGAGTTTTGGTTGTAGTAATAAACAACGAAGTGCAACAAGTTACTGTATTATAGCAGAGGAATCTTCCAGGTTAATTCTGAAAATGAATTGTGAGGACAAACATGAAACAGCTCAATATCCTGTTGTATTTTCTGAGACATTATTCCCTTTTACATTATATTGGTAATAAATTCACAGGCATGTTTTATTTGGTATCTGTTAAATTGTGATTCATGATAAAGTACATAAATTCTTTTAGAATTATGATTGTTTGTATTATGTATTCTCTTTTTGTTTAATTTCCTTGAATGTATCTGTCTTCATGAATTCTTTTGAGGTTTGAAGTGCATGACCAATAAGGAGATTCAGACTGGTTTGGCTTGATTTTGTAGTAGTCAAATTTTCACACCTGTTGTCATGGGAATCAAAAGTCCTACTGATCTCTCTAGGGATAAGTGAACACAGTCCATACAGCATAAAGAAAGGGATCGTCTGCTGCTTACAACAGCGAGCAAAAGTCGTAAGTGGCAACCCAGAGACATTAGATAAAGAATTGGTCAGTATAAGTAGTGCTCTACAATGTATCCCCTACCCTGGGTACATGGCAGCAGACCAAAAAAACTGGGATAGGCAGGTACAAGAGGAGGAGGACAACACTCAGAAAACAGTCTGCCTGCCTTATGTGAAGGGATTATCAGAGAAAATACAAAGGATCTGCGATCCATATGACATCAGGATAATCTTCAAAAGCTGGACGACACTTCGCAGATATCTCTCCCAAGTAAGACCCCCCCCCCATAGAGTAGAACATGGCTAAAGACTGTGTGTATGCAATCCAATGAAGCTGCAGAAAGAAATGTAAAGGGTAGACAGGCTAGGGGTAAGTGAACACTAATTCTAGTATCACACAGATTTTGGTAGTAAAAGAAAGGAAAATTTTTCTTGAAAAATCACAGACCTGGTCTTTTCTAGGAAGGGTGATTTCTATTATTAGCTGTATATTATATACACAAAAATATTTATAACGTCCTGGGTATGACGGTAAACTACATCCGCGTCCTGGGTATGATGATAAACTGCATCCAACAGCAAGGTCTCAGATAATGTTTTCAGAAAAATAATGTTGCCAGCTCTAAGTTTTTGAAACGATAATGTTGCCAGCTCTAAGTTTTTGAAACGATAATGTTGCCAGCTCTAAGTTTGTTTTTTTTTGTAAAAAAGTAATGTTGCCAGCTATACATTTTTTATTCCATACAAAATAGGCATTTAAAATTCATATAAACTGGATTTGGCATTAAATAACCCACAGTGGGTGATATGCCATAAACCCAAACAAACAAAAATATTTATAGACATTGATAATGAATATGTTGTATCCTTAAAGAGGTTACAGACAGTCAAAGGTGGTACTCAAGTGAGGGAACAGCAACACATGCATATATTAAAGAAGAAAGGTTTATTGTAAAAGAGAATACAATACTGAAAGACAGGGAACTGGGTGGCAGGCTAGTAATTCCTGAAGCAAGCCGCCAGGTATATCTTTTGTTCACTATATATATATATATATATATATATATATATATATATATATATATATATATATATAGTCAGCCCACATAGGCGATAGGGAATGTGGGACATTCCATTACAATACCTCCCCCTGAGCTAATTTTCCCATGAAATTTTGTTTAATATCTCTTCTTTTTGGGGTCAGAACATAATTGTTTGACATTTTCCTCTTCCTAGTACTTTTCCATCTCACCAGCACAACATAATATTAGTTTGGTTTTTAAATGCAATTATTAAAATTGTCATGTCTAAAATCTTTTAAGACCTGTGACATATATTGAGTTACTTCCACTTGGTTTCACTAAGATACTGTTAGAGGGTGTTACTAAACAGTTATAAAATTAGGACATTCCTATTTTCTTTCTCTTCTAGCATGTGCGAGTGACAACACCAACTGGGACCTTGTCCCGGGCATGGGGATATTTTTGACTAAACTTTCTTACAAGCACAATTCATAATTTCTAAATTTTAAATTCTTTCTTTTATATATATATATATATATATATATATATATATATATATATATATATATATATATATATATATACTAGTGTAATTACTCTCCTTCGTTATTCAGTAATATAAAACAAAAATATTGCTATGTTGAAATTTATTCCATGTGTAAAATTTGTGTCACTGCTTTTAGTCCAACTAAGAGCAGTACCATAACAAAATATATTAAGAGTATATAGGTTTGCCTATCATCTAGTTCCTACCCCTCCTTGGTCTTTTGAACAGGAGTAAATATTTATTTTGTTCCTTTTTGAGACTTGTTTTTCTTGGTTTTGTTGTAGTCAAATTTTCATGCTTGTATCAGGAGTCAAACGTTTTGCTGCCCTTTCTAGTGACTAAGTGAATACTAATTCTAGTTTCACAAACTTTGGTAGTGACGTGTGCTGGAAAGGGATATATTTGTTCAAAGTAGCAAAGTGGTTGTTGACTACTGTAACTGGATAGGACAATCTAGCAGGTAACCATAATGGACTGGTCCTCGTCGTAGTGGTAAGCAATAGGCGTAGTCTACATCAGTCTGTATTTATGACTGACACCAGCCAATCATATTTTGGGTTCACCAGTGTCTTTTGAACAGGAGTAAATGTTTATCTTTAGTTTCCTGTTTGGGTTTCCAGTTTCTTATACTGTTTTTTTTTCCATTCTCTTTCACTCTCAGTAGTCCCTTGCACCTTAGTGGCAATAAGCCTTTGTATAGGTTGAATTAAAATAAATATATATATATATATATATATATATATATTATATTTTTATTAATATGAGTTTGTGACCCTGGGTTTCATGCTTTTGTGATTATCAGATAAACTGTTTTATTTTTAAAAAAATTAAATCTATTTATGCTTGTTGTTTGATTACATTTGGTGGTGGGTGGGGGGAATCGTTTTGGGATAGCACTCTCACAGACACAGACAGACATATATACATGCAGGTGTATATATTATAGTTCACATAAACACACCATATAAACAATTCAATATTGATATTGAGCACTTTCCAATAAGTACCGTGCACACATATATATATATATATATATATATATAGGTTTATACCAATAGCTTCCCATACTTCATACTTCTCCAATTCACTCTCGTGTGGTCGTGTGTGACATCATGAGATGCGGTGCGATTTTCGCTTCTAGCGTCTTATCGTGTTTATCGTTGCTTAGAAATCATCTATGTAAACAATGACAGACTATCATCACTGTCTTGTCCGTATATTGCTTAATATGTTGTAATTGACATCTTTGATAATGGCTTATGTAAGCCGAAAGCTTAGATTGTATTAAAAAAATATGGATCAATATTGTGAATTTCTTTCTTCGTTCAACAATAATGTTATTAAACTTATCAGACGTTACGAAAAAAATTTACTTAAAATAAATAGACAACACTTGTCTATATTATTTAATGAAATGTGTATGAATGAAAAGATGCTGCCTAAATACACACACACACACACATATATATATATATATATATACATATATATATATACATATATATATATATATATATATATATATATATACATATATATATATATATATATATATATATATATACATATATATATATATATATAAACAAACAAACAAGTACAGTGACTCCTAGTAGCATAAAAACTACTTCACCCACCTGCTTTGGTGGTCGAGACATCTCAGCTTCAGAAATATGGTTTCTGCCTTTGTTTGTACAATTTTTTGTTTTTATTGTAACAGTTCTAATTGATATTCAAGTAAGGCAACAAAGCAATGGTATAAGCATTAACATCATTGTCTATTATTCCTGCTGATGGTAGAGTAATCGGGCAACAAAAACCAAATCTGTGTACGCTTGTGTTTTATTTGAGAATTAGTTTACACTTAAAACAACAAAAAAAATTTCCTCTTTTTGCCTCCTGGAGACAAAAGTCTGTGTCTTTTAGCTCAAATATCTCAAATCCTTTTATCTAGAGTATTGCTGAATAAATTTGCACTCGGCAGAGAGATTAATTTCCTAAAATAAATTGACCACCTGCAATACAATTTGCAGATAGTTAAATATAAAGACATATAAAAAAAAATATTACAACTTAACAGAACTGGTTGTGGGTCCTGCACAAGTTAACACAATTTTGGGGGGACTGGAGAAGGTTGACCTTTCTATTTATAGCTAGTTGAGTTATGCACAATTTTTGGCAATTCAGGGTATGATGATAAACTACATCCGGCAGCAAGGCCTCTGATCATGAGGTTTTGAATAACTTGGAACCACCTCTTAATTGCTGGGGTTCCTAGGTCCATCCTGACCCGGGTGGTAGCACCTGTTAGGGTCCCATCTATGGGCGAATAATTAACCTCCAAACTGGGTTCAAAATATGTAAATAAAAAAAAAAAATTAACAGTAATTAATTTTTGAAGAAAAAATTATCAGCAATACTTTATGGAAAAAAAAAATTACCAGCAATACATTTCTGAAAAAAAAATATTACCAGCAGTACATTTTTTAAAAAAAAACATATTACCAGCAATACATTTTTGAAAAAAAAATATTACCAGTAATAAAAATCTTGTCTGCATTAAATAACCCATTGAGGTTGATATGGCATAAAACAAACCAACCATTTTTGGAGGTCTGAAAAAAGGAGTGGGTTTTCTTCCAATAGTCAGTTGTGAGAGTGACCACTTAAATATTTTGTCTTTTATTCTTTTACATCTTTTTCTATGCAATGACATTTTCTTTTTAGTTTTTAATCGCTGTCTTTTCTATATATTTGTCAGTATGAATTGTTAGGTACTAAAGAATAGTTCAAAACCTTCTGTCTGATTGTGAATTTTTAAATGTCTTTATGCTAAAAATGAAAATGACGGACAGGTGCATTTTCATTATTTAATGCTCTTTTTATTTCTGTAAAGGAAATACATTATACAAACAGCAAAATATAGGTGCCATTTATGGAGATGGTACTGTAGATGAGTCATGTTCATAAATGATTTGCAAGGTTAGGAAGTGGAAATTTTCGATCTGGACAACAGGAAATATCCTGACATGATTTCAGCCATCGATGAACAGATCAAAATGCTGATTAAAAATAATCTAGGACTCATGACATCCCAGAAATACTTCACACATCTCATGAAACTTTAAAGACATTTGAAAACACATGAATGTGTTTATCTGTATGAGGAAAAATCCTATTTGTCTATATTTCTGAGATGTGGTATTGTAATTATTTACACTATTTACAAAGTTCAGACTGTTATCTTCATCTTTGTTGCCATGTTCACAGCGTTTCGGCCGTTGTACACTTTGGCTTTCTTCAGGTAATTGGAATCTCAAACTGAAGCCTTTATTTTGTCCACTAAGGTAGATTGTTCTAGATCCACATGCCATGCCTTTTCCAGATATCTCAGTATCAGTTATTTCCCTTTACCTCAATTCTACAAGTTTTTGTTCACCTCTGCTGTTGGCAGGTATTGAACTCACAACTCTTTGAGTCAAGTCACTGGATTACTGCAATTCTTTTATCCACTGGGGTATGTATCCTTGTGGAAAGAAAAATTTCTGGGGAAAATGAAATGAGCCACCTTAAACTACTCAAAAAGTTGGTGTGCATCTAAAGAAGAGAATGATTTATATCTGATTGAAAGGACATTGTGTAGTATGAGCTCTTTCCAGAAAATCAGACATTAAATCCATACAAGTAATTTAAAGCAACAATTGATGAAAAGCACTTGGAATCAATCAATCAGAAATGGATTGTCTTCCATCAGGAGAATGATTCTTCACCCTTTGTACACACCTAACATTACACCTTCAAATTACTACTTCTTTCATTTCCTACAAAATTCCCTCAATGGGAAGAACTTCAGTTTTCTGAAAGCTCTGTAAAAACAACTTAGATGATTTCATCACCCAGAAAGATGCCACCTTCTGGGAGGATGAAATCATGAAGCTGTCTCTAAGATGAGAAGAGGTAGTTGAATAAAATGGCACATATGTACAAATATCTAAATAGTGTCTTTGAAATTTACTTAAAATTATAGTTTTTCTTCTGAATCTTTAATAAAAACTGACACTGGTTCATCTAAGTAATAGGGATCCTATTAATACTACTCGCTTGTAATGAACCATATTTAAGTAAGCAGAGTAGATGAGAAATAAAGAATAAGCCTCCAATAAAAAGCAAAATAAATAAGATGAAACAAATATTGGTCAAAAATGAATAATTGACAATGTTACATTAGAAAAATGATAGCAGAATCTGAAAGAATATTAGAACAACAAGAGATGTCTCCCAAAAATTGAAGTATTAGAATTTGGCAAAAGGTGGGTAATTCTTGCATATCTGTATCAAGTAAAAGGGGCTTATTTAGAGTGCCACTTTGATGCTGGTTAGGTATCAGAAAATTGTTCTAATTGGATTGACATTGGCAATTCAGTCCAAAATTAGTTTAGGGCTGTTTTTTGTCTTTAGTTTTTTTATTTCAAGGTTAACTTGGTTAGAGAATATATGCTCATTGGCTAATTTTATTTCTGCTCCCACTTTCTTTAGTTTTGTTCCCTTCCCCATTCGGTGACCAGAAATGTTAGTTCTCTGGTGGATATGGGAAGCTTTTCATATTTCAAGTGTGTTGTTGATGTATTTGGTTGAGTGTGTACTTGACCAAATCATTGTTTAAGTAACACATTAATTTCATCCATTCAACTAATATTTCTGCCACATTTAGTGACTTTGTGATATTTTTTTTTTTTTTATTACTAATGGCATTTAATTTCTTGTAAGTAGTCTTTTCCCATATTGTAAATAAACATTGAGGTTTTGATTTTAAAATTTGTTTTATTACCCGCCCACCATAAATAAAAAAATTGTACACATGGGGACTAGTTAGGACCTCTGAAGTATTATGGTGGATGTATTAGGTTGGTGCAAAAATAAAGTCGTTTTCTCACATATGTTACTATGTGAGAAAACGACGTTATTTTTGCACCAACCTAATAGTAAGAATGCGTCGTTTTTGTGTAAGGAATATTGTGGTATGAATAATTGACAACACTACATCAGAAAAATGACACCAGAATCTGAAAGAATATTAGAACAACAAAAGATGTCTCCCCAAAATTAAAGTATTAAGAAACAGGAAAATTTTATTAGGAACAAAGGAAGTGATCGGTAAAATCTGTCTTCCTGTATGATAGTGAATATACAAAAATTTCTTCATAGATGAAGATGAAACTTGAGACAAGATGGAGTTCTACAAAAGGATGCTGAAACTACCATGGCCAGAGCACAGGAACAACAAGGAAAGAGGGAGGAACAAAACTTAAGTTTTAAGAAAAATGGAAGCTAAAAAGGTGCTCATACTTAGAAAGAGACAGTTGAAATATCCAAGATAGATAATGAGGAATGAGGGCTTGGAGAATTTGACCATCACAGGATATATTGAAGACAAATGGGACAGAGGAAAATGTTAAGTAACCTACCATAAAGAATAGAAAGTTGTGGAGAGCCATTATTATCCACATTCAGAAGAAACGCAGTGTATTAAAGAAAGAAATAAGCAGAATGAACATTTTCGTCCACTGAAATATGAACAGAATATATATAGAGAATAATTATTTTAAAAAGTATTTGTCTGGCTTACAGCAAGACTAATTTGAAAAACTAGTTCCTGTATGATCACCGATGTTTGGGAACATCAAGCCTGGTCAGTACCTAGATGGGTGACCAGGGATTACCAGATGCAGTAAGCTTGGATGTGTGGGTGGGGTAATGAATAGCTCAGAATTGTTAATTGGAGAGCAGTTCTAGTTAGGTTCATTATATTCTCTTACATAGAAATGTCCTTGGGAGAGAAATGAATGCACTTCTTCTCTCACCTGTCTATTAATTAGTAATACTTGCACAACTAAATCATTATTTCAAAAAAAAAAAATTCTTACCATCTAAAAATATTTTCTGGCTTTGAATAGCCTGCAATTGGTAGATAAGCTGTAAAAAAAAAAAAAAAACAAATAAATCAAAATATTCTAATATTCCCAAAAATATATTAACTTTGCCATGAAGCTTTACTCTGTACAGTGTTTACATTATTCGGACTATTGTCCTCATCTTTGTCGCCATATTTATCACAACGTTTCGGCCGTTGTACACTCCGGCCTTCTTCAGGTGGTTGGAATTTTGAACTGAGCTCTTTATTTACTGTGCTATGTGTCCTTAAGGACACATGGCACAGTGGATAAAGGCGTTGGTTAGATCCAGTAACAGACCCAAAGAGTGTGAGTTCAATACCCGGTTAAGGCAGAGGAGATAACTGATAACTGACATCCATCAAACATGGCACGTGGAACTAGAACAGTCTACCCCAGTGATCGAAATTAAGGGTTCAGTTGGAAATTCCAACCACCTGAAGAAGGCCGGAGCGTACAATGGCCGAAACGTTGTGATAAATATGGTGACAAAGATGAGGACAATAGTCTGAATAATGTAAATACTGTACATAATACCTCATCTCAGAAATATAGACAAGCTTTACTCTATTAAAAACTTTATCAGTCAGTTATTGTTGTAATCAATGCATTATTATACTTATAAAATCCTTAAGCATGATTTTTTTAACATTGTAAAATGTGTCCTTTTCTGCTCTCCATGTTCAAAATGACAAGCACAAATAAATCATAGTAATGCCACTGTCAAGTGAGATTTTCTAACTGATTCCTTGACTGTCTCACTTGAGATCCCATAATGTACCAGGGGAATGAGCCTCCTCTCTTCTACCAGAATGAGCCTGCTTTTGTTTTCTAACAATGCTGGTCCTGTCCCACTCTAACAATGCTTGCCATTGATTCCTGAGTTACACCGACCTGACAGACAAATGGAGATCTTTTGTAAGAACTTGCAGTATTGCCCACAAACTTAATCTAACAAATCAGATCAACTCCAATTCCTTATTTTTCTTTTTCCTTTTCATCTTAAGCCTCTTTGTATGGAAGAACTTGTACTCACCAAAGGCTGTGCACTAAAATCTCTGGTGAATTCCTGACAAAGCAATTGTAACATATTAGAAGGTCCTTATAAACCCTAATAGTTTTGAATATCTGAACTCAGCTCAGCTTACAAAGATTTGTCTTTGCCACAGATTTGAAATTAATACATTAGTAGGGTGATTCTTCACTTAAGAAACTTAGAGACACTGGTTAATTTGTCACTTGTATTGAAACTTATTCTATTTCAGAGTGTCAGCTTAAATTGAGTAGTTTCTATCAACAATTCAAAAATAACAACACAAGTATATCCTCACCCCAGAGCCAAGTTGGGTCAAAATCTGAGATGCAACTGAAATATATATATATATATATTTATTTATTTATTTATTTTTTTTTTTTGAAAATGCTATATCTCTTCAAGACATATACAGACATAACTCTCAATATCTTCCATCTCTATAATATTTGCAAATTGCTATAGCTACTTAGGAAATGGTGTAAAGGTTTCCCATTGTCCTCGCCATGATTTTGAATTCAGAGTTTTCCTTCTCCTAAACTGGTTGCCAACCAGATCTCAAAGGCTCAATCTGCCCAGTTACTTAACCCATAGCTTTAGGGAGGAATTACTTCGTTTTTATATAAATACCATTTTTTTAGATAAACATACATTAGATTCTTTAAGAATTTGGAGTTCATTAATTTTGTGAAAATTTGGATGTATGTGTCATTTCTCATGAAATTCAGTATGCCTCAAAGTATACTAACATTGGTTTAAGAGTCAAATGCATGTGATACATGACTGACCAATAAAAATCAAACACATAATGTCATTAAAAAAGCAGAATTTCTCCACATGTCAATCTCTGATTAAGCTTTAATGAAAGTGAAAGGTCGGATTGCTAAACATTTCCTATTTGTTCTTTATCTTATTCTGTCGGATTCTCACCCATATTTGAATATTATCTGTTACTTCATTGCACAGGACATGTATCTGACCAATAAGAAATAACCAAACACAACATACCATTACTGTCTTGCTGGTGTTCCCAACTCCACCCTGACCTGGGGTGGTAGTACCTGTTAGGGTCCCAGCTATGGGCAGATAGTTAGCCCCCAATCTGAGGTGAAAAGCATTATTGATGTGTAAAAATAGGTTTTAATACCAGAAATATTGTAAAAAAATTATTACAAGAGATAAATTTTTGAAGGAAAAAAAAATATTACCAGCAGTAGAGTTTTTTTAAAACTATATTACCAGCTATACACTTTTGAGGAAAAAAAAATATTACCAGAAATAGATTTTTGACAAAACAAAATATTACCAGCAATAAAATTTTGTCAGCATTAAATAACCCATTGAGGTTGATATGCCATAAAACAAACTAACATACAATTGATCTGCATCTTTGTTTCTTCTCATTTTTTTTTATCATTTCTATCTTGATCTTAGACAAAGCCTTAACAGTAGAACATGTTAGATTAAGATCCATTTCCTAATTGTTCTTTATCCCATCATTTTGTGGGATTTCTAGCTTTACTATATATATATATAGTGCTGGGAACATTGACTTTATGACCATGAGAACCAGGTTCAAATCTCACCATGGTCGATTTGTCAGAAAGGTGGCTTCTTGATGTTATCAGTCTAGAGGAGGCTATTCCAGCATGCAGCACCTTTTTGGAAAGTTCCTGAAAAACATACAATGAGTTGACCCAATCCTTTTGAGTGAAATTGGGTAAATGGAACCTTAGGTCACAAGTCCTCATGACTGAGTGTGTGAGCATGCTGGTACTGTTCAGACTGTTGATCACACTAGATAACATGCTCCTCTCCCAGAAATTGTAAAAGGTCTGCTCAGTATAGTTGAAATATAAACCATAGGTGGGCTCTGTGGGTGTTGAACAAACACAAAATGCACTTGAGCAAGCGTCTGCGATAAGGATTAGGTAGCCGACCAAGTAGACTGGTATCTTTGAAATATGAATGGCCAGCCATTAACATATCATCATTATCCCCTTGACTTTTGTAATCGTAGTGCAGATCCAAATGCAGAAGCCACACTAACTCTTTTCACAATGGTCTATCAATGGCACCCATCAGCAATTCAAAGTCATACCTGTTCATTGCTTGACATTGTCCAGCCAGTTTTTGTGTTGGTCTTCTCTCCTATGTCCAACTTCAATCAAGTCTTCCATAGGCTGTCATGCCTTGTCTTGCTTCACAATGTACAGACATAACTCAGAAAAATGTGTACATACCACGTGGTTTAATTAAAATTACGTAGTCATCTTGTCAGTGGCTGTTTCCCAAGATGGAGAGACTGAACATTCTATGATTGAAAGGTCAAAAAA
Organism: Acanthosepion lycidas; assembly: GCA_963932145.1. Taxonomy (NCBI): domain Eukaryota; kingdom Metazoa; phylum Mollusca; class Cephalopoda; order Sepiida; family Sepiidae; genus Acanthosepion; species Acanthosepion lycidas. The sequence continues at coordinate 56,351,402 of OZ010606.1, read as the reverse complement.
GAGAGGTAGGCTAAGTCTTTTACATTTATACCACTCATTACTGTCTCTTAGTGAGCATTAACCCTGCATTAGTCACATGGGCTGTTTTGTTATGCTCCAATCTTTAAAGTACTTTTAATTACTATTTGGCAACTTGTTTCTTTTGCTCCCTCCCACTACTCCTCTGACTCAGTGAGGGTGTGTAGCATGCGGTGCCGCAGAGTTGTAGCAGGAGACACCAAGAGACTATCCATTTTCAAAAATCTGACTTGACTAACACAGGGTTAACAGAAAAATCTTCTCTTGCAGACAACTGCTACAGTTGGGAGTTCGATATTTACTTTTTTTTTAATTATCCTTTCTCTACAGTAACATTTTCTCCATTTCTGTCACTCATTTGCATCTCAGATTGCCTTACATGGGATGATTTGATTAAAAAAAAACAGGGAAATGGTCTAAAATATATAAAAAAATATATCTGTCTATATCACTGAGATAAGGTATTATGATTACTTGCATTATTTACATTATTTGGATTGTAATCCTTGTCTTCATTTTCATATTCACAACATTTTGGCCATTGTATGCTCAGGCCTTCTTTAGGGGATTGTAAGAACACATGGCCCAGTGGATAAAGACGTTGGTTAGATCCAAAGATTAGACCCAAACAGTTGTGAGTTCAATACCAGGGCAGTGGCAGTGGTGAACCAAAACTTGGTAAGTTGAGTTAAAGGGAAGTAACTGAGGCATACAGAAGAGGCATGGCATGTGGAACTAGAACAATCTACCCCCGTGGACAAAATAAAGGGCTCGGTTTGAAATTTCAATCCTCTGATCCAAAATGCAGAAACCACACTAACTCTAAGAAGGCTGGAGGATACAACGCCTGAAATCTTGTGAATATGGCAATGGAGATGAATTTAACAGTCTGAATCATGTAAATAATGCATGTAGTAAATGTCTTTGTTCAGATATCTATGACAAGTACTTCAAATGTTTTTGTTGAATAATATCGCTAAGTTCAGTCTATCCTATTCTTATCAAAGTTTTCAAATTTCTGAATTAGCTGTTTTATATAACTGGCAAATTTACCAAAGTTTGTTTATTTCAGCTTATTTTGGCTCACCACTAATGTAGCCCTGTATTAAATTCACAACTATTTGGGTCTAGTCACTGGATCTAACCAACACCTATATCCACTGAAGAAGGTCTGAGTGTACAATGCCTGAAACGTTGTAAATATGGCAATGATAAATGAATAAAAATTGTTAATAGATGAACTTTCTCAGGTTTTTAACTAAACCTTTTGTATAAAATGAAAAATTGTTGCTGGAATGAACTCAACATTCAATAATGATAAGATGAAAAATAAACTAGTTAAATGATTAATAACGAAAATACTTCATCTGAGAAATTCTGACAATTTAATGACAATGCTTGTTGATACTTTTATTGACAGTTTATAGCTTTTTTTCCTGAATCCCATTTTGCATTTTATGGCTGGCATTCGTGTCCGATTCTATCAAACTTGCAGTTTGGAGGGTAATTAAGGCCCGTAAACAAAAGATATCAGGGATGGTTGCTCTTTCTGTTTCCCACCACTGCAGTGCAGCCATCTTGGACCTAATCAGGAATGTAGCAAACAGTTGCTGATTACCATGGGGAAGGTAAATAGGGATAATTTTAGAGATAAGGTACAATGCGGCAATAAGGGTGCGCTATACATTTTTATATATGCACATGTATTGCATCTAAAACAAAATCAATAGACAAACCATTTCCCAAAGTTTACTTACCTATTGCAGGTTATTGTGATTCAGTTATTTGATTATAACAAGCCTCTCTATTTTTTCTCTTTCTTTTCTCTTCACTTGCCTTTCTCTTTTCTCTTCACTTGCCTTTCTCTTTTCTCTTCACTTGCCTTTCTCTTTTCTCTTCACTTGCCTTTCTCTTTTCTCTTCACTTGCCTTTCTCTTTTCTCTTCACTTGCCTTTCTCTTTTCTCTTCACTTGCCTTTCTCTTTTCTCTTCACTTGCCTTTCTCTTTTCTCTTCACTTGCCTTTCTCTTTTCTCTTCACTTGCCTTTCTCTTTTCTCTTCACTTGCCTTTCTCTTTTCTCTTCACTTGCCTTTCTCTTCACTTGCCTTTCTCTTCACTTGCCTTTCTCTTCACTTGCCTTTCTCTTCACTTGCCTTTCTCTTCACTTGCCTTTCTCTTCACTTGCCTTTCTCTCTCCCTCCTCTTTCTTTTTCTTCTTTCTCTCTCCCTCCTCTTTCTTTTTTCTTCTTTCTCTCTCCCTCCTCTTTCTTTTTTCTTCTTTCTCTCTCCCTCCTCTTTCTTTTTTCTTCTTTCTCTCTCCCTCCTCTTTCTTTTTTCTTCTTTCTCTCTCCCTCCTCTTTCTTTTTTCTCCTTTCTCTCTCCCTCCTCTTTCTTTCTTTCTCCTTTCTCTCTCCCTCCTCTTTCTTTCTTTCTCCTTTCTCTCTCCCTCCTCTTTCTTTCTTTCTCCTTTCTCTTTCCCTCCTCTTTCTTTCTTTCTCCTTTCTCTTTCCCTCCTCTTTCTTTCTTTCTCCTTTCTCTTTCCCTCCTCTTTCTTTCTTTCTCCTTTCTCTTTCCCTCCTCTTTCTCTTTCTAATGTTCAAATGATGACTCCTTCAGACTTGTATATCATTTATTTTTTAACTATATTTACTTGACCCATTTAAAATTAAATGACGATGACTAGTATGTGAAATGGAAATATTTATAAGGATTTTAAACCAAAGATTTTTTGAAGATTATTTTTTTAAAGTGTATTTGACATGGTGGGAAATTGTGTGTGTATATATATATATATGTGTGTGTTTTCAAAAACCTTGGCCAAGGATGGTCTCCAATTTTGATGAAGGTGTTTAACTGCTGACTTAAATGTTTCTCAATCTTTTGAAAAATGTCTAGGGTACGAGTTGTTTACAAGAATGCAGGTGAATCCTCATCACATTATTACCCTGTCAACCTCCTGAGCCTGAAAAAGCTTTCCAATGACACCATCAGCAAGAAAGTTCTTGAATTCCTCATTTATGCCAGATGAGCAGTATGGTTTTTACACTTAGAGCAATGGTGTCTGAGGTGGATTCAAAACTCTGTCCTTGCAAGCCAGTAAGTTTTAAGGAAAATGGAAGCATAAAGACAGCTGTACTAAGATTCAGAAAATGACATTTAAAATTTCTGCATGACATAATGAGAAAAAGAGGGTTTGGAGAATTTGTCACTCATAGGACAAATCTACCTAATCTTGTGTAAATAAATGTCAGAACAAGGAGTGGGTGAGATACTAAGCGGACAAAACTGCTTAGAGCTACAAAGGATAGGAAGGGCCATGATTGCCTACTGAAGGCACAGTGGAGTGTTTCAAGACACTTTTTCTCTGTGTGTGTGTATATATATATATATATGATGGACTCTCCACACATTTTCAATGTATGAGTGTCTTTCAGTTCAGTTTTTATGTTTGTTTCATATGAGACAACAATCCTGCACAGAATTTGCAAACCAGTCCACATGAGGAACATACTGAAGAGTTGACTGTCATATGGGCTGATGCTTTAGCCTGAGATTTAGTGTTGGTTCTTAATTCTATCAGATGGTTGAGACAATTATTTTCAAAGTTATGTCTCGGTAGCAGGTGTTTCTCCAGTTTGCTCGGTTTTCAATATCAAGTTCAAACTCCTCTATAGGGATGTTTGCAGCATTTAAATTGTATTTAAGTTTGCTCTTGAAGCATAACCAAGGATGGCCTACATTATGCTTACCATCAAAAAGTTGGCTATACATAAGGATTTTCAGCATCCAATCATCACTCATTCTGATGACATGACCAGCCCATCTGAACTGTGATTGCATCACAAAGGATTTGATACCACTGACACCACATTTGATGAAAAGATCGGGGTTAGAGATTTTGTCCTGCTGTGTATAACTGGATATTGAACGAAGAGAGCATTTATGAAAAGCATCAAGTTGATTGATGTCCATTCTGCATGGCATCCACGATTCTGACCCATAAAGAAGTGTGGTGAGAAGAACTGCTTGTTTTCAATGAAATCCCATGAACATCCCATAGGCGATACTTAAGCTTCCTAAAGGCATTGGTTGCCTTTGATATTTGTCATCCAAAGAGGCACTTGAATTGACTTTGCTTGATATATATATATATATATATATATATATATATATATATATAGTGTGTGTGTGTATACACACTATAAGTCAAAAGTTTGGGTCACCTTCTGCATTTTCAAGAATTACTATTAGGATGAACGTTGCATGGCATTCAGCAGAACTAATTTACTAGTTCACTTAGAGGGACTTTCTATTCCTGAATGTTTTAATCATATATTCAGAACAAATAAGAAAATAAAATCTATTACTATATAAAGTTTCTTTAAAATTTTAACTTTTTTTGGCTAATGGTAATCAAAGGGGTAGCAGATTTAAACATTTTAGGTACTCGCCTCGAAAAATTTGAATGCTGTTCACTAACAGGTTAATAGTTTCAGCAACCTAGCTTAGGAATTAATTAAACCAAAGTAAGTATCAAACATCCTACTTATTAAAGAGTAGCCCCAAATCTTTGGCATATATTGTTTTAAAAAAAAAAAAAAGAAGCACTATAGCTACAATGGATTAATTTAAAATAATTATAACAGAGCAGGTTTATGCATGTTATAAAAAAATAAATCACCATTACGATGATCACAGTCACAATAAGTTTGTCTTTGCAATTCACCCCTGAGGATGATCTTAGAGGAGATCAAATGTACTTGAGTTAACAAAAATTATGGCACCTTTCTTGATGGATTTCAACATCAAAGAGCTATTTATAGTACTAGAAAGAATTATTATAAAAATAGACATAATATGTATATATTATTTAATGGAACATGTTTTAATGAAGATATGCTGATTATATATATATATATATATATATATATATAGTAGCGGCCATAATATAAGGAACAGAAACAACAAAGACATAAATATGTGTATTACTTAAAAAGTAATGCATGATTAGCAATGAAATTTTTACCGAATAAAGATTAGGGTGTAATGCATAAATATTATACAAAGTTACAAAAATTTACGTAATAGTTTGTTTTTTTTTTTTAAATAAAGATTAAATAGAACAAAGGAAATAAGCTACTGAACAAAAGTTAAGGAACGATGTTAATAATTTGCATAAACTTTTAATTTACATTGTTAAAAAACTCAATAGAGCTTTTCAACAATAAGTAAAAATTCAAAGGACTTTATTTTTAAGCAATATGGCAAATTCTACACGCAAAACACTCTTTTGAAGAAAAAAACTCATTACCGCTAACTATCAAAAAAAGTCAATTTCAGAAATTTCTGATATTGTTCATAGGTCTAAAAGTGTCGTTCATCATATAATTAGCAGGTATAAAACCGATAAAACATTAGATGCAATACCAAAAACCAGCAGACCTCCAAAAACATCGCAAAGAGAAGATCGAAGAATTGTTAGAATATCTACAAAAAACTGTTTTGAAACTGCTATATCAATTGCCCGTAAATTTAATGAAGAGACAGATAAGATCTCAAGGAAAACGGCTGCTTGCAGGTTAAAAAATGCAGGATTACATGCATGTATTCCAGCTTCAAAGCCCCTCATTTCAAAGCGAAACCAAAGGACACGCCTGGAGTATGTGAGAGAACATGTTGTTTGGACTGACGCACAATGGGATACAGTTCATTTCAGTGACGAGTCCAAGTTGACTATATTTGGTTATGAGGGCAAAACTTACATACGCCATAGAAAAGGTGAAAGACTGTCTTCTGAATGTGTCAAGAAAACCGTTAAGTTTGGTGGCGGCAGTGTGATGGTGTGGGGAATGATTTCATCTGCTGGAGTTGGCCCTATCATCCGCATACATGGCAATATCAATGCTGAGATTTACAAAAGGCTTCTTCAGCAGCATGTGGTACCAAGATTACACCATAATCTTTATGAATCTCCTATTTTCATGTAGGACAATGCACCTTGCCACAACGCTCAAAAGGTTATGGCTTTATTTGAAGAAGGAGGAATCGCCCTAATGAAGTGGCCAGCCCAGAGCCCCGACCTGAATCCAATAGAAAATATTTGGAAGATAATTGGAGAAAGGGCTCAGAAAAGAAACCCGAAAAACCAGGATCACCTATGGAAGTTATTGAAAGGCACATGGGAGGGAATTACTGCTGATTTTTGCAAGAAATTAATTAGATCATGTAGTCGACGATGCAGAGAAGTCATTGAAAATAAGGGGATGTTTACCAAATATTAAATTTTGTTGATATTTTGTTCACAATCAAGTATTAACAAGACCATTCCTTAACTTTTGTAGGTTAGCTCATTTCCTTTGTTCCATTTAATCTTTATTTAAAAAAAAAACTATTATGTAAATTTTTGTAACTTTGTATAATATTTATGCATTACACCCTAATCTTTATTTGGTAAAAATTTCATTGCTAATCATGCATTAATTTTTAAGTAATACACATATTTATGTCTTTGTTGTTTGTTTATGGCCAGTACTGTATAATGTATGTATATGTGAATGCTGAGTGGCAATAGGCTGTTTAATTCGTGAACGAAATATAGCTTCGCTATTTATAGCATATGTAGTCTCAATATTTATAACATGTATAAATAGTTGAGCTATCATCCAACTTACATGGCGTGAAAATTACATTATTCATCCTTTAAACAGACATTCACTACTCAGTAGTGATATCGGTGACCACATTTCTTAAATTAGGTTGGTGCAAAAATAATGACGTAATAAGGTCGTTTTTTGACGTTAAAAAATACGTCAAAAAACGACCTTATTACGTCATTATTTTTGCACCAACCTAATATGTTCTATCCTAGATTTTAAGTACAATTTACTATAAATGCAGCATACCTTAAAACTATAGTTCATCATCTGAACACGCACGCAGATATATATATATATATATATATATATATATTATATGCACAGTACTTAATGGAAAGCACTCAATATCAGTGATAGAGATAACATACAACTAGGTATCTATATATAATAACAAACAATAGGACTAAGTATATATATATATATATATATATGTATATATATATATATATTGTACCAAACTGATTCACCAGAATGTTACTGCAAGAAAATCTTTTTAAACAAATAAAATTTTGGCTTGTCCTATAAAACAACCTGATTTCTTATTTTAGCTCTCTTGTATATATAAACAAATTTTTGCTCATTAATCACCACACTCTATGAACAGATCACGAGTAGAGGGCTCATCTTTGAGAGATTTGATCGATTGATTTTCTATGGCTTATCAAACGTTTGCAGGTTATTTAAAGCCAGAAAAAATTTTTTTTTTATTGTAACAATTTTTCTTTTTTTTCTTTTTTTATCCTTTCCTTTCTCCTTTGCATTTCCTTTTTATCCTTTCCTTTCTCCTTTGCATTTCCTTTTTATCCTTTCCTTTCTCCTTTGCATTTCCTTTTTATCCTTTCCTTTCTCCTTTGCATTTCCTTTTTATCCTTTCCTTTCTCCTTTGCATTTCCTTTTTATCCTTTTCTTTCCTTTTTTTCTTTTGCTTTCCTTTGCTTTTCCTTTTTATCCTTTTCTTTCCTTTGCTTTTCCTTTTTATCCTTTTCTTTCCTTTGCTTTTCCTTTTTATCCTTTTCTTTCCTTTGCTTTTCCTTTTTATCCTTTTCTTTCCTTTGCTTTTCCTTTTTATCCTTTTCTTTCCTTTGCTTTTCCTTTTTATCCTTTTCTTTCCTTTGCTTTTCCTTTTTATCCTTTTCTTTCCTTTGCTTTTCCTTTTCTTTCCTTTGCTTTTCCTTTTCTTTCCTTTGCTTTTCCTTTGCTTTCCTTTCCTTTGCATTTCCTTTTTATCCTTTGCTTTTCTTCTTCCTTTGCATTTTTTTTGATGATAATGATTTAGTGATACAACTTTTACTAATTAACCCATATCTGGTGGATGGGGGTAGATTCACACCTTTCACATGGGTATTAAAACATAAATGAATATAACAAATTTGATTGGAAGAACTTGGCTCTCGAATAAACAATTTTGAGCCATTATCTATTACACCTCCCATACACCCAAGGTTATAGCACCTGGTATTCTCAAGCAGTCACCCATCTAGGTACTGACCATTGCTTAACTTCAGTGATTGTATAGGAATCAGTATTTCAACCTGATGTTGCTGTAAGCCAATCTTTGAGTGGTGATTTACTGAACACAACTACTATTTTGTCACTCTTCTTTCAAAAGATTAGATCACTGTCCTTTTATATTTGGGCTTTTCCAAGTTTTTCTAACAACAGTGTGTCATGGTAGACAATTTTTCTTGAGAGAATCTATCTTACATCTATAAATGTCTACTACTGATCCTTGCTTTGAATATTGCTGCCACATCTGGTCTGGTGCTCCTACTATATATTTAGATGTCCTGGATAAAATACAAAGAATAATCTGCAATGTTATTGGTCCTGACCTGGCATCTCAGCTTCTGTCACTTTCTGACCACCATAATGTAGCTTCCCTGTGCCTTCTATATATATTTTCATGATAATTGTTCTGATGGACTTTTCTGTATGGTAACTTATGTATTATGAATTTAAGTGCAGTATCAGATTGGTGGCAACATCTCCTCATTTCACAGTTGAAATGGTTAGAAAACTGTAAGTTCTATGCTAACAATTCTCACCTGTGGAATTTTCTTCTGTCTTATTATGATTAAACCAACTTTGATCTTCAAAAATTTTATGTAATTTTAATCATAACCTCTGTCATTTACTGTTCTTGCTACTTAATGTTTTTTTTTTTAATATACTCCAACACCCAGTAACCCTTTGTGTCTTATTAGCTTTATTTCCTTGCTTGGGGTGAAATGATTAAAAAAAAAAAAAAAACAATTAGTATGTCCTGATGACATGTATGATATACATCCTGCTTGTTATATGCACAGTATTGTGGCTGTTGTACTCTTTGGGCTTCTTTTGGACAATTTAATGAAGTACTGGATTTTTTCAATCTCATGTCTTTCCTCAGGAAAGAGTGTGCAGATAGTCTACACTTATCAGCAAAACATCAAAGCAAATATATCAAGCCAAGTTCAAATTTCAACCAATTCTGTTGTGCTCACTTTCTCACCAATACTCATGGGAAAGATGACTCCCTCTCTATAGGTTAAATAACAAACTTGGTTCTCTATCCTTGGGTGGCAAACAATCTAAGACAACTTATAATTTCAAACCTTGAAGTAGGCAGCAAGAATCCACTCCATTATGAGTCTGAAGAAGAAATAAAGAAAAGTAATGTGAGGAGAACCAAAGTCACCTACTGTGAAAATGTTTGTTGTTGTTGTTGTTATTAAGAAGAAATACCACAGTATTTTTTTATTATTTTATTGAATTTTTTAATCCTTTCTAGTACATTCAAAATTTGGGGTAAAAATCTTGTTTTGCTTGCATCAGTGGGTGATCCAAAGATTATTCTAGGGATTTTTAGCATCTTTTTTGACTTTAAAAACATGTCATTTTAGAAATTCTAGCAAAAATCAAATATTTGTCAGATTTTAATTAAATTTTCAGAACTTAAATTATTTTTTAAAAAATTTTTGTTTGAAAATCTTATATATATATATATATAATTTTAATTTGTATGAATATGAGTTTGTGACCTGGCTTTCATGTTTCTGCGATTATCATTGTCTGCTTGCAAAAGTGTGAAACCCAGGGTGACAAACCCATATCCATGCAAATGAATGTGAGCTTTATCACTGATATTGAGCACTTTCCCAATTAGTAGTGCATATATATATATATATATATATATATATATATATATATATATATATGTGTGTGGGTGGGTATCTTCCCTTAAAGCCAATTACTTAATTTTATGAAATTTTGAGAAATTAAGATTTCATCTGTTTCTTAATTAGAAAATCTTTAATTGCTTTTATGAATAAGATGTATTAAGGACACTATTGTCTTACATAGTTTTTGCAATGAATAATGAATTTTTACAAGAATTTTCATTTTATTAAATTTTAATTAGAAAAATTTAAGTTTTAAATCTTTGAAAATTCTGTATTAATTTCAGCTTTTTAGATGATATAATTGTGAAGTGAAAACTATATTTACTAATCATAACTGGAAATCATCAAACACCAGTATTATTTTTTAAATAATTTTGAATTTTTTTCTGTGTATAAGCTTGCCAACTTTTTAAGTATGGGTGACCATGCACAACATTATCAGAAAATAAGATCATTAACTCTAGTAAATTTAAAGTCAATATTTCTAAAATTCAATAAAACTTTAGATTATGGAGAATATTTTCCTAAATTCTTAATGTTACTGAGTACTTAAAAGTTATATAAAAGCAGGACTCATCATTTTCTTCAATAATGCTTGACAGATGTTCTCCATAGAACATTAAAACTGTCAGGCTGTCAAGACAGCTACTGTTAGGTTTAAAAATGCATTTCTGCAATATTTGAAACTTAAATAATCTGTTTCAAATCAGATTAACTATACTTTAAATTGGCTAATATTACTCAAAATTTCAGAAAAATATATTTTATCCTTTGGAAGATTTTTTTTAACAAAGAGAATTACATTGTGATGAAAGACAACTAAAAAAGGCATGCTAATCAACAGTTTTAGCAGTCAATTTAGTTTTTAAAATACAGCAAAGCATTTGGATTACTGAAATTAAAACTAAAGTAAAAACTACACGAAAGATTTTTAATTTCTAAAAATTAATTTTAAACTTTAGGTATCAATATTTTTTTTTTATGGGGTCCTTACATAAAACCGTCTGTTCTCCCAGTTACATATTGAATAACAAGGGCTGTCTAGACTTAGTGGGAAATAAGTCTAGAAGGACTACCAAGAATTCAAAATTATAGAGAAAGCAGAGAGAAGACAATTCCTTTATCGTTTCTGAATATGCATTGCAATTCAGATAATAAAGAAAAGTAATCTGGGAACATATGCAAAAATAGAAAGGGGTGTAAGACAAGGAGGTCTTCCCACCAGAATAATTCAACCTCTACAGTAAGGTGATTCTGAGAGAATATAAAAATCCTACCAGGATTCATTATTGGTAGCCACTATCTTAATTACAAAAGATATGCAGATGGCACACTGTTGATAGTGCATATAGAAAGGAAACTACAAGATTTCTGAAAGGAAAGGGAGAAGAAAAGACTAAACATCAAGAAGTCAAAATGTATGGTTGTCAGCAAAAGAGAAAGCTCAACATGCAAATTACAAATTGGAGATGTCAAAAACAAACAAGTGCAACAATTTAAATACCTGGGAAATGTTTTAACAATGGACAGAAAGTGCAACACCAAAATTCAAAGGCACATTGGGATAAAAAAAATATGCCTTCCAAAAGCTAAGCAATGTATTAAGAAACGGGAAAATTTCATTAGAAACAAACAAGAGAAGATTGAACAGTTATGTAATATCAGGCCTCAGTGAATGTTGGACAATCTCCTCACAGAGGAAGAAGAGATTTGAAGCAACAGAAATGTGTTTCTGCAGAAGGATGCTGAGAATATCATGAATGGAAGATTTGAGCAAAGTAGGACAAAAAGGACACTTCAAATGAGTTGAAATTTTTAGCATGTGTAAGGAAAGAGGGCTTAAAGAATTTGACACTCACAGGGTATATGGAAGGTAAAAATGGACAGGGGAAACCAAATCAAATGTGATTATGTAAATGACTGGTAGAATAGAAACTAGGAGTGACAGGGAAAAGACAAATGCTGCTAAGAACTACAAAAATAGGAAGTTGTGGAGAGCCATCCTGAAGAGATGCAGAACATTGAAACAAGGGAAACGCGGTTCTACAGAAGGATGCATAGAAAACCATGGACCAAACGTGTGAGCAAAGACAGATATAGAGAAAATGGCAACAAACAGGACACTTCACATCAGGAAGAGATAGGGCAGATAATGAGGAAAGAGGACTTAGAAAATTTGATACTCATAGGACAAATTGAAGGCCATATTGGGATGGAAGAAAATGGGTATTCCCTACCTTATGAACTTGTGTAAATGTTTGGCAGAAGATGTTTAGAAGGTCTTGCAAAAAGACAAAGTTTACTCAGAGCTACAAAGGACAGGAAGTTGTGAAGAGCCATGGTAACTAATGTCATGAAACGACATGACACATAGAAGAATAATGATCTACAAAATGTCATGATTGCCTGCATCCAGAAAGGAAAGGCAAAAAATCACCCAAAAAACAAAAAAAATCCCTAATTTTATGGGGCAATAATTAGCAAATGAGTTTTACAGACCATTTAATACTTCAGTGACCCACTTTGGAACAGTCATGAATAAGGATAAATTTACAACCTTGAAACCTGAATAAAATGGCATTTAAATAAAAAAGAATAGAAGGCTTGGAGAATTAAACCCTCACAGGATATAAGAAAGACAAGAGAAACAGAAGCTATAAATAACCATAGAGATGTTTTTGCAAAGAGATGGCTATGCATCAAAGAGTGATCATAAAGAAGCAAGCAACTAAAAACAAGAAGCTGTGGAGAGCCATGATCATACCTGTCCTGAAGAAATTTCTTTTGCACCAACTTTCATATTTATCCATGGATTAAAATAGCAAAAATTACATTGTCAAGGTTCTTCTCTGTCTAGTTTCCAATTGCTAAGTAACAACTGGCTACGAGTTGTCTGAAATGTAAGAATCAATGTTTTATCAGTTGCCTTGAATTGTATGAGCACAAGCAGAGATAGAATCCACAGATTACCAAACAATGGATATGATAGCTGGATTCCTGCTGGCTGTAGTAATAATGGATCAGATTGTCATTTTCCAAAATGTTTATTCGACCACCATTCCCAACCCTTTCACATAGAAAGGGTGGAGATCTGGAGAGAAAGGAAAAGGAGGGGAAAAAATACCAAAGTTTTTATCACACACAAAAAAAGGCAATCACAGAGATAAGAGAAGAAAAATGAGTTGTGGGATTTAATAATAACAAAAAGAAAACAAATATGGAAAGAAAGAATAATGTCTGTTGTCTGGAACTGACCTATTTTTGTTATCCAATTTTAGTTGATACATTTACTACCAGTTCTGCCCTAGCAGTTTCAATGTCTTAGTCAATGTTTTTGCTTCTTCCAACTTGGCTTTTTTGCTCTCTTTCTCTCTCTTTTTTTATTTCTCATTTTTACATCCTTCTGTCGTATCATTCTCTTATATTCTTTCTTTTTCCATTTTCCCCTGTCTCTAATTTTTCTATCACCTCTCCTTACAGTTGTTTTTGGTTTTTCTGTTCAATCTCCTTATTCAGTTTGATTTTTTTCTTTTTCCTTTTATCTTTTTTTTTTTTTTTTTTTTTTTTGTTGCTTTTCTCCTAACAGACCTTTCTCTATCCTCTTTGCTGTCCTTTCTCTGTCCTCTTTTGCTGTCCTCTTTTGCTGTCCTTTCTCTGTCCTCTTTTGCTGTCCTTTCTCTGTCCTCTTTTGCTGTCCTTTCTCTATCCTCTTTTGCTGTCCTTTCTCTATCCTCTTTTGCTGTCCTTTCTCTGTCCTCTTTTGCTGTCCTTTCTCTGTCCTCTTTTGCTGTCCTTTCTCTGTCCTCTTTTGCTGTCCTTTCTCTGTCCTCTTTTGCTGTCCTTCCTCTATCCTCTTCGCTGTCCTTCCTCTATCCTCTTCGCTGTCCTTCCTCTATCCTCTTCGCTGTCCTTCCTCTATCCTCTTCGCTGTCCTTCCTCTATCCTCTTCGCTGTCCTTTCTCTATTGTCTTTTTAATCTCCCTTTTCTTCTACTCTTCATTTTCCTTGTTTTTCCTCTCTATCTCTTTCTTAAACCTGTTATTTTTGCCTTTTACAACTAATGTATAATCTAGAGTATGAATGAAATATAAATATTTATTTTAATTTAGACGTCAGAGGTAGCTTAATGGGAAATGAGTCAGAATTAGCAACCAGAGTAAAATGTTCTTATTGATGAAAATTTTTTTTTTCAATTTCTATGTAACACATTCCACTTTTTAAAAGGACTTCAGACCAATTTGCATAATTATAACATATGTTTACATTTATATGCCGTCTCTCTCCAAATATCTAAATGGCCAAAGATTGACAGGTGACTCTCCTCTGACATAATATCTTGGGGACAGGAAAAACTGCTTGGCTACATTTAATACCTCGAAAAACAAACTGGTTACATTCCATCGTCATCGATTGCACCCTGAACTATCGCCAATCATGATGAATGGATGTCCCCTCATGGAGGCACCATGCCTTGAGTGCATGGAATGGGAAGTTATTCTGCATGCAGTGTTTTTTGAGACCTTGATGCAAGATTTGTCTGATCAGTTTAAAATGTTAAAATAAAACTTAGAAAAAAACTTCCTTGAACCAAAATCATTCATTTAAGCCAGAGAAAATATTCTGATAATTATTAATAAATAACACTAAATGAACAAAAATTGTTAAAAAAAAAAAAAATCATCACATTTGATGCCATAAAAGATACCTTTACCCCAAAGAGTAAATAGCTCGACAACAAAAAATCACTCCGTAACATATGAGGCCTCCTGTGAGATAATTTTGCTCCAATGCTCAATTTCATAAGCTATAATGATAACTTATAATGATAGGCTCAGTTGATCACCTTACCTAGACCACCTCCATAATAAAATTATTAACGCAAGCATTTATTTCCTCCTATGTAGTTTTTCATTTTCAACAGATCTTTCGCTATAAACAGGGCTGGCTCAAGTTACTGGCAAGTCGGGCAGTTGCCGAGACAACATCAGGGCTGAGGGCGCCATCATGTCCCCATGTTATGTGTTTGGGATCTTCTAAACTAAAACTTATAAAAAAAACATACTTGCAGTCATCCATGACTCAAGACAGATTAAATTCTTTGGCTACTTTGTCAATATAAAATATTCTTGTAAAGAAGATAGGTGTAGAAAGTGCAATGAAAACATTGGCAGATCTAAAGGCTAGAAGAATGTATTAGGTAGGAAAATGAATGTTTTCTTCAACTTTCTCTCTCTTTGCCGTTCTCTTCTCTCTCTCTCCTCTTTGCCGTTCTCTTCTCTCTCTCCTCTTTGCCGTTCTCTTCTCTCTCTCCTCTTTGCCGTTCTCTTCTCTCTCTCCTCTTTGCCGTTCTCTTCTCTCTCTCTCCTCTTTGCCGTTCTCTTCTCTCTCTCCTCTTTGCCGTTCTCTTCTCTCTCTCCTCTTTGCCGTTCTCTTCTCTCTCTCTCCTCTTTGCCGTTCTCTTCTCTCTCTCTCCTCTTTGCCGTTCTCTTCTCTCTCTCCTCTTTGCCGTTCTCTTCTCTCTCTCCTCTTTGCCGTTCTCTTCTCTCTCTCCTCTTTGCCGTTCTCTTCTCTCTCTCCTCTTTGCCGTTCTCTTCTCTCTCTCCTCTTTGCCGTTCTCTTCTCTCTCTCCTCTTTGCCGTTCTCTTCTCTCTCTCCTCTTTGCCGTTCTCTTCTCTCTCTCTCTCCTCTTTGCCGTTCTCTTCTCTCTCTCTCCTCTTTGCCGTTCTCTTCTCTCTCTCTCCTCTTTGCTGTTCTTTTCTCTCTCTCCTCTTTGCTGTTCTCTTCTCTCTCTCCTCTTTGCCGTTCTCTTCTCTCTCTCCTCTTTGCCGTTCTCTTCTCTCTCTCCTCTTTGCCGTTCTCTTCTCTCTCTCCTCTTTGCCGTTCTCTTCTCTCTCTCCTCTTTGCCGTTCTCTTCTCTCTCTCTCCTCTTTGCCGTTCTCTTCTCTCTCTCTCCTCTTTGCCGTTCTCTTCTCTCTCTCTCCTCTTTGCCGTTCTCTTCTCTCTCTCCTCTTTGCCGTTCTCTTCTCTCTCTCCTCTTTGCCGTTCTCTTCTCTCTCTCTCTCCTCTTTGCCGTTCTCTTCTCTCTCTCTCTCCTCTTTGCCGTTCTCTTCTCTCTCTCTCTCCTCTTTGCCGTTCTCTTCTCTCTCTCTCTCCTCTTTGCCGTTCTCTTCTCTCTCTCTCTCCTCTTTGCCGTTCTCTTCTCTCTCTCCTCTTTGCCGTTCTCTTCTCTCTCTCTCCTCTTTGCCGTTCTCCTCTCTCTCTCTCCTCTTTGCCGTTCTCTTCTCTCTCTCTCCTCTTTGCCGTTCTCTTCTCTCTCTCTCCTCTTTGCCGTTCTCTTCTCTCTCTCTCCTCTTTGCCGTTCTCTTCTCTCTCTCCTCTTTGCCGTTCTCTTCTCTCTCTCCTCTTTGCCGTTCTCTTCTCTCTCTCCTCTTTGCCGTTCTCTTCTCTCTCTCTCTCCTCTTTGCCGTTCTCTTCTCTCTCTCTCCTCTTTGCCGTTCTCTTCTCTCTCTCTCCTCTTTGCTGTTCTTTTCTCTCTCTCCTCTTTGCTGTTCTCTTCTCTCTCTCCTCTTTGCCGTTCTCTTCTCTCTCTCCTCTTTGCCGTTCTCTTCTCTCTCTCCTCTTTGCCGTTCTCTTCTCTCTCCCCTCTTTGCCGTTCTCTTCTCTCTCTCTCCTCTTTGCCGTTCTCTTCTCTCTCTCTCCTCTTTGCCGTTCTCTTCTCTCTCTCCTCTTTGCCGTTCTCTTCTCTCTCTCCTCTTTGCCGTTCTCTTCTCTCTCTCTCTCCTCTTTGCCGTTCTCTTCTCTCTCTCTCTCCTCTTTGCCGTTCTCTTCTCTCTCTCTCTCCTCTTTGCCGTTCTCTTCTCTCTCTCTCTCCTCTTTGCCGTTCTCTTCTCTCTCTCTCTCCTCTTTGCCGTTCTCTTCTCTCTCTCTCTCCTCTTTGCCGTTCTCTTCTCTCTCTCTCTCCTCTTTGCCGTTCTCTTCTCTCTCTCTCTCCTCTTTGCCGTTCTCTTCTCTCTCTCCTCTTTGCCGTTCTCTTCTCTCTCTCTCCTCTTTGCCGTTCTCTTCTCTCTCTCTCCTCTTTGCCGTTCTCTTCTCTCTCTCTCCTCTTTGCCGTTCTCTTCTCTCTCTCTCCTCTTTGCCGTTCTCTTCTCTCTCTCTCCTCTTTGCCGTTCTCTTCTCTCTCTCTCCTCTTTGCCGTTCTCTTCTCTCTCCTCTTTGCCGTTCTCTTCTCTCTCCTCTTTGCCGTTCTCTTCTCTCTCCTCTTTGCCGTTCTCTTCTCTCTCCTCTTTGCCGTTCTCTTCTCTCTCTCCTCTTTGCCGTTCTCTTCTCTCTCCTCTTTGCCGTTCTCTTCTCTCTCTCCTCTTTGCCGTTCTCTTCTCTCTCTCCTCTTTGCCGTTCTCTTCTCTCTCCTCTTTGCCGTTCTCTTCTCTCTCTCCTCTTTGCCGTTCTCTTCTCTCTCTCCTCTTTGCCGTTCTCTTCTCTCTCTCCTCTTTGCCGTTCTCTTCTCTCTCTCTCCTCTTTGCCGTTCTCTTCTCTCTCTCTCCTCTTTGCCGTTCTCTTCTCTCTCTCTCCTCTTTGCCGTTCTCTTCTCTCTCTCTCCTCTTTGCCGTTCTCTTCTCTCTCTCTCCTCTTTGCCGTTCTCTTCTCTCTCTCTCCTCTTTGCCGTTCTCTTCTCTCTCTCTCCTCTTTGCCGTTCTCTTCTCTCTCTCTCCTCTTTGCCGTTCTCTTCTCTCTCTCTCCTCTTTGCCGTTCTCTTCTCTCTCTCTCCTCTTTGCCGTTCTCTTCTCTCTCTCTCTCCTCTTTGCCGTTCTCTTCTCTCTCTCTCTCCTCTTTGCCGTTCTCTTCTCTCTCTCTCTCCTCTTTGCCGTTCTCTTCTCTCTCTCTCTCCTCTTTGCCGTTCTCTTCTCTCTCTCTCTCCTCTTTGCCGTTCTCTTCTCTCTCTCTCTCCTCTTTGCCGTTCTCTTCTCTCTCTCTCTCCTCTTTGCCGTTCTCTTCTCTCTCTCTCTCCTCTTTGCCGTTCTCTTCTCTCTCTCTCTCCTCTTTGCCGTTCTCTTCTCTCTCTCTCTCCTCTTTGCCGTTCTCTTCTCTCTCTCTCTCCTCTTTGCCGTTCTCTTCTCTCTCTCTCTCCTCTTTGCCGTTCTCTTCTCTCTCTCTCTCCTCTTTGCCGTTCTCTTCTCTCTCTCTCTCCTCTTTGCCGTTCTCTTCTCTCTCTCTCTCCTCTTTGCCGTTCTCTTCTCTCTCTCTCTCCTCTTTGCCGTTCTCTTCTCTCTCTCTCTCCTCTTTGCCGTTCTCTTCTCTCTCTCTCTCCTCTTTGCCGTTCTCTTCTCTCTCTCTCTCCTCTTTGCCGTTCTCTTCTCTCTCTCTCTCCTCTTTGCCGTTCTCTTCTCTCTCTCTCTCCTCTTTGCCGTTCTCTTCTCTCTCTCTCTCCTCTTTGCCGTTCTCTTCTCTCTCTCTCTCCTCTTTGCCGTTCTCTTCTCTCTCTCTCTCCTCTTTGCCGTTCTCTTCTCTCTCTCTCTCCTCTTTGCCGTTCTCTTCTCTCTCTCTCTCCTCTTTGCCGTTCTCTTCTCTCTCTCTCTCCTCTTTGCCGTTCTCTTCTCTCTCTCTCTCCTCTTTGCCGTTCTCTTCTCTCTCTCTCTCCTCTTTGCCGTTCTCTTCTCTCTCTCTCTCCTCTTTGCCGTTCTCTTCTCTCTCTCTCTCCTCTTTGCCGTTCTCTTCTCTCTCTCTCTCCTCTTTGCCGTTCTCTTCTCTCTCTCTCCTCTTTGCCGTTCTCTTCTCTCTCTCTCCTCTTTGCCGTTCTCTTCTCCCTCGCCTCTCTCTCTCCCCATCGCCTCTCTCTCTCTCCCCATCGCCTCTCTCTCTCTCCCCATCGCCTCTCTCTCTCTCCCCATCGCCTCTCTCTCTCCCCCTCGCCGCTCTCTTCTCTCTCTCCCTGTTCAGATAACACCTTTGCAGTGCCAAGCAATTCAAACTTATGAAGCAATGGAATACTAGGCTTTATTTTAATTTTCTTAATGTAGCACTTTGTTTGTTGCATAAACCCATTGCCCCAATAATAACTAGAAAGATAGTGGCTGGAATATCCCACATTCTGGCAAATTCAACCAAGACGTTGGTGTACTTCTTAAGTATGTCAACTTTTTTGACCTTGATATTATGGTCACCAGTAACAGCCATAATCAATGAGGAGGCATTTTTTGGTTTTCTTTTCTAGAATGATGTCAGTTTTGTGGCTTCATTGATACAGTCTGTTTGGATGTTGAAATTCAACAAGAACATGGTTGTTTTCCGTCCCCTTCTCTAGCTTGTGACAGTACCATTTTTCTCTGACTTCAAGTTCATACTTCCTAGATAGGCACCCATACCGATGAAAGTTCACTTTATCATGGCAGCACTTGTATTCTTTCTGTGCAAGAATTCCACCAGCATGGATGATATAGATGACATTTTCTAGCTACATAACATGCAGCCTGAATCCACTTGGTGGTAGATTTTTTTTTTTTTTTTTTTCAGACAGAATTATCATTTAAGTCTTGGATGGATACCAGGAGGTTTTATTATTATTACTACAAGTACTGTAAAAGGAATTATAACAAGTGTCTGACAGTAGTGCCTTTTTTTATATCATTTTTAAATACAGTAGTTAAAAATTTCGGAAAATATTCTCCATACTCTAATAATTTAATGATTTTTGTCTTTAAATTTGCTAAAGTTTTGTTTCTTATCTTTTAATGTCATATATTGGTGCCTGTATCAACAAAAATTCACAAGTTTATACACATGCAAAAAAATTAAAAATTCTTTTAAAGATATTTTGATGATTTTTGTATTAAGCTTTTCCATTTATGATAAGTAAATAGTTTTTACTTAATAGCAATATTACCTCACCACTCCAAATTGATACAGAATCTTAAAAACTTTAAAACTTAAATTATTCTGTATCTGTCTATATTCCTGAGATGAGGTATTATGTGCACTGTTTACATTATTTGGACTATTGTCCTCATCTTTATTGCCATATTTACTACAGTGTTTTGGCCGTTGTATGCTCCGGCCTTCTTCAGGTGGTTGGAATGTCAAACTGAACTATTTATTTCACTCGCTAAATAAAAAAAAAAGTTCAGTTCAAGATTCCAACCACCTGAAGAAGGCTGGAGTGTACAACAGCCGAAACATTAAATTATTCTAATTTTAAAAAATTCTTCTAAATATTCATTCTTTATGGAAAAAAATTTTTTCTTACGACAATAGTATCCTTAATATATCTTATTTATAAAAGCAATTAAAAGCTTTTTTGATTAAATAATACCATAGATTTATTTTACAATTCAGAGCAGATTTTTGGTAAATAGTGTTTTCATTTGACAAAAAAAAATGAATGATTTAAATTCAAGGAAACCTACTTTTAACTAATATAAATATGAAGATGCTGAAATTTTAATTTCTCGAAATTTCATAAAATTATATAGATGGGGATGATAGATGTAAAAAAGTAAAACATAATTTCATTCATTTGTGAAGTCCTGAAAATTTAATTAAAATCAGCAATTATTTGATTTATGCAAGAATTTCCAAACCAATGGGTTTTTACTGCAAAAAAAAGACTCTAAATTTCCCATACTAATTTTTGGTTCACCCACTAATGCAAGGAAAATAAGATTTTGAACCAAAACTTCGAGCATGCAAGAAATTATTAAAAAAAAATGAAATAAAATAATTAAAAAAAAAAACATTGATTTTTCCTCTTTATAATAACAAATATTCTGACAATAAAACTTTCTTTTTATCAAATTTGGAGCCTTTTTCATCAAGTGTGGGGCCTTTTTTTATCATGGTGTGCTCTTTATTAGCAAATTTTTGGCATTACCTAGCTAAGCCTTGTTCTGCAATCTTATTACTCAAGCTTGCTAGGTAGGTTATGCGTTGTTTTCCTTTGTCACTCTTGCCTTCAGTCTTTCCTGTGAGTATCAAATTTTCCAAACCTTTTTTCCTCATTATGTGCACTAGTTTTCAACTCTTTCTGTTAATGTCTAAATGTCATTTTGCTTTTTATTTTCTCTAAAACTTTGTCGTTGCTTATCTGTTCAGTATATGATATTCTCAGCATTCTTCTGTAGAAAAACATTTCTGTTAATTCCAGTCTCTTCTTAATCTGTAAGATGTTTGTCCAGCATTCAATGCCATTTTGGAGGATTGATATTAAGTAACACTTCAGTTTTCTTTTCTTTGTCTCTAATGAAATTTTCCTGTTTCTTAATACTTACTTTGCTATCCCAATGTGCCTTTAGATTTCAGCGTTCCACTTTCCTTACCCTGTTAAAACAATTTCCAAATGTTGGCATCTCAAATTGGTAATTTGCATGCTGGAATGTTCTTTTTGCTAACAATCATGCATTTTATCTTTTTGCAATTGATGTTTAGTCCTTTCTTCTTGCTTTCCTTTGCTACCTTCTGTAGGAGTTCTTGTAGCTTCCTTTCTCTATCCACTCTCAACACTGTGCCATCTGTATAACTCATGTTAAGATTGTGACTGCCAATAATGAATTGTGATAGAACTCCTAATTCTCTCAGAATTGCCTCACTGTATAGGTTGAATAAGTCTGGTAAGAAGAGACATACTGGGATTTTTCTTTCCAAACATTTTAAGGTAGTGTGAAATGTCAGCATCTTAAATCAATATCTTCCCTTTTAGTTACACTAGAATTTTTTTACTCCACACTGATATATATTGAAATCCTCACAGTATGTTATCACCAAAGTTTTTGGTGAGATTTACAAGTTTTGTTCAGTTTTGAAAACCAATCAATGAAATTTATATAAGTTGATTTGTTTGAATAAATACTTTGACAAAACCCTACTTTGTGGTTTGATATTTAAATTTTATGGGACTTTTAAACAATATTTTTCAAGAAAATTTCTTTTTTTCTTTTTTAACAGTGAAGAATAAATTCTTAGGATTTCTTACTCTTGAACATACAACTGACCATGCATAAATATTTCTTTCTGGAACCAAATTCCAACTTTTTGATGTTTGAAGTATTTGGCCTTGTGATTTGTTCATAGTTCCTGCAAATGCAGAGTGAACTGGAAACTGGATTCTTGTACAGTGAATTCCCTATATTTGTGGGGATTAAGAACCAGAAATGGCCATGAATAGTTAGAATTTGCGAATACTTGTAACCCCCCACTAAAAGTGCTTATAAGTACCAATTTTGATTGTTAAAATCCTATATGCTTTAAACTTTCATCCTAAACACTTTAGAAACATTTCAGGCCCTTTTTAAAACATTTTTTAAAAAATAGTATTGGTGACCATACACTTAGCCTAAATTTTTTTTGATAAGTACGATAACTGCTTTTAATTATTCATAGATCGATACAACCTTATAAAATATGTGTAACAAGACATAAAATATAAAGTTTAAAACATTTTCTAAAAACAGAACTGTGATGATGACCCTAGACTTAGCATAAGCGACTTTTAAGACCACAGCTTCTAACAAAGAACAAAGCCCAAGCATGATGCAAGTCTTTGCATTTGTTTTTGCAATAAAGATGTACAACACTGCCAATTTTTACCATAAAAATGGAGTGTTATATGTTTTAAGTCACTTAAATAACAGGGATATCATACAAGAGTATTTTAAATATGTTCTATCAAAAGAATACATGAATCGAGGGAGTTCTCAGTGAATAATTTGTATATAGGTTCTTTGGAAAAACATGTGAATATTCAGGGTTTCTGCAAGTAACAAGTATGTATGTGCTAGACTGAATCATGTCAAACTGCAAACAGGCCTATTTTACTGGCTAAGAAAAATATCCCAGCATGCATTTGTGGACTTCTGTCTATAAAAGGGGAGGAGCAAGTGTTCTGCAGTCATTCCCAGTATAGACTGAAATCAGTACATCCAGATTTTCTCTCTTAGAAAATTGTAATCAGAAAAGATTTTAATGGATTTATGAATAAGCCATGAGCCTAGTTGTGTACTGCCTGAGTTGGCAGATCTGGACAGTCATGTCAAACTGCAAACAGGCCTATTTTATTGGCTAAGAAAAATATCCCAGCATGCATTTGTGGACTTCTGCCTATAAAAGGGGAGAAGCAAATGTTCTGCAGTCATTCCTCTTATGGACTAAAATCCTCAAATTTCCTTTTTGTTTCCATTTTCCTTAAAACTTTGTCATCACTCACATGCTCTAACGATGGTATTAGTATCTCTGTTGCCTCAAGTCTCCTTTTCATCTATGAGGAAACTGTCCAGCATTCACTGCTCTAGGAGAATAGATATTAAATAATTCAACACTATTTTGTTTATTTCTAATGAAATTTTCCTGTTGTTTAATACTTTGCTGAACTTTTGGAATGCATTTTTGATACTGCAATGTGTCTTCAGATTTTGACGTCACATGTTCTATCTTCTGTTAAAACCCTCCCTAGATATTTACATTTTTGTACTTGCTTCATTTGACATCTTCCGTTCATAGTGTACATCCTGGGCTGTTCCTCTTGCTGGCAACCATTATTTTTTACAATTGATAGTCCTTTCTTCTCACTTTCCTTCACTACCTTCTGTAGGTGTTCCTAGTTTCGTTTCTGTGTCTACTATCAACACTGTATCATTTGTATATCATATGTTCAAATTGTACCTGCCAATAATCAATCCTGGTAGAATCTTCAGTTATTTTCATTTAATAATTTGGGTTTTAGGGTCATAAAATATGCATAAAATAATCAAGTACCCAAGATGGATCTCTTTTTTTTATATGGTTTTATACTTCTACGTGCTGTGTCTCTTCAGAAAGCGGCTCTCCACAGCTTCCTGTCTTTGTAACTTTCTTACTGCCACACATAGTTTCCACTGCTTAAAAAGGTGATTTATTGTTTCCCTCTGACCCTCTTGCTTTCATTTGTCTTGTGTGTGACAAATTCTCTAAGCTCTCTTTCCTCATAATGCATCCTAGAAATTTCAACAGTCTCTTCCTGATTCTATGTATAAGTGTCCTTTTTGTTTCCATTTTCTTTAAAAATTTGTTATTAA
>OZ010606.1:56266777-56314277 GCA_963932145.1 Acanthosepion lycidas | reverse complement strand
CTTCTTGTCCCTGAGAGCCACCGTGCAGGTGTTTTCAAAGGGGCCAGCATGGTTGGTGGTGAAATGCCAGGCATCATGGTTCTCAGCTAGAGTTGACCATTGGCAATGGTTGATGTGACAAGCAACAAAGGATCTTTGAATCGCTTCTTTGGTCCCCTTCTTCTGTGATAGCTAGTGGAGAGCTCACTGTACTATAAAATTTTAGGCAGGCAATGATTCTCCATCCTGGAAACATGTTCAGCCTAGCATAATTGGAACTTCAGCAGCATGGCCTCAATGCTGGTGATCTTCGCCTTTTCGAAGACTTCAGTATTGGAGACGAAGTCACTATAGCATATGCTAAGGAACATGCAGATGCAGCACTGCTGTAATTGTTCAAGGAATCGCAAGTGGTGTCAGTAAGTGACCATAACTCTGAGCCATAAGAGAGTAGTGAGGGGGATAGCTCTATATATTCTGATCTTAGTACCCTTCTTCAGGTGTTTGATGTATCACATACGTTTGTACAGTCTACCAAATGCAATGCTCGCCTTTGCCTTCATCTGGGCTTTTAATCATGATAGGTTAAACAGGCCACTATCGAGACAGTATCTGATGTAGACTCGTCATCATCAAGATCTTTTGGGGCTTGCTTGAGCATCATGCTGAATAGTCAGTGCCAGAACGGAACCCTGCTTTACACCATTCGTGATAGAGAAGGGCTCTGAGAGAACACTGTTGTATCTTACTTGTTGATCTTCATGCATTGGATGATCAGGAATTTTGGAGGACAGCTAAGTCACCCCAAGATCTGCCACTTTTCTCTTCTTCTCCCTGTGTCAAATGCTTTAGTCAGATCAATGAACACAACATACAGCCCTTTCTTTTGTTCCCAACACTTCTACTGCAGCTGACGGAGAACAAACAGCATGTCTATTGTGCTCCTGTTGGTTCTGAAGCCACACTGACTCTCTGGAAGGTGCAGTTCCATGATGGCAGGTACCAGCCTGTTCAGCAGAACCCTGGCAAGGATCTTTCCTGTGATGGAGAGCAAAATAATCCCTTGGTAATTGGATCAGTCAATTTTTTCCCCATTGATCTTGTACAGGGCAATGATGACTGCATCATGGAAATATTGTGTTTTTCCCAGCTCCCAACAACAGCAAAAGAGCATGTGAAGTCTCATATGCAACACCACACCCTAATCTTCCAGATTTTAAGTGGGATCCCATTGACTCATGCTGCTTTGCCACACTTCAGTTGCTTCATGGCTTTGATAGTCTCTTCAATTGGGGGAAATACTTCCAGTTCCATTCTTACTGGTTTTTGGGGAATGCCAAGAATTACTGTTTCCCAGACTGAGCGATTAGCATTGAAGAGTACCTGGAAATGCTCAAACTAATGGCTTAGGATAGACGCCTTGTTTGTAAGGAGCATATGACTATCTTCACTATGTATAGGACTCTGAACCTGATACATAGGGCTGTACACTGCTTTTAACATTTCATAGAAGCCCATGATGTCTCTACTGTCAGCATACAGCTGAATTTGTTCAGCAAGTTTGATCCACCACATATTCTTAATCACTCAAAGCCTGTGCTGGAGGTCCGGCATTGAAAATGGAACACAGCTTTCTTTAGAGGACAAGATGTCTGAGTGAAGTAAGCTTGATGAGCTGATCTATTCCTCACCAGCAGTTCTTGGATTTCCATGTTGCTCTCATGAAACCAGTCTTTGTTCTTCCTTAAGGAGAACCCAAGTACTTCTACAGATGTTTGCAGAATGCCAGTTTTGAGTTTTTCTCAAAGTGTTTCAGGAGAGGAATCTGTGGTGATGCTTGCATCTTCAAACCTTGACAAGTGCTGCTTGGAAGTTTGATTTCATTTCAACTGATTTAAAACTGCCAACCTTGAACTTTTTACAGAGGGCTCCTCCTTTTCTTGGCTTGAGTTTAAGGTGAAGCTTGAGTTTGCAATGAACAAGATGATGGTCAGTATGACATTCTGCATTGGGCATCACTTTTGTGAGCATGATGTCATTTAGGTTACACTGACACACTATGACAGTCAATGTTTTCTTGGAAAATGGTGTTTATAATGATGAGTTAATGCTCTGCACAGAACTCTAGTAGCAAATGCCAATTGTCATTACAGTTACCAAAACCATGTCTCACAAGCACTCTCCTCTAGGCTGTAAAATTTTGGCTTAGTCTGCTGTTGAAATCACCAAGGATTATAACCTTATCTGCAGGGGTGTCACATAGTAGGCTGTGCAGATCTGAGTAAAATTGATCTTTTTCCACAGGGTTTGCTTGTAAAGCTGGGGAGTACACACTAATTAGTGTGGCATATTGAAGATTGCTCAGATAGAGATGATGCGGTTGCAATAACCAGTTGGCAAGTTTTCAAGCTTGGAGGTAATGGAATTCCTGATCATGAAACCTACACCGAATTGCCTGACCAGTAGAGGGTATATCCAATGACGTGCTCCTTTAGGCTGATTTCCTCTGGGAAACATATCACTGAGAGCAGTGATGTCAACATTTAGTCTTGATAGTTCATTTGCAATTAGAGCAGAGTGACAGTCTGGTTGACAACTCTCTGGTGTGTTCAGCATGGTTCTGGTGTTCCAGCATGCTACATGTAGTGCTTGTTTTTTTCTTTCTTTACTAACATTTGACTGCATGAGAAGAGGCCTGTTAACCGTGGTTAGCCAACTGGGTAATAGAAGAGATGAGCTTTGTTTAGGCCATCTTTTCTAGGCTTCTCTCCATATGGAGCAAGCAGTGCTGTCCCTGGAAAAGGCTGTTTGGTCAATTAGGATACTGCCAAACAATGTTGTCATCTCCAGATCAACATAAGATGACCTATATCCTGACCCGCCTGTATGCGGGATTGGGACTGACTTCCAGTGTTATCTTCCACCTGCTGTTTTCACTCCTTTCTCATTGCTACATGGCTTGGAAATGGTTGGTGGGCGTGAATGTATCCTTCACGTCTGTGCAGTCGAGTTTTTAGGTGAAGTGCAGTGTTCACTGAACTGGCCCCTGCCCTTTACATCTGGGATTTGATCAATCAGGATTTTGAGCGCCAAGTTCAGATGCCAAGAAGAATATGGAGCGAATACATCTTTCTGTCTGCTTCAAGATCAGTCATGCTGGCCACAAGCTAACCTGAATAATGTGATGACAATGCACCTAATACAAGTAGATTATGAACACCATTCAGAAAAGCGTATCTATTTCAAACAGATATGAATTTGGATTTCATCCCCAATGCTTTGACTTTTAACTGCTAAAAGAATACATTTTTTGCAATCCTCTATTCTCTTTCTTGTTATCTATTGTGTTTCTTGTATAAATGTTTTTTACAATGTTCAAATGTCTCGGTTTGGGGAGTTGTTAAATTTCTTAGAGTTCAGCACTATTTTTGGGGAGAGTTTACTTTTGTTTCCTTGGACATTTTCCAATATCTTAATAATTTCTACAGTGTCACTTTTACTATTCCGTTGCAACTTTGGATCTCTCTATCACACATTGCATTATCTATTAATGCACTATTTTTACACCTCATGGATTTTTATGTCTGTGCCTGCAACTTAATCTATCTCTTTTGCTGACAACCCTGAATCTTGTTTTCTTTCAGTTAATGCTTAATCCTTTCTTCTTGCTTTCCTTAACAATCTTGTTTAAATTCCTTTATTAAACTACAATCATGACAATGTGCATCGTGTATGTTGTTAAAGTTATGTTTGCCAATAATAAATCCTAATAGGTCTTCTCATCCCCTTAAAATTGCCTCAATGTACAGAATAAATAAATCCAGTGAGAAAACAAATGCTTGTCATATGACTCATTCTATTTTTGTGTTGCTACTGAACTATTCTCTATTTACATGCAAGCTATTTTCACAATAAACATTATGGATTACTTGAATGTCATTCTTGTGTAAATAAATCTTTTCTACTATTTCAAGTATCTCTTTGTATCATACTCTGTCAAATGTCTTTGTGTAATTTATGAGGGATAGGTATACATCTTTTTGCATTCTTATTGCTTGTAATGATCATAAAAAATTGCATTTCTTGTTCCAGTGACTTGAACAAAACCACACTATTGATGCTTTATTACTTCCAGGTTATTCTGCATTTTTATTGCTTATTTTGATAGCTATTTTGTTTATAAAAATTATATTTCTTGTCCCAGTGTCCTTAAGAAAGCTAAATTGTTCATTGGTCATATGTTCTCTTTTGAATCTAAACAGTTGTGGGGCTCACTGGACTATTTGTCTAATGGAATCTAGATTCATTTGTACCTAGTTTCTTTGTCATGACTATAAAAATTGATTTATTGAGGTTTGTGAATATTTCAAGGCTGTCATATTTTTTAATTCCATACTGATTAAACAGAGATATCACATAATTGTACAGCAGTGTTTTGTTTGCAAGATTTTTCTATTTTTGGAAGACATATTCACTATTCCTATGTGCCTTTGGAATTGTGTGATACATTTTCATCTATTACTACAAGATTTAGATAGTCCAATTTTTGCATCCACTTCATTTTTACATTCCTAATATGTAGATTACAACTTGGTTGTCTCTTTTACTGACAAAATGGAACACTGCTTTCTTTACAGGACAAGCATTCTATTTTCTTGCAGTTAATGGTTATTCCTTTTGGCTTACCTCAACTATCTTGTCTCATAGCTCTTTCAGACTTCTTTATATATCTGCTACTAATATAATATGCATAGTGTATGTTAAGGTTATGTTTACCAGTAATAAATTCTAATAGGTCTTCTCATCCTCTTAGAATTGCCACAATGTACAGAATAAATAAATCCATTGAGAAAACCAATGCTTGTCATATGCCTCCAGTCTATTTTTGTGTTTTCACAGAACTTGTTCGCTATTTTTTCCCCAAAATGGTTATGGGCTACTTAAATATCTTTATAATGTAAATAAAGTTTCTAATACAGGCTGTTTCAGAATTTTTGCAATAAAAAGATCAGGCAAAAATCAAGGACCACAAATGAGTAATGGAAATTACATTTATTGAAAGGTAAAAAGATAATTTATGATATGCAACCATATAATCTCAAACATGAACCAAAAATGTCAAAAGGAGCCCAGAGTATATGCTCCATATGCCTGCTATTAAGTTGAAGGCACTGTTGAATGCAAAGTTGTTGATAATGGGTGCACATTTCTCATAGGGAATGCTTGAGTCTTCTCGGTGATGGCTGCTTTCAATGCAGCAGGGGTGCAAGTGTTACCCTGGTAGATGTAGCCCTTGAAGAAGAGGGAAAAATCTGGGGGTTTCAGGTCAGGCGCATGAGGTTCCCATTCCACTTAAGATTTGCAGCTGATGAGATGCTTCTACAAACTTTTCATGAAACCATGCCATAACAACATTAACAATGTGAGGAGGAGCACCATCCTTCTGGAACAAATGTTCCTCCTTATCAAGCTCAAGCTATCCCCATCTGAGAGGTGACTGCTTTGTTTCAACAACTGTGAAACACCCAGTACTTTAAGTCTCTATTTTTATCATATTCTGTCAAATGTTTTTGCGTAATTTATGAAACATAGGTATACATATTTCTACATTTTTATTGCTTGTTCTAATAATAAAAAATTGCATTTCTTGTTCCAGTGTTTTCAACAAAACTATACTATTCATACTTTATTTCTAGTTTCAGTCATGAGTTCTCATTTGAATCTAAATAATTGTGTGGTTAGTGGACCATTTGTCCAATGGAATCTGCATTTGTACCTAGTTTCTTTGTTACGACTATAAAAATTGATTTATCGAGGTTTTTGGATATTTCAAGGCTGTCATTTTATCATTTTCATAACTTGCAGCATCCTCTTTTCTTCCTGGGGAAAACAAAGTCAGAGTGAAGGAACTGGCACCTATCCTGTTTTTCATCTATACAAAGGTTTGAATGAGGCTGACTTGAACATCGGTATCAGCTGCATGCAAGTATTAAAGAAAGTTGATAGCATGTTGCTGCTCCTCAATGATATTCTTACTGGTCACTCTTTGTCTCACGCTGTAAAACAGGCTTTATTGTCCACTCACAGAAAGATATGTCAATTGATCCTCAACCACTCAAGCAAAATGGCTCAACATGTTCCATCTGTTTAAAAGTTTGCAGAATACTTGCTGGCCTTGACTGACACACATGCTTGTCCATTAAAGTTGAGCATCTCTTTATCTTACTGAGCCCTCATTTGTCATCCACAATATGATGATTGTCGCCACTCTTCACTTGGCAGCTTTTTTTGTTTTGATTTTCATTCAGAATTTTATTATTTCCATCATTTTTACCTGAGCTATGTTTCTGTAAGTGAATCTTAAGGCCAGCTTCACTTTTACAAGCTCTCTTACACACATATATGCCATATATATATGTATATTTTTATTGCTTACTTTGATAGCTATTCTGATCATAAAAATAGCATTTCTTGTTCCGGTGTTTTAAACAAAGGACCATCCTTCTTTGAACATGTTGACTGGTGCTACAGAAGCACATAGCAAAATAGATGAGTAGTAACTGAAGAATACTAGAGATAAGGACTAGATGAGTTATCCCTAAATATGGGCAGTGGAACAAGAAATTTTCTCTTATAGATTAAATTAAGAGTTCAGTCCAGAATACCCTGTAGGTTACCCAGATCAATGTACACCTGATGAAGGCCAGAGCACACAACAGCTGAAACACTGTGAGAACAAAAAAAAATTAGGACAATAGTTGGAATATAAATAACATAGACATATTGAGTCATCGGTTTTAGCGCTACTAAAAAGTAGTGATGGTAGTTGCCTTCCAAAACTTTTGTTTATGATGGTTCTACAGAAGGATGCTGAGAAAACCATAGACCAAACATGTGAGCAATAATAAAGTTTTAGAAAAATGGGAACAAAAAGGACACTTATAGAGATGTCCCAAAAGCCCCCTTGATATTTAAAAATGATATAACATCTGTGAAATTCAGACAAAAACTTTATTTTTTTTTTTTCCACAAACTAATGATCTTCCATAATGAGACAGATATTTTTTCTTCATGTCCTGCTTTGTTCAGTCATAAAGCCTAGCAATTGAACAAGCTATTAAGAGAGAGTGATGTTTATTTGAAGAAAAGAGTGCTCCTTAATATGTGTACAGTGCAGAATGGGGGACAATCTTTACTTTTGTATCTTGATGTTGCCAGATATTTGAAGTTTTTTTCCATCCCTTTTTTTTTTACTAGACCGAGTGCTCCTATTACTACTGGTATTTCTGTGCTCTTCATTCTTCACATTCTCTCAATTTTCTGCTTTTTTCAGAGAGACATTTATTTTGGTGGGGACAGACATGTAGATAAGCAGATGAGTTCTTTCCTTTTCATCCTTCACTATATATGAGGTCTTTTGGTCTTAGTTTCTTTAATAATTTTGATTAGTATGTCCAAAGTACCAGTAGATAAGTGCTTGAAGTTAATGGCTACTTAGAGAAAGTCATTAGATGCTGTTATAGCAAAGAATATTCCAGAAAACGGTTTTTGTACCAACTTTTGTAAATATATCTAAGATAATTTTATATAAATAATACCGTCCTAACACTATGCAATAAGTATGTAATAAAAAGAAAAAAATCATTAGAAACAAAAGATTACTGAACTGCTATGTGTGGTATCAGTCCTTTTTTTATAATTAATGTAGGGAGTAATCTAAACATGTAAATGTTTGCAAGGCCCACACAACCCTCTGGAGGGTTATTTTCCAGTTTCTTTTCTATGAGGATTATTGAAAGTGGGATGCTTGCATATGAGATCATGGTACACCAGAACATTTTTTTTGTTTTTGAATTTAAATATTTTTTCTTTTATTTCATTTTCTACTGTTTCTTTTTTCTTGGTCATTTTTGTTTTTTTCTTGATCATTTTTTTTTTTTTTTTTTTTTTTCTTGGTTATTTTTGGGTTTTTTTTCTTGGTCATTTTTTATTTTTTTTTTTCTTGGTCATTTTTTATTTTTTATTTTTTTCTTGGTCATTTTTTATTTTTTATTTTTTTTCTTGGTCATTTTTTATTTTTTATTTTTTTTCTTGGTCATTTTTGGGATTTTTTTTCTTTGTCATTTTTGGGATTTTTTTTCTTGGTCATTTTTGGGATTTTTTTTCTTGGTCATTTTTGGGATTTTTTTTCTTGGTCATTTTTGGGATTTTTTTTCTTGGTCATTTTTGGGATTTTTTTTCTTGGTCATTTTTGGGATTTTTTTTCTTGGTCATTTTTGGGATTTTTTTTCTTGGTCATTTTTGGGATTTTTTTTCTTGGTCATATTTGTTTTTGTTTTTTTTTTTTTTGTTTTTTTTGTTTTTTTTGAAGGCAAAAGGGATAGAAAAAAAAACAATGTCTAACCTATCTTGTGAGCTTGAGTAACTGGATGAAAGAATAAGGTTTAGGAGAAATAACAAAAAGACAATTTATTAAAAGCAACAAAGCATGGAGAAATTGGGGAGAGCCATGATCACCAATGTCCTGAAGGGACATGGTACATATAAGAAGCAGAATATTTGTTCAGATTTTTGCTCAGATTTTTGCTCATATTTTCTATTGTAAACATATGTCATGAATATAATGAAATTTTGTGATAAATATTTTACATGTAATTAATGCAGTAACAAAAGTTTCCATGGTGTATATTAAATACTTCTTTTCCTGACTGAAAGAAGAAATTAATTGTTGATTGATTTGTTTTTTACGACTTATCAACTATTTGCAGATTATTTAAAGCCAGAAAATATTTTAAGATTGTAAGACTACTTTTCTTTTCTTTTTTTTTTTTTTCTTTTTTTGAGATGATAATGTGGATATGAAGTGGAGGATCAATTCTATATTGCAATCAATATATAAACTGATCCCTCATTTTATGGTCATATTAGTTTCTATACATTTGTTCTAGAGAATGTAAATAAATCAAAAAGACATGTTGTGTAGCTGATCAGTATTTGATTTCTTTGGCTTATCAACCTTTTGCAAACTATTTAGAACAGGAAAATATTTTTAGACTGTAAGAAATGTTTTTTTTTAGTTAATAATAATGGTTTGTCATACAAGTTTTACTAATTAACCCATAGTTGGGGAGGGTGTTGGATTCATACCTTTCCCAAGGTTATTTGCATGTAAGTGAATATAATCCACACCCAATTGAAACTCAGCTCACTTCTGAGCCATTAGCTATTACCACACAGTTACCTATTTAGGTACAGACCAGGCTCAATATTAACTTCAGTGGTCATACAGGAACTGGTGTTTTCAACATCATGCATGTAATTTTTTTTTTTTTTTTTTTTTTTAGATAATGTGAATATAAAGTGGGGGTTCAATTCTGTATTGCAATCAATATATAAATAGATCCCTCGTTTTATGGCCATGATAGTTTCTGTATATGTATACACTAGATTTGCATTTAAGTGAATATAATTTACCCAATGGCAACTGGAACTTAGCTCTTAACAATTATGAGCCATTATCTATTACAACACTTGGTATTCCCAAGTAGTTACCCATCAGAGTAGACATTATTTAACTTTGGTGATTGTACAGGACCTGGCTTTTTCAACAGGATGGGACTATAAGCCAAGAAATTAAATTTTAAGCTGGGTAACATCTGCATAAAAAATCAGAAATCAGTCATTGTTTAGAAACTTGATGATATCATCCTACTTAATGGTGCCATAGAACTAAGAATCATTTTCATCTCCAAACGGACACAGCACATCTATTTACCATAATCTACAAATCACTGCTCTTCAAAATCAGCCATTAATGAGAACTTACAGAGTCTCCAAGACTCTTGCCTCTGTTGGAACTTGATACCAGAGCTTACAGCTAGCATGTGTATATATAAACTGAGGTGTACCAGCCAATTCAAACCCTAGCTGAATGATGAAAAAAAAAAAAAAAAGCATTTATTTTACTCAACAAATATTTATTCTTGCAATATAAGCTCCATCTTTCATAAACATTATACAGTGAAAATTTCAGTTAATAACTGTGTGTCAGACTTAATGATCCAGTTTCATACATACATTATATATATATATATATATATATATATAGAACAGTATTGAGAAAATTGTATGGGAAAAGTTTACTAGTGAAGCATTTCATCCTTCAGGTCTTCATCAGGCTAAATTGGTTGTGTCGTAGGACTACACATGACAAAGGGATGCTGGGAATTTTAGAATTTGTTTTTTATTTTTCATCTAGCCAAATTCATTTAGTCTTTTTCTTTTTATCATTCTTTTAAGTAGGTATTCTTCCCTGTGATAATAGAAGATCTTCCAGTAATAGTGAAATGTAGTAAGAGCCAGGTCACAAATTTACTATAGATGACCTTGTGATTAAGTCACTCTCTAGACATTTATGTCACAGTGAATTATTTTCTCTTTCAAAGTAGCATTTTTTTATGTCAAAATTGTGGTCAGTCTTGTAGTGGCAGACAACCAATCTATTTGACGTATTATTTTGTAAAATGTCCCTTTTGTGTTCATATAATCTTTTATTTAGATTCCTTGAGGTTTCTCCCATGTATAAAAAAAAAAATTAACAAAAAAAATTCTAAAATTCCTAGCACTCCTCTGACGTGTGCATGTGTAGTCCTACCAACACAAAAAATTTAGTCAGAAGGACAGAACACATTACAAGTAAACTTTTCAACTTTGTCATATATATATATATATATATATATATATCTCTTCAGTTGCAGGCAGTACTGTTTCACTGTATCACAGCTCCTCAGTGTGACTAGATATCTGAATGCCTCAAGCCAGGATCAAAACCCAACCGATTTGGTGCCAGTCAGAGTTTCTACCACTGAGCTATCCTCATTCGGCAGAGAAACAGCTAATTCTAGCATATTGTTTTTTTATGACTGTAAAAAAATGCCAATCAGTCAGAAGGCTCAAATTAATTTTACTGATGTGCTTTGCATTAACGCAGGTGACTATTGTTTATAGAATCTGCCTATCTTTCAACAGTAATCAATTGAAATATATGTATTTTATACACAAATAGTAAAAATGTAAACTGAAGCTTAAAATAATCTAAGAGCTTAAAATATAAAATGAATTGAGAGTTCAATTCCAAAATCAGTAGTGCTTAAATATTTTAATCAATTTATTATATATATAAATATATATATAATATCAAAATCCAATAATTAGTTTTTGGCAGTAGTACAATCATCAGGGGAATAAAATATAAATATGTGTACACACACACTTTTTTTTATAGTTAAATGTTATTTTTAGTGGATACATACATTGAGCATTTTTCATCTACTGGCCTGGATATTTGAGAATAAACAAAAAATATGTACACTCTAGCAGGATTCGAACATGTCCTCCATGGCAGAAAAATCATTAGACCTGACATGATTTAGACCATCTCAGCCATGAATTTGAATAGTGCTTTACAAGGGCAAATCTTTCTTTGACTCTGGAAATGTATATATCTGCTCAATTTCGTAAACAAAACAATTTCTAAAGGAGCAATGAATTTTTATCCAACAGATTTTATTACTTAATGTGAAACTGGGCAGGTATGTATATTTCAAGAGTCAAAAGATTTACCTTTATAAAGCACTATTCAACTTTGCTTGATCAGTATTGCACTCCATAGCCAAGATGGTCTAAAGAATGCCAGTTCTGATGACTGTTTCCCCTGCTAAGGGGGATACATGTTCAAATCCAGTGGATATTTTTCTTTAATAAGATTTCTCAAATATTCAGGTTATGGACAAGCATATGGTTGCAAGAAGGAAATACGACAACAGCAGAAATAGATTTACGTGATTTATTTCAATAGGAACATGTGAGTTTGGGACAGCTACCTTGTGGTATAGTTCATAAGCCGGCTCCCAGTCTGGGTTGATCTCTCATAGTAGTTCACACTGGTTGGCGTGGTGCTCCTCCTCCTGCTGACTGCTGCTGACTGACCGTGACAGGTCTCTTCCCTGGCCACCTGTTGACTACTGTTGTACTTCCCTGTGTGACCCCTTTTATGGCATTTTTATAGCATAACAGGCTCGTAAAATTAGGAGGGAAGCATTTTTATTGGTCAAAAAATAGAAACACTTTCAAATATTATTTTATTTTTTGACCAGAACTCGTGCATCAGGCCTATGCATAAACAATGATAATGGTCATTTTGTGACAGGGCCTTGTCCCATTCACATCCAGCTCTCACTCTTGAGTATGTTAGTTTATTTGCCTGCAAATTAGCCGAGATATGTCTTATTTTATTTTATAACAAGGTCAAAAGATGAAAGGAAATACTAGTTAATAAATAAATGGGGCGTCTACTTAAATATGGGTAGCCCCTAAAAATATTTGTAAGTAATAAAATCTGTTGGATTAATAAAATCTAATGTATACCAATGTGTAAAACTTATTTGGACATGTTTCTTCTTATTTTATTTCATTCTATGTTGTTATTACATTATTACTGAAGATTTGTGGGATACATAAATCTTAAATTAGATGAAGGCGTAAATACAAATAAAAAGTTGAAATTAAATTTCTGAAACAAGAGAATTTGGCATCTCATCTACAGTCGCTCTCCCACAGACCCGTTATCGCCTCTCTCTGTCTTTTTTACAAATACGTTCATGATACTTGCTCCGAGAAGCTGCATTCGCTGGTTCCCAGACTTCATGAGTTCAAGCACCCTATGAGGCTGGCATTCCGCTCTCACTCTTTCACTGTCGAAACTATTAAATGTAGCCATCTCTTCTATTCCAATAGCATCATATCTCACACATCTCGCCTGTGGAACTCCCTTCCCTATTCCAGTTTCCCTGAGACCCATAATCTCCAGCTATTCAAATGTAATGTCACTCAACATCTCCAGTTGCCTTGATCTGTCCACTATCCTTCTCCTCATCCTTTCCTCTGTCACTCCTATCTGATCTTGCTCCAAATCTTCTGTAACCCCTTGCGTCCTAGTGGCTTCCCACCTTGCTTGGGGTGAAACACTTAAA
The DNA here is from genome assembly GCA_963932145.1 of Acanthosepion lycidas. NCBI lineage: Eukaryota > Metazoa > Mollusca > Cephalopoda > Sepiida > Sepiidae > Acanthosepion > Acanthosepion lycidas. The sequence continues at coordinate 56,301,267 of OZ010606.1, read as the reverse complement.
AAAAAAAAAAAAAATTTAAAGTCTGAGTCAGTTTTTCATATACATAACAGATGTCTTGTGAATGTAGACTTTGCTAAAATAATTAATTTTTTTAATGAAGCTGATCCATAGGTGAAACATGTCAAAAAGATTTCCTAACTGTCTTACATATTAACTATTCTGTTAGATTCTTGTCTAGACTTTACTATCACACACACGTGCATGCACACATGTGTGTATGTGGGTGTGTAATGAGAAGGGAAACAAATGTTTGTACACATACAAATTTTAATTTATTCTATCTCCAACTAATGAATAAACAATTTTCATATAAAAACTAAATATGCATAGAAAAGTGAAAAAAATGTTGGTTTAATAGAAATAAATCCTATTTATCCATTATTAAAAGTATTTGTGCAAAAAGAATACATAATCTTCATTTAATATTTTGTGAAATGGCCATTATTCACTACTAAAGCAACCAACCTCTTCTTGTAGTTCTTGATTAATGATTTGCAAATTTTAGTTGGTATTTTGTTCCATTCTTCTTTGAATATGGTCTTCAGATCCAGGATGTTTATTGGAGCTCTTGATTGGATATGAATTTTCAAATAATGTCACAGTCTCTTGATTGAGTTTAAATCAGAGGACTGACTTGGCGCTTTCAAAATAATTACTTTATTTTCGGCAAGCCATTTCTTCCTATATCTGGCAGTGTGATTATGATCATTATCTTGGAAGATCCAAGCAGGAGGAAGATTTTCAACCAAAATCATTAAATTTGCTTCCAAAATATTTTGATATGCTGTGGCATTCATTCAACCAACTATTACTGATATGTTGCCAGTACCTTTTGCTGAAAAACGTTCCCAAACCATGATGATGCCACCACCAAATTTCATTGCTGGAACTGTGTTCTTTTGTTTGAAAACATTGCCATCTTTTCTCCAAACATGATTTCTAGAATTATGTCCAGACAACTCCATTATTCTTTCCACTGTCCATAATATTCTTTCTCAATAGGATATTTCCTTATCCTTATGTTCACAAATGAATTTCAACCTGACATCTCTGTAGCTTTTCAATAGCATTGAAGTTTTCCGAGGGGAATGTAACTTTAGATGAATTTCATTGCTTTTTGTCCATTTAGTGACACAGATTCCTGATGAATGAAAATCATCCTGCAACTCTTGACCATTGGATTTTGTTTAATTTGACACATTTTTTTTCCTCAAAGATCTTGAAGAAATCTTCCATGGAGCACCTGCTCTTCTTTGGTTTTCAACAGTTTTAAGTTTTTTATACCTTGTAATGAATGGTAGTAAATGGAATGTTCAGGTTGTCTGAGATTTTCCTGCAATTTTTATCTTCTTTTGAGGGGTTAACAATCAGTTCTTTTTGCAAATTTATCAATTCTTTACCTCTTGCCATGATGATAACCTTCTTGCACAAATATCAATTACAGAATGTTCTGTTGTATTTTAGGCTAAAAATAACTACTAACATTATTGGAAGATCTTGAGTATTAAAGCAATTTAAAAGTTTTAAAATTTGAAAATTGCGTTGTACGAATACTTTTTTCACCCATTAAAATGGATAAATGGGATTTATTTGTATAAAATCAATTTTTTTTTCAATGCATCTGTGTACAGTTAATTATATAAAAAGTATGTTTATTCATTAGTCGGAAATACAATAAATTAAAAACTTGTATGTATATTTGTTTCCCCTACTCTCTCTCACTATATATATATATATATATATATATATATATGGAGTAATGGATAGCGGCTTGGATTGAGGAATCGGAGAGCTGAGTTCGAATTCTAATCAAATCTATTACATTCACTTACGTGCTTATACCCTTGGGAAAGGTGTGAATCCTCTTCTTCTCCCTCCAGCTATGGGTAAATAACAGGACTAGGTTCTATAGCATTGGATGGCAACTGGTCTAGGAGAAGGACAACTTTGAATTCAAAACCTGCGGAGGGTCATTTGGGGACCTTGTGGCACTTAGTGCTCCAGGTCTCAGAATTCGGCAGTTCAAAAAGTGTGGATGGTCCTGCACGAAACCTTCACCACTATAATCAAATCTCATGTGCTGTTGTCGGGCTGTTGGTTTCCTGGGAACTGATCTGCTTGACCCTCATATCTTGAATTTGATGGAAGAGTCGACAATATATGATTTATAATTTTGTTTTTTTTACCAATCTGACAGATTTTTATAATGTTAAAGATAATTTTAATGAATACTTGGATTTGAGGAGATGCACAGTTTTTTTTTTTTTTGTTTTTTTTTTTAAAAAGTATTGGGTGGTCTGAAAGTCTTGTCACCCACTATCGAAAAGTAATAATTACATATACTTTAATGCTTAAAAAAAATTATGCAGTATTATTATTGTTTAGGTAATAAGCATTATGGCACAGCACAAATAGCTATAATTGTAGAAAAGGAATTTATGACGATATACGGATTTTTTATATATTTATAGTTATTTTTTAACTTTTATCAAAACCGACATTTTTGTACATGTAGTTAGGGAGTAAAAACTATTATGCGTTCCACCCCTTTTTGATATAAGTGGACTCGACCTGCTGCCTTTAAATACCCTCAGTCAGTCAGAATATAGAGAAGAGGAAAAGAGTGGAAAGTATATAGACATTGTGATTGAGTTGGAGGTAGAAGTCACAGTTACAAGCACGCCTGACTCTAAGGAAGTTTACTTCGAGACTGTATATAGTGATCTTTGATTAATACTATTGGCATTCCTGTATTTACTAACAGCATTATCTTTTGTATTTTGTGTAAATACATTTAATTTCTTATCTTAAATACTTGCGTTTGTCATTTATTGGAGACCGATTTTTCATCTCGGAATCGACAACTAAAACAATTAGTAATTAATGTATAATCTTATACATTGATTACTAATTTTTTTAATTAATAACTATTTGTGCTCAGTTGTTAACATTGATAGCTATCAGATGTGTTAACATTTTGGAATAATGCAATAATAAAAATTTGAATTTCATCTGATAGATGTTGTGTTCTGTTAAGAAAAATGTGCACTCTGCAGCAGAGTATAATCTTTTTTTCTTTTAATAAGATTTCTTGAACATTCAGGATGGTAGACAAAAATATTTATACTGTTTAATAAGTAAATGAAACGCCTAATCAAGTAAGAGTATCCATTAATAATAATGTTTAAGGTGATAAATATATATATATGTACATTATTTACATTATTCAGACTATTGTCCTCATCGTTGTCGTCATATTTATTACAACGTTCTTCAGATAGTTGGAAAGTCAAACTGAACCCTTTATTTTGCTTACTGGGGTAGACTGTTCTAGTTCCATGTGCCATGTTTGATGGATGTCAGTTATCTCCTATTAATTCCCCTCTCCAAGTTCTCCACTACCTTAACCGGGTATTGAACTCAAACTCTTTGGGTCCTGTCACTGGATCTAACCTTTATCCACCATGCCATGTTTTTATGTTTAACGTTCTTTTTATAGATACAAGTATTTAAGTAAATGCTCTGTTTATAATAAACAGTATTAAATAACATTTACTGGCCTGAATGTCCGAGAAATTTTCATAGAAAATATTCGTTCTTTGACAGGATTTGAACCTGCATCCTATACGGAACCATCATTTACGCTGATGTGCCTTACCGTTAGACTACAAATATATATATATATATATATATATATATATATATATATATATTAAATAGGTAAATATATAAATACTATATTTCTTTCACACTAGTATCATAATTTTTGATAATTTATTGCATCATTTCAATTTATGTAAATACTGTTCTTCTTCAGTTAATTTTAGTAGAATTTTTTGAGGAGCCCTTTACTTCAGCCAGGAGACCTGCTATTCTCATACCTTGCTTTTTAAACCATCTGCACCATCTTTTTTTAGAAAATCCTTTTTGCCTGCAAATCTGTCCTGTGCTCATTTACTAAATAGTTAGTGTTTTTCTGCAAATCACTGCCTTTCAAAATCTGCCATTTTTATTTCATGATAACTAGCAGAGTCTCCAAGACTCCTGCCTCTGATGGAATTTGATACCTGTTGCATGGTTATGGATCACCTTTATGTCTGTCAGGAGTTCAGGAGGTGGCAGCAGACTCTGAGTTGGCACCAATGATACCATGATCCTTGGGGAATAAGGTAAGCAGTTAATCATGGTCTCAAAAGATTTCCTGGATGTTGTTTGAGTTTCCTTGTAATTGCTTTTCTTATGAGTTAGGTAAGTAGGAAGGATCCAACTTTTGGAAATAAATCATTCTGAAGAGTGGAATCTAATAACCAGACAATAATGTTTATTTGTATATTTTTGTTGCCGCTGCTGAAGAAAAAAAATATCAAAAAAAAAAAATAAATTAAAAATGAAAAGACAGAAATCAGATACATGATTGGGGGGGTGTTTTATTTAGTGATTTATTTTAGTGATGCCATCCCATAATAATTTGCAAATGTTATCCCATAATTGCAATTTTTTTTTCCTGGAAAGATTTATTTTTTGATTTAGTTTCACAAAACCAGAAAATGTTCACTATGTACAAGTATTTTGAGATTTATAATGGGTTGCAAAAAATTCATTTTTATCTTTTTAAAAATTTTTTTTTTTCTGACATTGAATCTGTCAGCTCAAGAGAGCAACTTAACAGCTTAGACTATGAAAGCAAAATAAAATTCATTGAAAATTCATTCCTCTTTGTGTAATCCTGTGACTCCTTAGATATACTAAGTATTACTATTACAATGAATTCATTTTTATCATATTTTTATTTCTTTATACAGTTGGAGACATATTGTTAACGGTAATATTAATATATTCTTTATAAAGAAACATATGGCAACTATTAACAGTGCAACCAGTACTACTTTGAGTTGAAATTTACAAAATCTTTCTCTTAAAAAAAAAAAAAAAATTCAGAGAAATAGGTTTCTCAAATCCAGTAGGTGTTATTGCCCTTTCAAATGATGTGGGCTTCCTTCCTTACCTTTTGTTTAAAGTAATGTTGAATGTCAACATCTTGATTATGTCACTATATTTGCTCTGAGTTACATGTATAATCCATTTTAGTTATTACTGCTGTTGGTAATCCTCAAGTGATGTTTCTTTTATTTAGTTCACTTCTTCATGACTGTGTAGCATCAGTCCATAAGGTTTGAGGAAGAATAGTCCTCACTATGACTCACAGGCTTCACTCATTCAAAAGCTATTATTCTTTTGCATTTCTCACTTGTGAAACTCACTTCCGGCTTCCTGCTTCCCAGTCAACTTTTACCTTCAAAAATTTAAATGCAATGTCAATCACTATCTTGTCTTAATACCTGTTTTTTTTTTTTTTTTTTTTTTTTTTTTTTTATATTGTTCTGTCTCCTTAATAGTGTCTTTTTTTTCTCAAATTCTCTCACACTTAATAACTCCTTGCATCTCAGTGACTTTATTACAATGCTTGGGGTGAAATGATTAAAAAAAAAAAAAGAAGATTAATCTGAGAAATCCTGCTGAAAGTTTAGATAGTTCTTAACACTTTTAATGTCAAGTATGACATCTATAAAAGAAATAGATATAATGATAGGAGATATAATAGTCTTAAGTTATACAAAAGCATTGTTATTATAATTAGTTTTTGAACTTTTCTTGTATATTTTTGTTCGCCTGGAAGTAATAGAAGTCATAGTAGTTTTTACTTTATGTATTTCTTAATGAATACATATATATTATAATTCTGTTTGTCCCTACTTTGTTAGTTCTTTTTGTAATGTAGTGTTCCAATCTCCCTGTTCCCTATTGTGGAGCATCCTGGGTATGGTGATAAACTACATCTGCGTCCTGGGTAAGAGGATAAACTACATCCGCGCTCCTGGGTATGGCGATAAACCTACATCCGCGCTCCTGGGTATGGCGATAAACCTACATCCGCGCTCCTGGGTATGGCGATAAACCTACATCCGCGCTCCTGGGTATGGCGATAAACCTACATCCGCGCTCCTGGGTATGGCGATAAACCTACATCCGCGCTCCTGGGTATGGCGATAAACCTACATCCGCGCTCCTGGGTATGGCGATAAACCTACATCCGCGCTCCTGGGTATGGCGATAAACCTACATCCGCGCTCCTGGGTATGGCGATAAACCTACATCCGCGCTCCTGGGTATGGCGATAAACCTACATCCGCGCTCCTGGGTATGGCGATAAACCTACATCCGCGCTCCTGGGTATGGCGATAAACCTACATCCGCGCTCCTGGGTATGGCGATAAACCTATGTCGAACTGCAAGGCCTCTGATCAGGAGGTTTTGAGGAGTGTGGAATCACCTATTAATTGCTGGTGTTCCCAGGTCCACCCTGACCTGGAGTGGTAGCACCTGTTAGGGTCCCAGCTATGCGCAAATAGTTAATTCCCAAACTTGTGTAAAAATAGGTTTTAATACTAGAAATACATTGTAATAAAAAAAAAATTATTACCAGCAATAATTTTTGAAGGAAAAATTATTATCAGCAATACTTTAAAAAAAAAAATACCAGCAATACAAACAGCTATACATTCTTTAAAAAAAAATATGACCAGCTATAGATTTCTTCCAGGAAAAATATTCCCAGGAATAAATTTTTGAAGAAAAACATTGCCAGCAATAAAAATTTTGTCTGCATTAAGTAACCCATTGAGGTTGATATGCTGTAAAACAAACCAGACCTATTGTGGACTGACTGTATCAGTAATATATGTAGTGTGCACAGGACATACCAGAGACTGTCTGTCTGTCTATCTCTGACTGGCTTTGGGAAGTGTTAGTCGATTCCTTGTCTTTCAGTAGTGTATTCTCTTTTACAATAAACCTCTCTTTCATCTATGTCTGTGTTGCTATTCCTTCCACTCAAGTACCACATTTGTTGGTTTGTAACCTTTTAAGGATACAACACTTCCTTAGTTTGTACGACCATTACGCCCTGCCAATACCTCATAAATAATGGACTATTTTGTTTCAAATGTTTGAAAACACTAAACTGACATTTCAGAGATGCTACTTGGTTTCAGTGAGAAAATGAAAGAAGTGTAGGGTTATATATGAATAAAATGTGTAACTATTGACACCGAGGTTCTAGCATATGATGCTCTGGACTTATATGTTTTCTGCCAGGTGTAGAAATAGCAGTGTCAGGCTACTGACTAGAGTGATTATTGAGTGGAAATATCCAGGTGAATTAATGTGAATTATTGTGTGTTGATGATTTGGGTTTTGATTTAGGATTTACTGGACATTAAGCCGAGCCACACTACAACAATGTATTCACTGAAATGGTTAATTATCTTTGGTTGACTTTTACTTCTTTGTTCTTAAGTATTTATTTGCGCTTGCAATTAAATACTAATTTATCTTAACATTGAAGTTTTGATTATTAACAGCTACTGTACGACACAAAAGCATGTAAAAAAAAAAAAAAAGTATTTTCTGGCTTTGGATAATTTGTAAAGTGTTAATAAGTCATAAAAAAACAAATCAATCAATCAATCATCACAAACCATCTCTCTCTCATTCATCAATTAAGAGACTTTACCCATACTTTTCAGGCTAATGTACTGTCTTTTATGGCTTTGCTAATGGCTGCACTAGAAACAATGAAAAGAGTATTGAACTTTTACTTGATATCTCTCTTCATGTATAGCAGTGTCAGGCTACTGACTGCGGTATTATTGGGTGCAACTATCCAGTTGAATTAGTGTGAATTATTGTGCATCGATAATTTAGGTATTGTTTAACATTTACCGAACATTAAGCCAAGCTGCGCTACTAACAAGATATTCACTGAAATGGTTAATTATCTTTAGATGACTTATACTTCTTTGTTCTTGTTAAGTATTTATTTGCGGTTGTAATTAAATACTATTTTATTTAGCATTGAAGTCTTGAGTTATACTTAATTATTAACAGCTACTGTATGACACAAAAGCATGTAAAAAAAAAAAGTATTTTCTGGCTTTGGATAATTTGTAAAGTGTTAATAAGTCATAAAACAAATCAATCAATCATCACAAACCATCTCTCTCTCATTCATCAATTAAGAGAGACTATACCCTTACTTTTCAGGCTAATGTACAGACTTTTATGGTTTTGCTAATGTCAGCGCTAAAAACAATGAAAAGACTACTGAAATTCACATAGGCCTCTACAAGAATGATTCTCATAATCCTAAGAAACTACATCGGACAAAAAACAAACAAAACCAGAAAAATAATAATTATCAAAAATATGGGATTTGATGTAGAGTTAAAAACAAATGTAAAAGAAGTAAATTTCTTAGATGTCACACTCAATATAAGAAATGGTAGATATCAACCATACAGAAAACCCAACAATAAACCACTTTATCTTCCAGCAACATGTCAACAATAATCAAGTAGATCCGACAATCAACCACAATCTGAAAATTTTTCCAATGAAACCATCCTTAACAAAGTCAAAATGATTATGAAAGATTCCTAAAAGATAAAAGATTTTTGACAACAAAAAAAACACCACATGGTTTAACCCACTATATAACAAAAACCTAAAAACAAGCATTGGAAAGATATTCATTAAACTCGTACACAGATACTACCACCTCATCAAGTGCTTTCCTTAAGATATTCAGCAGAAACACAATAAAAATCAGCTACAGTTTCACTGAGAACGTGTCTGAAATAATAAAACATGACAGAAAAATAAACAACAAACCAAACCCAGCAGCAGAGCAAAAAATCCCTTAAATAGCAATTGCTAGCAAAACAATATAATATACCGAGCCAATGTCAAATCAACAGACGAAGAAAAAAATACACAAAGGAGTAACTGGAGGACTCTGGAAAAAAAATCATGCACACAAAACTTTATAAATAGTAAATATGCAGACAGCACAATGCTTTCTAAATATATATTGGAAATTAAAAAGAAAACTCAAATTAAACCAAAATATCATGGAAAATAAGGAAAACAGCATCAGCCTACAACAATAAATCCCAAACCTGTAAACTTTTTTCTGAGGACAAAATAGCTATAATCATCTCCCCAGATCAATACAAATTGCCAAATATGCAATCAGGACTTCTCTCTAAATGCAGACACAAAAACAAATTTTTACTACATTACTTAAAAATCCCAAACTAAAAACGTTTACAGTGTAAGATACCATGAAAAATACAAATATTTGATTAGAGCTACAAAAGACAGGAAGTTGTGGAGAGCTATGATCGCCTTTGTCCTGAAGACAGATGGTACTTAAAAAAAAAAAAAAAAAAAAAAATCAGTTTCTATTGTCATAAGACAACTTCGAATTTCAAAACTGTAAGCTTTGTCCAGGGATGATCTACAGATGTTCAAAAAGTAAAATTTTGTATTATGTGACTTGACATAAAAATTAAACATTCCTCTTTAAAACCACAAAAATTATTGAGTTTTTACTCTTGCAGCTAAGTATTTTCTTGTGTTTATTAAAGTTCTTGATGTCAATATAATCTTAAAAATATGGAAGACTGAATTTTTACATGGTTTTCTAATTTATGGCCTTCCATATTGTTTAGATTTTGGGTGCAAAATTTTTTAAAGTAATGGTGTTTGTAAGATTACTATTGAAGTGAAAATATATCCTGACGGGGAAAATTGTTTTCTTTATATATTTTTTGCAAAAAGCAAATAAAATTTTTACAAAATCTAATGAATTAATCCTCAAAGTTAGTATTTGCTTCAAGACAAATATTTGGAACAGATATTGGATTTTTAAGAGATTTTTAAAATGTTTTAATCTCTGTTTCATTGACATCCATAAATTTTTCTCATTGCACTGTATGGAAATGACTTTGTTTTTAGATTTTTGATTTAAAAATGTTTAAAATCTTTATTTAAGGACATAAAATAATTTGTCTTTTGCATGAATTAGCTCCAGGCTATTATCTTTCAAATAAAATCACTATTTACCTTCAAAAAAGACATTTAGATTATTTCAAATGCATTTTTCAACTTTTTTTCCTTTTTAGAAAGTCTATACTGGCACTTAACACAAACACACATGCATGCATACATACACACATATATATATATATATATATATATATATATATGCGCATTGGAGGCACAGTGGAGTAATGGATAGCGGTTTGAATTGAGGAATCAGAGCCAAGTTCGAATTCCAATCGAATCCATTACATTCACTTATGTGCTAATACCGTTGGGAAAGGTGTGAATCCTATTCTTCTCACTCCAGCTATGGGTAAATAGCAGGACAGACTGGGTTCTATAGCCTTGGATGGCAACTGGTCTAGGAGAAGGACAACTCTGAATTCAAAACCTGTGGAGGGTCGTTTGGGGACCTTGTGGCACGTAGTGCACCAGGTCTCTGTATTCGGCCCTTCAAAAATTGTGTCTGGTTCTGCACAAAACCCTCACCACTATAATCAAATCTCATGTGCTGGCGTCGGGCTGTCAGTTTCCTAGGAACTGATCTGCTTGACCGTCATACGTTGAATTCGACGGGAGAGTCGAGTATATGCATGCACAAAACAGTAAAAAAAGCAGATTGAAAAAGATGTGGAAAAATTTGAAAATACTGTTCAAAACCATTACCTCTGATGACAGGAAATTTTATTAAGAAACATCAATGTCTGGATAAAAATTGATATTTAAAAAGTTAAGTAATCTTTTCATATACAGCCATTAATCAAATCTTGCTGAGTACTGTAAGCATCTCCTACAATCTGAAATATGTGTTGGTTTTAAATAATATAATAGGGTTAATTAGCCATAAAATTAATCAATTCCAAAAATGTCACCTGAAGACTGAGAGAGAGCATGAAACTTGAATAGTGATTCCAACTGTCCTTCATTGAGTGTTGACATTATGAAGCAGTTTTTGCTCTGTCTTGATAATCTAAGTGTTAAGCACTTTAATTTACTGTGGAGGTGGGTGTTTACCTTTTGGTCCTTTTTTATTTTTTTTTTTATTTCCCTGTTTATAATTTTTTATCTTTTCTAAGGTATTAGGTCTTGTGACAAGTTGTCTGTTGGTGTGACCAACATTACTGGTTTTTGTAATAGTGTGTGTGTGTTTATATATACATAGGTTGGTGCAAAAATAATGTCGTTTTCTCACAGAGTAACATATGTGAGAAAACGATATTATGTTTGGACCAACCTAATATATATATATATATATATATATATATATATATATATATAAAATAATGAATACAGAATCCTTAAAAATCCATTCGGCCAGGTTATAATTTATTTTGTGTACTTCAGATCTCCATCTCTTCAGACCAGATTTACATAAATTAATGGAGTTTAATTTATTCAGACACAAGGAAAAGAAGAAAAAGAGAGAAAAAAAGAAAAAGTTTTAATATTAAAAATAGAAAGACAGATTTCAACATAATTTTTTTATGAGGAAGGGAAAGATAGATTTCTACTAATCATCAAGTGATATATATATATATATATATATAGTGGACTCTCTTGTCATATTTAATGTATTAGGGTCAGTAACTCAGTTCTTAGGAGCTGACAGCTTAGACACCAGCAAATATGATTTGATTATAGTGGTGAAGGCTTTTTGCAGAACCAACCACATTTTTTGAAGTGCTACAAGATCCCCAAACAACCTTCTGTAGGTTTTGAATTCAGAGCTGTTCTTCTCCTAGATCAGTTGCCATTCAAGGTTATAGAACCCAGTCTGTCCTGCTAATTACCCATAGCTGGAGGGAGAAGAGGATTCATAGCTTTGTTAAGGGTATTACGACATAAGTGAATGTAATGGATTTGAACTCTGATCTCCGAGCCCTCAGTCCAAGCTGTTACCCACTACTACTCCATATATATATATATATATATATATATGACTGCATTTTTTTCTTTAAAAGGAACCTTTTTCATCCAACACTTCTTCATAAAGATTTGTTGGGGGGATGGGGGTGAAATAAACAAACAAAAATTAATTATAAACCACATAACTGTGAAAGTGCATGGGGGGGGGGGGTAAATAAGGAACCATGAGTAAAATAAATTTATTACAGAAACAAACTGAATTTGGAAGAAATTTGAATTTCTGTGACTTAACTTTTCCTAAATCTGATATTAGCACTGAAACAGCAGAGATGGAACAGCTGATGGCAATCCTCAAAGAAGACTTTACAAACTGCTTTGAAAAGTGGACAGTACACTAGTATGTGATTTGATAATGTAATTACTTTGATACACACTAAGGTAGCACTGACCTAGTAGGTTATTTTTCTTTTAGTAATAAATGGCTAGTTACTTTCAGAACAGAACTCAGTTGAATTATGGGTGCAATCCTACAAAGGAAAATTTATATAATTAGTTTATTCTGTGCCTTCATTGGCTAAACTTGACAATACCAGAGTGAAAGCAAACAGAAGAAATTTTTATAGTGGAGTAACCTTATTGTTATGGAAGCCATATTGTTTTGATAGCAGCCATTTGCAGTTCTGTAAAAGAGGTCACTTTGTTGAATGTAAAACCTTTAATAGGATGCAACACTAATTAATCTATAATTAACAGTTCAGTAAGTAGTTGTGTAATGCCAATTTAAAAAAAAAAATGTTCAAACTCTTTACTTTGAATGACAGGTGAACTGTACTTTGATCATTTATGTTTTAGAATTCTGATAGACAAAGCTCCAGTCACAGTATTTGGCTGGGCTGAATAAAATTATAAATGAAGCTTGTTGAATTTTGATTTTTATGTTAAAGTTTCTAATTTGTTTTTGTGGTTTTTTTTTGATTTTTTTTAAGACTGCATCATCTCAATTTCAATAGCAAACAAGATGGTCACCAGTCTTTGCTAATAAATGGAAAATATTTGAGGAATATTTTTCCTTTATTTTATTATATGAAGCATTTATGATCATTAATGTTTTAGCTGTATTACTTTCATTAAAATTTCAGTTACTACATTTTTCATAGTCTTAACAACATAAGATATTCAGATGATAATGTTGATATCACACAGAAGGTAAAGTACAAGAACTGCTACAGAATGTAGAGAAGGAAATTGAGAAGAAAAGACTAAACATCAATTGCCAAATAGAATGTATAGTTGTTGATAAAAGGAACAACCCAAAATACAAATTAGAATTTGGAGTTACCAAAATCAAACTAGTACAACAATTAAAATATGTTAAGATGAAGGAAAGAATGACACTGAAATCTGAAGGTGCATTGGGATAGTGAAAGATGCCTTCCAAAACCTAAGCAAAGTATTAAGAAACAAGAAATCTCATTCAGAACAAAGAGATAATGAACTGTATATGTAATATCAGTCTTCCTATATGAAGGAAAGAATGACACTGATTGGGATAGTGAAAGATGCCTTCCAAAACCTAAGCAAAGTATTAAGAAACAAGAAATCTCATTCAGAACAAAGAAAAGAGATAATGAATTGTATATGTAATATCAGTCCTCCTATATGAAGGAAAGAATGACACTGATTGGGAGAGTGAAAGATGCCTTTCAAAACCTAAGCAAAGTATTAAGAAACAAGAAATCTCATTCAGAACAAAGAAAAGGGATAATGAATTGTATATGTAATATCAGTCCTCCTATTTGGCAGTGAATCCTGGACAATCTCTTCAAAGAGAAGAGAAGTCGAGGCAACAGAAATGGCCTTCTACAGAAGGATGCTGAGAGTACCATCGATTGAACATGTGAGCAATTACCATCATTTTAGATAAAATAGAAACAAAAAAGACACTTATACTTACAATCAGAATGAGTTTGTTGTAATTTCTAGGGCACATAATGCGGAAAGAGGGCACAGAAAAGTTTGATACAGGACATTGAAGGCAACAGGGACAGAGCTAAATAACACATGATGTACCTAGTGAGCTTTTATGAATGGATGGTAGTATAGAATTGGGAGCAATAACACAAAGACAAAATTTATTAAGAGCTACAAAGAAAAAGAAATTGTAGAGAACTATGATTGCCGATGTCATGAATGGACATGGCACATACAAGTAGTTGTATTAGCGGAAATATTAACAAAAAATTTTTAATAGCAGTGGCACTGTTTACTCTGCTGATAATGCTAAATTATGTTTTCTCATAGAACATGGAATTAAGGTCAGCTCTGCATAGTATAAACCACAAGCTGGTTCTGTTGGTATTGAAGAAATGTAAATGTACCTGAGCTGATGTCTGCAAAAGGGATTAGCTTTAGCCACCAAAGGAGATGAAAATACTTGGAAATGGACAGTAGTTATTAGTAATCTTTGATTTTTAATAGCTGTGACATTGTCAGTCATTATTAATATTTTACTAGTATTTCCTTAATCTCAGTTGCTTTATTTACATTTGTAGTCTGAGCAATAATTTGTTCAGCTTGCACAATCACAATTCATCATGACTGAGGGTTTGAGTGTCCTGGCTTTGATTAAACTGTTGATAAAGCCAGGTTATATGCTCTCTCTTAGAAATTTGAATTAATGTAGCTCTGTGGGTGCTGTTGGAATGCAAATATGCTTGAGCCTATGTCTGTAACAGGGATTAACTAACAACCCAAGCAGCTGGGAATACTTGGAAATGAATATAGGGCACTTCGAGGTGGTGTAATGGTTAGCAAGCTTGTCTCGCTAGAACAATTATGACAGAACAGTGAATTTGATCCTCACTGGGTGCCCCATACTTTCAGGTTTGTGCTACATCTAAGCTACGCTTGGAAAATCTCTACTTGGAAATGAACAGTAGTTATTAGTAGTATTAATATTATCTTCAATTTTTAATAGCTGAGACATTGTTGATTGTTATTATTTTTTCTTTTTTTATTAGTACAGTAAAACCTTGAATTAACAGTCCTAGAACCAATGGAGTCTGGATTTAACTTGAAAATTTTTCAAACTTTATTTAAAGCTATATAGTAACTTAAAAATAAAATGCATATATACTTTATTTTCATTTATTTACAATGATTTTGTACTGTACTGGGTTTTTTAGGCCATGAAAAAAAGTGCTTCAAATTAACAGATAAACGGCTTTAACGGATGATACCTCCTATGAGTCTGTCAAATTGAGGTTCCACTGTATTTCTTTCATTGTAATTTCAATTGTTTCATCTTCAACTTCTCTAGACATTAGTCTACAGAAATGGTTTTCACCTTTTTTGTTTTTTTATCTCCCAGCACACTTGAACGTATAGTTAAACTTCTGTGGTACATTTAAATTATGATGATCAAAAAAGGATAAAAAAACGTATACCTTTTATGATCGATTTATTAACACATACAAAACAATTTACACTTTTTACATCATTTGAGCTGTGGTCCTCATCTTTGTTGCCATATTCACAATGTTTCGGCTGTTGTATGCTCCGACCTTCTTCAGGTGATAGATGAAGAGAAAGTCCATCATATGTGTACATCTTTATATGTACATATACAGTCCCCTCCAAAGGTATTGGCATGGCAATGCCAATTCCTTTGTTTTTGTCGTTCCCTGAAGACATTTGGGTTTAAGATCAAAAGATGAATATTAGACAAGAATTCAGAATTTCAGCTTTAATTTCCTGGCATTTACATTTAGATGTGTTAAGCCAAGTGGTTAGAATGTTGGTGTTCCAACCATGAGATACAGGTTTGAATCTTACCATGATTGAGTCTTCAAGCAGATGACTATATGTGTTTTTATCTATCTATTTTACAGTAATGTTCATCCTTTCATGCCTAAGAAGGTGTAAAGTTTTTTGTATACTTTAAAAACAGAATTATATTTACTACTTGCACTTTGTCTTCTGTAGGTAATTATCAATTTTCTGCAATGTTGAAGCCATAAAAATTGATTTTGTTCTTGAACTATAGCATATCATTGTTTTACATGAAGACTCTGAAGACATGTTCTTCAATAATTCAGAAGCTGATGGTATTGTCTATTATCTCCTATACATCTTTGATTCCCAAAAGGTGCACAAGAAAAAGGTCTGGGAGTTTACCATGCTAAACAGCTGGCACTTAAATCTCCACCTGGTAAATGGTGAGTTTATGATACAAATGTTACTCGTGATCTAATTCTTCGTACAAATGTCTCCTCTTGATATCAATGATTGTGAAATACTCTTCACATATAATAATGTTAATAACTCCTCTCTTGTTTTTGTTAGGTAATGAGTATTTTTAATATTTTTATTTGTCTCTTGAATTTAGGCAACATCCTGAAAACACTGGTTCTCATTTGATCATCAAAGTTAAGCAATGTTTAGTCTGGTCTGTACTTAGATGGTGTAGAATATTGGTTAGCTTGCCAGTGGTCTGACACACAAGTAGGCAAGTGTAGCCAAAGCTAAAACAGACTTTAGTCATTTCATAGAGAAATATATGGGTGAATAAAGACCACCCATGCAAATGTATTGGGCAGGTCCATTCTAGCAAAATGGATTAACCTAACTGGTGTATTAGGCACTCTCCTATAAAATGAGGTAAAATCAGCTGGCTTGCTTTACAAGGAAACAAGAAGGCAGCAGCCATGTTGGCAGGTAAGTCACTTGACTTCTACAGATGGTGAACTGCTTGGAAATACTGGGTATTTTAAGCCGCCTCCTACATTGTGAAATATATTTTGGCTTTAAATAACCCACAAAGGGCTAAATTGTAAAAAAAAATGCTATCTCAACATCACTTTCCTACTGCCATAACATACCTTAGCCCTGCCTTTTCAATAAATATTTTAATGGTAATTATTCTGATGAACATTCCTTTATGGTACCTAGACTTTATGGATTTAAGCACAGTACTAGATTGGCAGTAAGGTCTCATTGTTTCATAGTTGAAATGGCTAGATGCAAATTACAGTGTCTTCTCTCATACTTTGTTTGTGGAATTTTCTTAATTCTTATATTCTTTCACACTTAGTAATCTTGGTGGCTTTTATTGCCTTGCTTGGGGTGAAATGATTAAAACAGAAACAAATTGTGATGGTATTGAAATTATTACGAGTCTTTCAGAGTAACCTCCCTTTGAACAGGCCCCTTGGCATTGTTACAATTATCCCTGTGATTGGTCAAAAGGGAACCAATCAGAAGGCTCCTTACTGAAGCTTCTTCATCCCAATCTGTGTGCCATGTCTGAATCTTTCTTTCTCTTTCCCATGTTAGCTTTCAATGAGTAGCACATGTGCAAAAACTGCTCTCAGAAAAAAAAAAAAAAACGGAACCAGAATTGTAGTACCTACTCCACATGAAGAAATATCTTCTCAGTCCTCAAGAAGTCTAGATGTTGAGACATTTGCTGCCCCTGACAAAACAAGACATCACAAGCCTCAAAGAACAGTTCTTTTCTGTGACAAGATAAGTCCACAAAAATATAATTTGTTTTTTTTTTTTACACCATTGAAAATGTTCTCTCTCTTTTCTTCTGTTTGAATCTCAAAGGTTTCATTATGTTCTTTCTTCACAAGCCATGTCACATCACTGAATTATCCATTTTTTTTTCTGTAGCAGTAATTACTTACCTTTCCAATAGACTTAAGCGGGTGAAATATCAACACTTTTGACATACACCCCATAAAAAGTTACTTGAAATTTTTGACGAATGTCAAGTGGAGCAAAGTTTAAAGAAAATGTTCCATATTGATTCACTGGGTATATCTCTGGAAGATGATTCAGACATGGTTTGCAGATCAGAATAAAGCAGATTCAGTAAGGGGCTTTCTGATTGATTCCTTTTCAGCCATTCACAGGGATTGTTGTAACAATGACAAGAGGCCCGTTCAAAGGGAATTACGCCGAAAGACTGGTCATAATTTCAATAATGGATGTGGTTTAAAATATTCAAAAGAAATGAATTCCAACCTTACAAGAGAAAAAGGCAATTATTTTTATATTTATACAGCGATCTCAAATAGAAGGAAATAAAAAATCTTTGTGCTTAACTATATTGTGTGTGAGTGATACATTACATAGTTGTGTCAAATTAAGAAGTCAGTTTGCCTGGTGAAAAACTCCTCAGTAGTGACTGCTGGACACATCTGTCTATATCTCTGAAATGAGGTATAATGATTACTTGCATTATTCAGACTGTTATCCTCGTCCTCATTGCAATATTCACAATGTTTCGGCTGTTGTACACTCTGGCCTTCTTCAGGTGACTGGAATTTTGAACTGAACCAAAATTTGTTGAGTTAAAGGGAAATAACTGAGACATCCAGAAAAGGCATGGCACATGGAACTAGAACAATCTACTCCGGTGGATGAAATAAGAGTTCAGTTTAAAATTCCATTCACCTAAAGAAGGCTGGAGCGTACAACAGCTGAAACGTTGTGAATATGACAATGAAGATGAGGATAAATATCTGACTAATGTAAATAATGCAAGTACTGGATACATCTTCTATCTATCATATACTGTGACTGACTGAGCATAAAGAGAGGGAGAGAGAAATTTCACGGTTTTTTTTGTTTTTTTTTTCTTTTTATAGTCTTGAACAGAATGCAACCTATTGGTGTTAAGTTCATTGGCAGACAATCAAGTGACAGCTGTGTAAAAAAAAAAAAAAAAAAAAAAAAAAAAAAAAAGTGCCCATCTCTTTGCATCTATGCTTGCAAATGTGCAATGCGCAGTCTAGGAAAAGATTAAATAGATTTGGGCTCACATATCCATTTTGTCATAATCTTGATGAGGTTTGAAATGTTTTCATGTTCAGGTCTTTGCCAGACACATAAGATTTTATGGACTGATAAAGTTCCTCTATTAGATTCAGTTGATTTGAAAGTTGGAAAGTGGTTTCAAACAGATGAGAAGAGGAAGTCTCTATTGATGTGATATCATATACTGCTGTGAAGTCAATATAGCAGGTATACAATTTCAACAGAAAATTGTATACCTGCTATGTAAAAATGTATGCAATCTCATGACGTTTTTTGGTAACTTATAAGGTATTATTACATCCCTTACCAGAATGAAAGTCAAATTGGATTGTGGAGTGTTGACTTTCATTAATGAGAGCTCAGTTGATATAATTTTCATTAATACTTTCACTGTTATTCAGTTAAATGCCATACAATTGTACACACTTAGGCAATCGTGTATCTTTTGATACATCAATGACAAGGCAGATTTCTTTCCTGCAGTAGGTTGCCAATTATTTCTACAGTAGACTGGTTGCCAACCAAGGCTAAAGAACCCAGTCTGTCCTGCTATTTAACCCATAGCTAGGGGAGATGGATGCATACCTTTCCCAGGGGTATTTGTGTGCAAGTGAATCTAACAATCGCATCTGGAATTTGAACTCAGCTCTCAGAGTTCTCACTCTGAGCCAATATTTATTACATCACAATGCACTTTTCACTATAATGTATGTGTTCAGATCTTGAGGGTTATCTTTTTGTTTCCATAGTGCATGATAAACCCCGCTTTTTTTTGTCATACACTTCTGATTCCAAACTTGCTTCATAAAATTGGCAATTCTTGAATTCAAGGAGAAAGTCAGCCTCAGTATCAAGGGCTGCTTAATTATTTCTTATTTTTAATAGCTTTCATAATTTCCTCGTTACTAGCTTCGTTATTGTTTACATTTGGAGACAGACGTTGTACCAGCTGGATGCTCAGAGTATGATGAGTAAATTTTTCATTTTGTGAATGCGAGTTGGTTTTTGATTTTTTGCACAGTACAGTAGGGTCAGTTGGGTACTGTCAGTGAGAAAAAGAAGACCATGACACAATTCACTTCACCAGAAAATTGGTAATAGCATGATGTACTGCTTGGTATTCATGCTAGGAGCTCCAATATGAACATTTCAGAGTGTTTGGGTGTCAATCTGTGGATAGTGCTAAGGATTTGGAAAGAGTTGGAGGACTCTAATGGGCGATTGCAAAGGTATGGAAGCCCAGAAAACTTGCTCTGATCATTCTGATGAGGAAAAAACTCCCTAATTTGGTTGTGAGGGCCTCAGACTCAACATGGAGGCCTAAATCAAGTGCCCCTTGAGTGGGTAGTGCTGCCCTATGTCTATCAACAGGACTCTGCTCCATGCCACACAAGCAGAACACAGTTATGGCTGTCAGACAATTTATGTTAACTCCTAACTACTTGTAACACCGAAGATGAAGGCAAGGATTATGGCAGCATTCACCAACTTAAACAAGGGGACTGCCCAGAAGAGTTGCAGGAGATTCTGAAGTCATCTGGGTCCGTGGTTGATGCCAATGGTGATTTTATTGAATAAATTTACTCTTTCATATTTCAAGATATTTTTGTGTAATTTTGGTAAATATATCTGTTAAAATGAGTTGTCAGTGTCATTTTCATTTTTGCATAATTTAGACAACAATTTATCCACCACACTCTGCATATTTTTCATTTGTGCAGACATCTTTAACTTCATATCAGGTTTCAAAATATGACTCAGTGTTTTTTGAGAGCAGGATATTTCCTCTGTAGATGTTTTGATTGTATGATATTGTGGCATTTTGCTTTTCTCCTTATTTCAACACACTGTGTTGTTTGGCTTCATTTATTTTCTTTCCCATTTAATGGAGATATTAGTTTCTCAGAGCATTAATGATTTTTTTAATTTTCTTTCTCAATTACTTAGTAGATTGTCTTTCCTTTTTTCTTTTTGTTTGATTGATTCTTATATCAGTTTTCTTCACTCAAAGTTGTCATCCTATAGATGTGTCTTTTACCTTCTAGGTATTCTTGGAATGGTCTTGTAGTAGCATGGGAGTTAGGAGTTAAAATGAACAATTGATTTACCCATGCCAATAAGATTAATGAAGGATGATAATGACAGGGAAACACAGTTAATTTTAACAAAACATTATCAGGAATTTATTCAATAATTTATATTCTTGAAGTAATGTCAGTAGTTTGTTTTAGGAAAATAAATCAGAAATCCTTAGTTTTAATATATTGTCATGATGTGGTAATGTTCTGTCTATATTTCTGCGATGAGGTATTATGAATATTTACATTATTTCCTGAAGGACACATGGCCCAGTGGATAAAGACACTGGTTAGATCCAGTGATTACATCCAAGAAATTGTGAGTTCAATACCAGGCTACAGCAGTAGGAAACCAAAATACTTGGAGAGTTGTGTTAAAGGGAAATAACTGAGACATCTGGAAGAGGCATGTCATATGGAACTAGAACAATCTACTTCGGTTTGGTTTGAAATTCCAATCACCTGAAGAAGGCGAAAACTTTGTGAATATGGCAAGAGGAAATGTTCATACATCAGATTAAATAATGTTCAAAAATGTTTAAGACAAAGGTAAGAGAGTTTGTTGCTCATTGAAGATATATGGTTTGTATACATTCAAAAGTAGATGGAGACAGTTTGAAATACTAACCGTTTTTGGATTGTTGAGAGAAAGTTCTTTGAAGTGCCACATGCTGGTTGGAAATCAATAATATAATTGTTGATTAATTTTACACAGGAGTGTACTTCAACACCGGAAAGGAAATAAAATTAAACCTTTCACATAACTTCAGACACTCTTCTCTTTAATTTAATTTTTCTTCTTTTATATAAAAAAGGACTTTGCATAGGTTCAATACTTTCTTTGCTTCTTCTAGGCTCACTGGCTAATTTTGGTGAAGGCAAGGTTTTCATTGGTCTAAAAATAATTTCACATAGGTTTGTAAATTTCTTTCTTTCTTTTGGAGTAACTAGTTAATTTCTTTGAAAGGCAAGATCTCACATAGGATCACAAATTTCTTTCCTTCTTTTTCCTAATTTTTCAAAATTTGAAGGGAGTTATTATTTTGCACCTACTGGTTTCACATGCTTCAGATGATAAATTAGAATAACACTTTGATTTTGTTTATTTTTTTAGAAAGGTTTATTTACATTAATTTAGACTTTAGTTTATTACTGAATCGTTTAAATTTTTTAAGGGCTTAGATGTTATACCCAGATGTTTTTTTTTTATGGTTTATATGGGTGGAAGTGGGGTATTTTGTTGCTAGTTATAAGAGTTGTATACTCTAACATCTGTCACAAACTGCCTAATCCAAGCTGTCCTGGGTAAGATGATAAACTACGTCCAGCAGCAAGGCCTTTGATCAGGAGGTTTTGAGGAGTGTGGAACCACCATTAATTGCTGGTGTTCCCTGATCCAGGGTGGTAGCACCTGTTAGGGTCCCAGCTATGGGCAAATATTTAACCCCCCCCCCACTAAACTTGGGTCAAAATACTATGAAAGTGTAAAAATAGGTTTTAATACCAGAAATACTTTGTAAAAAAATTGTTACCGGCAAAAATTTTTTTCAATGAAATATTATTACCAGCAATAGTTAAAAAAAAAAAAAAAAAAAAATATTACCGACTATACATTTTTGAAAAAAAATAAAAATATTACCAGCTATACATTTTTTTGAAAAAGATATTACCGGAAATAGGTTTTTGAAGGAAAAAAAATATTACGAGCAATAAAAATTGTAGGCATTAAATAACCCATTGAAGTTAAAACAAACCAAACCAAACCTAATCTAAGAGTCTGAGATAAAGAAGTTAGTCATCTTGTTTGTTACATTATCTTGGCTATGCCATGCAATAAGGTGTTTCATGGCTTGGTTAAATCATGTGTTAAGGATGGGATATGTTTTTGAACAACAAAAGTTTAACAAGAGTTCTCTATTGCTGCTTATTACCAGCAATACTTTTTGGGAAAAAAAATATTATCAACATTAAATAATCCATTGAGTTTGACATGCTGTAAAATAAACTAAACCAAACCTAATTCAAGAGTCTGAGATGAAGAAGTTAATCATCTCGTTTGTTGTATTATCGTGGCTATGACATGCGAGTTCTTTCATTGCTGCTTGAGGCTTTCATTTCAAAGGGTGACATCTTTTTACCATCAAAGGAGAAGTGGCATTCAGAAATACTAAGAAGAGCATTAAAATCACCATTAATCGGGTTTCCTGTTTTTTTTTTTTTTCTTTTATACAGAGTTTACTCAATCATATGTAGAATAAGCTGATGTCGTTTGGATTTTCCAGCTATGAACAAGGTCAGTACTCATTATGACAAACTACATCAGCAGCAAGGTCTTCTTCCAGGAGACTGGAGGTTTTGAGAAGCATAGAACCATCTCTTATTTGTTGCTGTTCCCAGGTCTAACCTGACGTTGGGTGGCAGCACTTGTCAGGGTCCTGGCTATAGGCAACTAGTGAACCTCCAAACAAAAACAAAACACAATGAAACTATAAGAATAGATGTTTATAGCTTAAATACCAGCAATCATTTTTACTTTAAAAAAATACTATCTGAAGTTGACAGCATACAATTGCATTCAAAATATATTTAATTGAATCCGTAAAGCTGTGTACAAAATACTTAGATTTTAGTATTAAATAACTGATAGAGGTTGTTATGCTGCTAAACAAAAATCAACCGAATAATGAATAATATCAGTAGTTATTAATCTTTTGTGACTAGTGTATAATAATTTCTATATCTGATAATTTGCATATTGCAATTCTAAATCTATGTTGCCTTTTCTCCTTTTGGCCTGTCCTAAATAAAATTGCATCTCAAAAGTGCAATAGTCACTATCAAGTTGATGCATTTCTTGCTTGCAGACATCAAGATTTGCTTTCTTGCATTCGTCTTAAAGGAAGTGACCTTGATCCTCATTGGACATTGATTTGTCCTATTTTCCACTTAAATTTATTTTTTCTAAGTTTTGATTTTTGAATTGTTCATAGTTTAGGTGGCTGATGA
The DNA here is from genome assembly GCA_963932145.1 of Acanthosepion lycidas. Classification (NCBI taxonomy): domain Eukaryota; kingdom Metazoa; phylum Mollusca; class Cephalopoda; order Sepiida; family Sepiidae; genus Acanthosepion; species Acanthosepion lycidas. The sequence continues at coordinate 56,277,547 of OZ010606.1, read as the reverse complement.
GATCTTTTCTGTGTTGAGTGTAGATCTCCATTAAGATTTTCTGGTTAGGGAATTACGTAAATGCTGATTATTGGTTGAAGGTGAAACAGGAATTTAAATGTCATATTCATTTTCTCAGAGAGAGAAAGAGAGAATGATAATGTGTGAGAAAGCAGGGGAAAGAATAACAAATAAAAAAAAAGAAAAAAGAAAAGAGAACCTGTTTGAAGAGACAAGAGGAAGAAATAAAGAGAAAGGAATAAACAGAGATAATGTAAAAAAAAAAAAATCACATATTGAGAGAAAGAAATATCTATTTGAAAAAGAGAAAGAAAAAAGAAAACTCAGTGATTATGAGAGAGGAAGAGTGTGAAGAGAAAGGATGTTAATTTGAAACAAAAAAAATGAGAAGATCTAAAGAGAGAGTGAAAGGAGGAGAGTGGAAAAATGAATAACAAGTTTAACCCTTATCAAACTAGTGTCATTTTAAACTGATGCCTTGTTTTGCATCCTACATCAATCTTTTCCTGCTGGCATCAGTTTAAACTGAAACATTTTTTTTTTACAATATATATATATATATATACAGTATTTACATTATTCGGACTATTGTCCTCATCTTTGTCACCATATTTATCACAATGTTTCGGCCGTTGTACACTCCGGCCTTTTTCAGGTGGTTGGAATTTCAAACTGAACCCTTTATTTCGATCACTGGGGTAGACTGTTCTAGTTCCACGTGCCATGTTTGATGAATATCAGTTATCTCCTGCTAATTTTCCCTCTGAAAGTTATCCACGGCCTTAACCAGGTATTGAACTCACAGTCTTTGGGTCTGTCACTGGATCTAACCAATGCCTTTATCCACTGTGCCATGTGTCCTCAAGGCTGAAACGTTGTGATAAATATGGCGACAAAGATGAGGACAATAGTCCGATAATGTAAATACTGTGCATAATACCTCATCTCAGAAATATAGACAGATATATATATATATATATATATATATATATATATATAAACTATAATTTGTTGTGCCCTTTCAGGGTGTAAGCAATCATGGATCTCCAGTTTCCCCTATCCCTTGTGGCTCTCAATAAGTTTTGTGCTTCTGCCAACTCCCCCAGACCATGTTCTGCCATCCACTTCTTTAAGCCTGCCATGTATGTCATGCATTGCTTCCCCTTGTCTCTTGTTCCCTTTATTTGACCTGTGAGTATCAGATTCTCCATACTTACTTTCTTATTACATGTCCCAGAAATTTGATCTGCCTCTTCCTTATGTTAAGTATAAGCTTCCTCATTGTTTCCAACCTCTCCAAGACCTCATATTGTCCTGGGTATGACGATAAACTACATCCGTGCCCAGGATAAGACGATAAACTATGTCCAACAGCAAGGCCTCTGATCAGGAGGTTTTGAGGATTATGGAATCACCTCTTAATTGCTGGTGTTCCCAGGTCCACCCTAACTTGAGGTGGTAGTACTTGTTAGGGTCCCAGCTATGGGCAAATAGTTAACCCTGAAACTGAGGTAAAAAACATTATAAAAGTGTAAAAATAGGTTTTAATACCAGAAATACTTTGTAAAAAAATTATTACCAAAAATAAATTTTTGAAGAAAAAAAACTATTACCAGCAATACGTTTTTGAAAAAAATATATTACCAGCAATACATGTTTTAAAATAATATCAGCTATACATTTTTGAGGAAAAAAAATATTAGCAAAAATAGATTTTTGACAATACAAAATATTACCAGGCAAAAATTATCGGCAATAAAAATCTTGTTGGCATTAAATAAGCCATTGAGGTTGATATGGCGTAAAACACAACAAACCAAACCAAGACCTGATAGTTGCTCACATGCTTGCACCATGATATCCTTAGCATCCTTCTGTAGAACAGCATCTCTGTTGCCTCGAGTCTCTTCTTCATCTTTGAGGAGACTGTCCAACATTCACTGCTGTATAGGACAGATGTCACATAGCAGCTCAGTATTCCTTTCTTTTCCACCAAAGAAATCCTCCTGTCTCTGCAGCACTGGGCTTAATTAACTATAATTCTGGAAAATGCAAATTTCATCATAGTATGTTGGAAAATTTCTCAGTCTTTTTTTTCTGAAAATCAATAAAACCTGTATATTAACAATTTCCAATATATGAAAAAAAGGTAGATGCAGATTAAACATTGAGAAACTGTAGAGTGATTATATATATTATGCTTTTAAATTTCTTGAGAAACATAGTGCCGCAAAATATATTTGGTTTCTTTAACAAGCTAGTTTTTGAGTGAGTAGGTTGTTAGCCTACTGCACATCACCCTATCTGGAGGATCAGGTTTTGAATTCAGAATTGTCCTTCTCCTAGACCAGTTGCCACCCAAGGCTACAGAACCTGTTATGTCTTGCTATTTACTCATAGCTGGATGGAAAAGAGGATTCATACCTTTCCCAAGGGTATTAGTATGTAAGTGAATGTAATAGATTTGATTGGAATTGAAACTCAGCTCTCTGATTCCTTAATCTGAGCCACTATCCATTACTCCACAGTGCCTCCTGTAGAGTGAGTAGCCATGTTTAAATGTAAATAAATGACAGAACTGCCTAGCAAATAGAATTGACAAAGTTTGCAATAAACAATTCTACTTGCCTTGATGCCATTCTTTTAAAATGGAAGATAGCAGAATGGATGATGATAATACTTTTTCTTTTTTATTTTACATATGTTCACCCAATACCAAGGCCCAAGAGGCAGTCAAGGTAGAAGGTTACTGTGTGGACTTAGATTAGCAAAGGAAAGAACAAGCCTTAGGACTATGGAGCTAAAGTAGACTTTAGAAGGAACTGTAAAGGGTTAGTGGCCATGGTTAAATGTAAATAAATTGCAGAACTGCCCAACAAACAGAAATGGACAAAAGTCTGCAATAAACAGAAATAATAAAAAGAAAAGAAGATGGCAAAAATTAATATAAAGCTAACAAACGATATATGCAAGACAAATTTTACAGTAATAAGGCAAAGCAGCAGTAATATGGCAAAAAGTTCACAAACTAAGAATTGGGATTGACATACAAATTCAGATAAATGAATGTAGCGTTTTGATTTCAAGAGAAGATACACCACTGGTGAGTCAGATGACACCAAAAAGTGGCCTATCTTATTGGCTAGGAAGAACTCCCAGCATGCATTAGTATGCTTCTGCCTATAAATTGGGAAGGGAGAAGTATTTTGCTATCTTTTCCAGGTAGATTGAAACCAGCAGAAATAAAGTAATGAAAACGGAAAGTGAGCCAGTTTGAAAGACTAAGAAAAACTCAGTCAAATATCACCGCAGTTGATTTGTCAAGCAGGTGATTGCTTAACTATGCAATCATGAACAATTTTAACCCTTCTGCTTGAGCAGCTGAGTTAAAATTCACAAATAATTGATATGTAATGTTTTGCAGTAGATATAAAAATAGTTATAAGTTTTTACTCAATGTTCAACCAGTGGCTGGGTATTGTTATTTTTCTCTACCACCAATAAAGAAGTGGTCTGGGCTCAAAAGGTTAATATTAGGTTGGTGCAAAAATAATGCAGTTTTCTTGCATAGTAACATATGTGAGAAAACGACATTATTTTTGCACCAACCTAATATCAGCATAGGAAGTCAATCCCAGCATTCCCTGTTGTTGGTTTCTAAAAGTTATATCAAGGGTCGACCCAAGCCTTATGAGTGAAGTTGGTTAGACAAAGATATTCAGAAGCTGTTAGTGGTTATGCTAGCACAAAGTTGCAAGTTGGGGGTTAAGATTTGTTTAAGCTATTGATCACCACTAAATATGCACTCTCTCTGTTAGAGTGGAACACACCTATTCTATAGTTAATAGACTCTCCCATCTATAATAAGTAGGAGTAGTAAGAGTAATGTGGCAGTCAGTCAGTTGATGTCGGACAGTTAGTCAAATACTAAAGTATCAGCGACCACAACTAGATTACTCTGCGTTATACCTATAATATCAAGTTCCTGACGTTTTGTACGTCAAACCTATTTTAGGCCTTCACTATGAAATCACTCCACAACAATTTTTGGCGACAAAATTTGTACTCGTACGGTGGAAAAAAATTCATTCGCCACAACAATAACTTCAGCAGCAAAGTCTCGGATTCACACTTAAAAAAAAAAAAACAAACTTGTCAACTTAGTGACAAAAAAATCTGCTGTATTCTTAACGGAGAAAAGAAATTTTTTTTTTCTCGATAATACAGTTTGCTCAAATAGGTCATGAATTGCAAATTTGTAGGACCTTCCTCTACAATATTTAAGCATTGTGTAAACTTTTTGCGAAAATGGAGGAATGCAAAAATATATTCCAGGAATTCTCATCTTAATATTGTCATCTGTTGTTCCAGTCGGAACAACAGATGACAATATTAGAGCAACAGAAGACATTCTAGATGCAACTACAGGAGGAAACTTTTAATACTACAGATACAAACCGCCACTGTGAAATCACTTCACAACACTCTGCCAGAAACTGTAAATATGGTTTGCTAAGCGCAGGTTGAGTTTTTTGAAAAAATATAAATGTCTGAGCAGCAGAATATATTAAAGGAATGAGGAAAGGAATCACAGTTTAAAAAAAGAACAAGAAAAATATGGAAGGGGTAAGAGGGAAAATTAATGAGCATGATATAGATATAGAGTTTGATATATCTGGAAAGGATATTAGAATAAGCTAGAACTGATACTGGAAGCAAACCGCAAGTATGCAGATGAAGAAATGAATTCAGTAAATATACAAAAATAGAGGTTTAAGACCAGGATGTGTCTTCTCACCAGACTTATTCAACCTATGCAGTTGGGCAAGTCTGAGAGAATTAGAAGCCCTACCTATATTCATTAATGGCTGCTACAAAACAGCATTAGATTTGCAGATGACATAGTGAATAATTACATGGATTCTGACAAAAGGAAAGCAAAAAAAAAAGGACTTCACATCAATTGCAAGAATACAGAATGCATGGTTGTTAGCAAAAGGGTCAGTCTAAAATGCAAATTACAAATTGGGGATACCAAAATCAAGCAAGTACAACAATTTAAATATGTGGGAAGTGTTTTAACGGAGGATGGAATGTGAAACGCCAAAATTTGAAGACATGTTGGAATGGAAAAAAGTGCTTCCCAAAAGCTAAGCAAAATATTAAGAAAGAGGAAAATTTTTTAGAAGGAAGAGTAATTAAATGTTATGTAATATCAGTCCTCATACAGTACAGTGAATGCTGGACAATCACCTCAGAGGGGAAGAAGAGAGACTTAAGGCAACGTGAATGTTGTTCAAGTGAAAGATGATGAGGATACCATGGATTTGAACATGTGAGCAATGACAGGTTTAGAGAAAATGGAAACCAAAAACATTTAGGTGCAGCATCAGAAAGTGGTAGTTGAAATTTATAGAGCATATGAGGAAAGAGTTCTTGGAAAATTTGACACTGACAGGATAGATTGAAGGGTCAGAGGGAAACAGTGCATGATTTACCTTACAAGCTTATGTAAATGGACAGCAGAATAGGGTTTAAGAGAGACAGCTCAAAGACAAACTTCACTAAGTGATAAAGGACAGGAAATTGTGGAGAACCATGATCTTCAATGTCCTGAAAGGGCACAGCACATAGAAAAAGGAGAATATATCTATGAATTGGATAACAAAAATATTTTTATATTATTTGACTTTTGGAAGCACAATAAATTAAAAAATTGTAAAATTGATTTCTTCTTCAATCTTTGTTGATGCTTACTTCACACAGATCATAAAGTAATCTACAGTAAATTTGTGCTCTGGCTCTTACACCATTTCACTATTCCTGGCAGACCTTCTAATATCACAGTGTGGGATACATACTAACAAAAGTAATGGAAAGAAAAAGAATGACTCTAAATGAATACCCAACACCCAATATCTGTCTATATTTCTTAGATGACGTACTATGTACATTATTTACATTATTTGGACTATTGTCCTCATCTTTGTTGCCATATTTATTACAGCATTTTGGCCGTTGTATGCTCCAGCCTTCTTCAGTATCTGTCTACATTTCTGAGATGAGGTATTATGTACATTATTTACATAATTCGGATTATTGTCCTCATCTTTGTTGCCATATTTATTACAACATTTCAGCCGTTGTATGCTCCGTCCTTCTTCAGGTGGTTGGAATGTCGAATTGAACCATTTATTTTGCTCACTGGGGTAGACTGTTCTAGTTCCACATTCAATGGATGTCAGTTATCAGTTATCTCCTGTTAATTCCCCTCTGAAAGTTCTCCATTGCCTTAACCGAGTATTGAACTCACACTCATTGGATCCTGTCACTGGATCTAACTAACACCTTTATCCACTGTGCCATGTGTCCTTGAGGAAATAAGAGTTCAGTTCGACATTGCAGCCACCTGAAGAAGTCCGAAGCATACAACGGCCGAAACGTAATAAATATGGCGACAAAGATAAGGACAATATTCCGAATAATGTAAATAATATACCCAACACCCCTTGTTTGTACTTGTGTGTAGTCATGCAAACATAATAAATTTAGTCTAATGATATCCTGATAGACAAATGCATCACAAGTAAACTTTTCCACTTTGTCATACAATTTCCTCAATGTTGTTCTTGATATATAAAAAAATATATATCATTCTCTCTCTCTCTCTCACTCATACGGTCTATGAAGGGGAGCCAGCTTTTACCTTGCTCTAGGCCTCAAGAACTAAGACACACTCAAAATAAAAAAATAAAATAAAAAAGTAAAAAAAAGCGCTTTCTACTGCCCCACCCAGCCTGACATACACTTACATTCACATACTCAAAGCTCACTATACTTATTGCACTTACTTCTTTTTATTAGTATTAATTATTGTAGGCTAAGTTGTATAAACATATAACACCAAGTCCATCTACTAGATGTGTAAATTAGCACAATGATGTGACTAGCACACATCAAAATCTTTGCGTCATCATGTGCCTGTTTGTATTATTTTGTTTTGCAAGCATTTTTATGTATTGTAGTAATTGTTGTAGAGTTCAAGATCTCATTATGATGTCTAAAAAGCTTTTTGCTATGACAAAACCAAAAAGGCAATTGGTGAATATAACTGTAAATACTGATTTATGTTGCAGCATTAATTAAATGTTTGTTACATTATTATATTTGATAATGGAAGTAAAGCATTGATGTGATTTTTACATGTAGATTTGGACATCAACTCCTCAATTTTGAGAAAAATCTTTGCCTGTCATGTGGTTCCAAACTGGTCTTGAACTGCATTGCAAAATTGCTCGTTGGAGGCCCTGTGTGTATATATTTATTTCATTGAATGTGATAGACACGTGAACTAGATTATTTACAAAAAAAGAAAAGAAAATTTAAATATCCCAGCATCCTTCTTTCATGTGTAGTTACACCAATGTAACAAATTTAGTCAGAAGTTTTAAAGAATGAAACACTTCAGACAAAAATACTTTTCTGCTTTGTCATACATTTCCCCCCCAATATATATATATATATATATATATATAATTTGCTCTTTATACTGGGCATTTAATGACAGATGTTAATATTAAAATTACTTCTTGTCATCCAAAAAGAAAGAAAACTAATCTCAATGTTAAATGTATGCTAAAACCAGCAATCATTACCAATTACTAAAAAGTTCCAATAACAGTAAACGGTCTTTTATAACAAAAGCAGCAGACAATGTGTATTTCATGCATGCACAAGAACATAGATGTGCACTGCTAACCGGCTGATATTAGTGCAGAAAGATGATTGCAATCTCAATAAGCATTGTTTAATTTGGTGGTTCCAAGCTTGATATGTGGATGAAGCAGCAGCTGGCTACGAGATCATCAGTTCAATAGTGTTGCTTGGATCATGACAGGAAATGATTGCATGCTTCAACTTTACCTTTCTATTGCTGTTCTCGCAATCTCATTCCCTTTCATTATTCTTTTTTTGTTATTCTTCTTCCTCATTTCTTTTTCATTGATCGCCGTTCTTTCTGTTTTTTGTCGGTCACCCTTCTTTCTCTTTTTCACTGTCCGCTGTCCTTTCTCTCTTTTTTTTGCCGTCCTTTCTCTCTTTTTTTTGCTGTCCTTTCTCTCTTTTTTTGCCATCCTTTTTCTCTTTTTTTGCCATCCTTTCTCTCTTTTCCGCCGTCCTTTCTCTCTCTCTCTCTTTTCCGCCGTCCTTTCTCTCTCTCTCTCTTTTCCGCCGTCCTTTCTCTCTCTCTCTTTTCCGCCGTCCTTTCTCTCTCTCTCTTTTCCGCCGTCCTTTCTCTCTCTCTCTTTTCCGCCGTCCTTTCTCTCTCTCTCTTTTCCGCCGTCCTTTCTCTCTCTCTCTTTTCCGCCGTCCTTTTTCTCTCTCTCTTTTCCGCCGTCCTTTCTTTCTCTCTCTCTCTCTCTCTCTCTCTCTCTCTTTTCCGCCGTCCTTTCTCTCTCTCTCTCTCTCTTTTCCGCCGTCCTTTCTCTCTCTCTCTCTCTTTTCCGCCGTCCTTTCTCTCTCTCTCTCTCTTTTCCGCCGTCCTTTCTCTCTCTCTCTCTCTTTTCCGCCGTCCTTTCTCTCTCTCTCTCTCTTTTCCGCCGTCCTTTCTCTTTCTCTCTCTCTCTTCCGCCGTCCTTTCTCTCTCTCTCTCTTTTCCGCCGTCCTTTCTCTCTCTCTCTCTCTCTTTTCCGCCGTCCTTTCTCTCTCTCTCTTTTCCGCCGTCCTTTCTCTCTCTCTCTTTTCCGCCGTCCTTTCTCTCTCTCTCTTTTCCGCCGTCCTTTCTCTCTCTCTCTCTCTCTTCCGCCGTCCTTTCTCTCTCTCTCTCTCTTTTCCGCCGTCCTTTCTCTCTCTCTCTCTCTTTTCCGCCGTCCTTTCTCTCTCTCTCTCTCTTTTCCGCCGTCCTTTCTCTCTCTCTCTCTCTTTTCCGCCGTCCTTTCTCTCTCTCTCTCTCTTTTCCGCCGTCCTTTCTCTCTCTCTCTCTCTTTTCCGCCGTCCTTTCTCTCTCTCTCTCTCTTTTCCGCCGTCCTTTCTCTTTTTTTTGCCGTCCTTTCTCTTTTTTTTGCCGTCCTTTCTCTTTTTTTGCCGTCCTTTCTCTTTTTTTTGCCGTCCTTTCTCTTTTTTTTGCCGTCCTTTCTCTTTTTTTTGCCGTCCTTTCTCTTTTTTTTGCCGTCCTTTCTCTTTTTTTTGCCGTCCTTTCTCTTTTTTTTGCCGTCCTTTCTCTATTCTTTCTTGGCTTATGGATATCCCATGTTGAAACACCAGTTCTTCCACAATCACCAAAGTTAAGCAATGTCAGGCTTTATATATACCTAGATGGGTGACCACTTGAAGATATTAGGTTGGTGCAAAAATAATGACGTGATAATGTCGTTTTTTGACGTTAAAAATACGTCAAAAAACGACATTATTACGTCATTATTTTTGCACCAACCTAATACCAAGTTCCGTAAGCTTGGATGTGTGGACAAAGTAATGGATAATGGCTTGGAATTGGAGATTTGAGAGCTGAGTTCCAATTCCATTTGTATTCATTATATTCACTTATGTGCAAATACCCTTAGGAAATGTATGAATTCACTCCTTCTTTACCAGCCATGGGTTAATTAGTAGTAAATCATTATTATCGCAAAAAGATTCTTATAATCTAAAAGTATTTTCCATCTTTAAATAACCGGTAGAAGATTGATAAGCCATAAAAAACAAATCATTCTTTTTTCTCTTCAAATTTTGTTATTCTTCTTTTATTTTTTCTTTCTATTTTGTAATTATACTTTCTCTTGTTTTCTTTTGTCATACTTTTTCTTATCTTTTTTGTTAATATTTCTCTCTTTCCCTGTTTCTCTCCCTTTTTTCCCTCTTTTTTCCCTGTTTCTCTCCCTTTTTTCCCCGTTTCTCACCCTTTTTTCCCCGTTTCTCACCCTTTTTTCCCTGTTTCTCACCCTTTTTTCCCTGTTTCTCACCCTTTTTTCCCTGTTTCTCACCCTTTTTTCCCTGTTTCTCACCCTTTTTTCCCTGTTTCTCACCCTTTTTTCCCTGTTTCTCTCCCTTTTGTCTCTTTTTCTCTCCCTGTTTTCTCTTTTTCTCTCCCTTTTGTCTCTTTTTCTCTCCCTTTTGTCTCTCTTTCTCTCTCTTTTTTCTTTTTCTCTCTCTTTTCTTTTTCTCTCTTTTTTATTCTGTTTCTCTCTCTTTTTTATTCTGTTTCTCTCTCTTTTTTATTCTGTTTCTCTCTCTTTTTTATTCTGTTTCTCTCTCTTTTTTATTCTGTTTCTCTCTCTTTTTTTATTCTGTTTCTCTCTCTTTTTTTATTCTGTTTCTCTCTCTTTTTTATTCTGTTTCTCTCTCTTTTTTATTCTGTTTCTCACTTCTCTCTTTCTCTTTCACTTCTCAGTTTTGTTTCTTGCTTTCTCACCTTTCTCCTGTTTAGTCTTTTTCATCAGTTATTCATTTCTCTTTTTTCTTTAATTTCTTTCTCAACTCTTTTCTTTTACCTTTGTTATTCTTTCTCTCACTTTCATTTCTTTCCCTCTTTCTTTTTTTCTTTTTATTAATTCTTTTTCTCTTACTTTCACTCCTCTCTCTTTCTAGTTTTCATTCTTTGTTCTTTTGCTGCTCTTTTATACTCCCCTATTTTTATCATTCTTCTTACCTTCATGCTTTCAAATTCTCCTATGAATAACAAGTATTGAAGACAATTAGAAAAATGACGTAGTTAGAATCAGAGAGAGACAGTTGAAATTTCTGGTACATTCGCTCACTGAAGTTGTTTTTTCT
>OZ010606.1:56164277-56261777 GCA_963932145.1 Acanthosepion lycidas | reverse complement strand
TATGCTGATGGTCACGCCAAAAGCTTCAGATGCTCAAGAGAATTTGTTAACAATCTATTGCATATCTTCAAGAGTGTGGACTACAAGTATGCAATTGTCTGCAAAGAGCAGGTCAAAAGCACTTTGTACAATCATCTTAGTTTGAAGCATTGTTGGCTGAACAACCCACTACTTGTCCTAAACTTCTTTAACATTCTCAAATTCTGTTTCTGATGTGGCAGAAAAATATAAAGCTAATAACAGAGGTGGAGGAACACAGTCTTGTTTTGTTTTCCATTAGAGATAATGAATGCCTTGGACACCTTGCCACTGGATCTGTGTCCATCATCCCCTGATGTAAAGATATGATGACACTGAGCATCCTCTCAGGAACACTCTGATTCATAACCCAAAGAGTATCCCTTGAAAGACTATCAAAGGCCTTTGTGAGATCACCAATATTAACTAATAAATCCCTATCATGGCTTTACTTTCTACTGTAGTTGTCTCAAACAGAAAATCATGTTCCCAATGCTTCTCCCAGACTAAAAGCTGCACTGAGATTCAGACAAGACCAAATCAGCCAGAGAAAAATTGAGAATTTTCCCAGCAGCACAGAAGTGAGATACCTCTATAGTTGTTACATTCACATTTATTGCCTTTGTGCTTATAGAAAAATGGACAATAGAATTGTCTTTAAACTGCTGAGGAACTGATCCTGAATCCCAGATTAAATAAGAGATCACAAAGTTTATGAACCAGGAGATTGCTGCCACATTTCTATATCTCTGCTGTGGTATGCCATTGTTACAAGAGGACATACTATTTGATAGTTGCTTCATAACTATTTTTTTATCTTAGTATTAGATGGAGTAACTGATAGTTCATAATGAATAGGCTTGTGTGGTAAGTAAAGATTATCATCAACATTCAAATCCATGTTTAGAACATTTGAGAAATTTTCTGTTCTGCATTTAGTTTGTGTACGTATATAATATATATATATATATATATATACACACCCAAGTATATAATTGGTGTATATGGAATGAATTCCAATAACCAACAATTACTATTCTTAAAAGAGTGCTCACAACAAAGTAGAGCAGATATAATTATTTATTTAAAAAATTTATAACATAAACATGTTATAAAATCACTACAAAAATAGCCATTTTGTTTCAACACCCTCAGTGTCTTATCAAGTGATGTTGAATGCAAAACAAATGTTGTTTTGCATTCAACATCATCACTTGATAAGAAACCAGGAGTGTTGAAACAAAATGGCTATTTTTGTAGTGATTTTATAACATGTTTATGTTATAAATTTTTTAAATAAATAATAATTATATATATATATATATATATATATATATATATATATAATCTCACTATAAGAGAGGCTCTGTATATCAAACATCTCTCCACCACTATCATCCACATCTTGTTTAACAATGGGAGTGGCATGCTGAAAGATTTTTAAAAATAGATGTTCACTCAAATTCCAGCCATTCTCAAAATGCAAAGCTTGAGAAAAATGCTCCTACCAGTATTCATAACAACATATAAAATACACCTCAAACAGCCAAAACATAAGAAGAAACTAACACTGCCTAAACAACCTTTCCTTGAAAATGGCTAACAAAGCATTTGAAAGCACTTGGGACAATGGACAGTATAAAAATTTATGTACTTCCTCACTCCCACCAAATGGAAAAATGTAAGAATGCTGAAAAAACTAACATTGATGTCAGTTATCTCCTGTTAATTCCACTCTCCAAGTTCTCCACTGCCTTAACTGGGTATTGAAGTCACACACTTTGCATCTTGTCACTGGATCTAACCAATGCATTTATCCACAGTGCCATGTGTCCTTGAGGACGCGTGGCACAGTGGATAAAAGCATTAGTTAGAACCAGTGACAAGATGCAGAGAGTGTGAGTTCAATACCCAGTTAAGGCAGTGGAGAACTTGGAGAGTGGAATTAATAGCAGATAACTGATAACTGACATCCATTAAACATGGCACGTGGAACTAGAACAGTCTACCCCAGTGAGAAAAATAAAGGGTTCAGTTCGATATTCCATCCACCTGAAGAAGGCTGCAGCATACAATGGCCAAAACATTGTAATAAATATGGTGACAAAGATGAGGACAATAGTCTGAAGAATGTAAATCATGTATGCTGTGCTAGTCAGGATGTTGTAATTCCATGGCATAGTAATTCCAGCCAACATGTTCTTCCCATTGTCAAATAGGGCTAGTATGAGATTTGACTTAAACCATTTTATATAAAAAGCTTTAATTATCCTAAGGTGTCTTTTACAATAAGATGATTCTCAAAATCACAGGATTTTTTATAAAGGGGACAGGTACTTACGTGTGGGTGCTTTAAGTCCTTCTTTATGACACTGAGTTCATTTAAGTGCTTTGTCAATCTTTGACAATGTCTCTGATGTATGGAAAATGTAATCATTCAATTTATTCCAAGAGTCAGTTTTGTACGGGGCAGTGAAATTGATAAGCTGTATTGGTGGTCTGAAGTTTGTATTAGGTTGGTGCAAAAATAATGACGTAATAATATCGTTTTCAGACATATTTTTCAACGTCAAAAAACGACATTATTACGTCATTATTTTTGCACCAACCTAATATTTGATAGGCATGTTGTTATTGGTAATTATGAGTTTGGCAGTACTTAATTTTCTTTAGTATATTGTATGTTTTACACATTTTGTTGGTGGCAATCCAAGTTGGAATGATTGCCAAAATACTTCCCCCCCCCCAATTTATAGACAGAAGCACACAAATGCATGCTGGGATTTCTTCCTAGTCAATGAAATAGGCCTATTCTTGGTGTCAACTGACTCCGTTCTGGTTTGTCATTACATGACATTACATTTAACCATGGCCACTCACTCTACAGGTTATGACCCAAGGGGTTTCAACGATGATAAATTTATGGAAGGTAAAGTTTTTAAGTTACATGTGAATTCAAAAATTAGATGAAATAATCTTGGTACCATTTAATCATCCCAATGGAAATGAGTACTGTGAAAAGCATATTCCATGAATCCGACTATAAACTATTGCTGTTCAGTAAAATATACCCCCAACTATTTGTAGAAAAATCCTCATGTGGGAGGAAAAGCAAGAAAGATCTTGGTGATCTCTATTCAAAATGGATAAATGTCTATTAATAGAATCAAATCTACCAAAGTTTTTGTGGTCATATGCTATTTTGACTGCTTCATATATTAGAAATTAGTGTTAGTCAAAGAACTTGAGATGCATATATACAAGGTAGTAAAAAAACTTAACACTAAAGATGAAAAAGCAATTTTCATAGTCTCTAATAAATCAAGTCCTGCCAATTTAGCATATATCCCTAAAACTGAATGTCAGAAGGGTCAGGTGTGTAAAATTTACTGAAACTTTGTTAATCCTACTACATCTGACAATTCTTTAGTTCTGGCTGAAAAAAAAATAATACACGTTTTGAGAGAGCACTATTTATCAAAAGGATGACCAAAAATAATTTCTTTGTATACTGAATTAGCCTCCCTATGCAAAGCAAGTGTTGAAACTATTATACTTTGCTTAGTTCAGTGGATGAAATATTTAGTTTTATGATGTTTTCCATGGAAAATTAATTCTTTTTATAATTATTGTGCATCTAGTAGCAGTAAAAGAGATTACTGTTTTGTTTTATCATGCTATATTTTTAGTGTGGTACCATTTAATTTCTGTAGCAATAATCCTATTTGATTATTGATAACAGGTGGTTGGCTTGACTATGGGTTCACCATTGTCACCAATGATGCTTAACATATACATAGAATACCTCGAGGAGATGGCTTAGGAATGGCACCACTGAAGCCAACAGTATGGATGAAGTAAGTAGATGACACCTTCATACTCTGGCCTCATGAGGTAGGTTTATAAATACTGCTGAACAATGTAAAATAAGATCTTTAATCCAGTTCACATTGAAAGAATCATGTAATCAGTTAACTTTCCTAGATGTAGTAATAATTTGCACAAGGAATAGATTCAAGATATGTGTAGCACAAGTCAATCTTCTTTGGATAATACCTGAATTTCAATTCCTACTATCCATACATTTCAAACAATGGAATCATCTGATGCCTACAACACCATGCAAAAACATAAGTGGTGACCCAAATACATATAAACAGGAAATGATCATCAAATAGACCCTTCAGAATAACAACTATCCTGCAGATATAAGATCAGCTTCTGCAGGAAGATTTATTTCTTCTCAATGGATTATCAGAAAATTTAGATCTGCAGTCCATACAACGTCAGCACAATATTCAGAAGCAGCTTCATCCTATGGAAAAATCTTTGTCGAATCAAGCC
This sequence comes from Acanthosepion lycidas, assembly GCA_963932145.1. Lineage (NCBI taxonomy): Eukaryota > Metazoa > Mollusca > Cephalopoda > Sepiida > Sepiidae > Acanthosepion > Acanthosepion lycidas. The sequence goes on along the minus strand of OZ010606.1, from coordinate 56,257,415 downwards.
TAACACAGAGAATAAGATGAACAAGACCCATGTGTATTTCATTCTTTGAAGTTGTGGCAAAGAATATAGCAGTGAAACTAATTGCCACCTAAAAGTAAGGCTAGAAGAAAAGCTGTAATTAGAAGTGAGACAATGAAATCGGGTATGGCTGATCATGTATGGAGAATAACAAAACTTTATAAAACATTTCCTAAATAGAGCACACCTAACCACTTCCCAGAAAATATTTTTACATGCTCAAACATATTAAAACATTGGTTAGCAATAATCCTACAAAGGATAGGACGTTGTGGAGAGACACATGCTGAAGAGATAGAGCATATAGAAGTAATAGTAGTATGTAATCTCTGTTAAATGAAAGGGCAGAATGACTGAATATATAACTCATCACTTGTATCTAGTTATGGCCAACATCCTTCTCTTCAGATTTCCTTTAATGAAAAATAAAAACAAAATATTGAATCGGCTTCTGTGCAGTTATAGTAAGAAAGAATTGAATTAGGGCAAGATATATTGGCTCGATTATTCGCAGAATATTTCGGGAAATAGGCCCCAATCAGGTTTTCAATCATATTTCCAATAAATCTTTAATCTCTACACACAATGCAAAGGCTGAAACATGTTGCTTCCCAATCTGATAAAAGCAATTGAAATTGTGTAATGACCAATCAATAACATGTCCTATTCTGGTATTGATCGTTGAAGATAAGTAATTGTAGATAATACCCTAATCATTTGGACGGATTAATGATACTAATCAAGTTCAGGTTTTGTTATCAGGGAAGAAAGACATTTGGTAGAAGGGAAAGATACTAAAGACGACAGAAACAAAATCAGAAAGATGGAAAGAGCGATAGAAATAATTTTTAGAAAATAAAATAACAGATAGGAGATAGAAAAAAATGTTGTAATTAACCACAAAGTGATATAATATGATTATGTGACATTAACAAAATCAATTTATGTTTTGAGGTTAGAACATATCAGTAGTTGGGGAGATAGATTCAAAATATTATTATTAAGTGAATAGACAAAAGGACAGAGACTGTATAGCAGTAATAGTGGTAATGATGATGATTTAAAGCTTTCATTTATTATTATTATTAAGGGAATAGAGAAGTAGGTTGTATTATCGTAGTAATGGTGATGAGGATGATATTATATCTTCCATATTATTAAGTGATGAAAGGATAAGACCCATAGTGCGATGACAGTGGTGGTAATAATAATAATGTTCAATCTTTCATTAAATAAACATTATTATGTGAACAGAAAAAAGAGACTCTATTGCAGTGGTAATAGTGACAATGGTATGTCTTTGACATTTTATTTTTTTTCCTCTTTAAAGTGTTTGCTTATTCACACGACTTGTCTGGTGGGCATCATGAGAAATTATGCTGCAGCAAGTCTCTTGAAATCTCCAACTCCTTTTTTATTGATCCTTGGCATCCTGGGTATGACGATAAACTACATCCGCGTCCTGGGCATGACAATAAATGACATCTAACAGCAAGGCCTCTGATCAGGAGGTTTTGAGAAGCATGGAACCATCTCTTAATTGCTGGTGTTCCCAGGTCCACCCTAATCCAGGGTGGTAGCACCTGTTAGGGTCCCAGCTATGAGCAAACAGTTAACCCCAAAACTGAGGTAAAAAGCATTATAAAGCGTAAAAATGGGTTTTAATACCAGAGATAATTTGTAAAAGAATTGTTACCAGAAATAAATTTTTAAAGAAAAAAACTATTACCAGCAATATATTTTTTGAAAAAACTATTACCAGCAATACATGTTTTAAAATAATATTACTAGCTATACATTTTTGAGGAAAAAAATATTACCAGAAATAGATTTTTGACAAAACAAAATATTACCAGGAATAAAAAGTTGTCAGCATTAAATAACCCAATGAGGTTGATATGTAGTAAAACACAACAAACTAAACCAAACCTATTAATCCTTGCAAACCCAGATACACTGTGGTCAGAAAATCTCTAATCGTCTCTCAGTTTTTAATCTTACTTCTAGCTTCTTTTTCATTATTTCAAGTATTTCACATATTATAGGTACAAAGCAAACTATCATGTTCTACAGTTTCCTCAGCTCCCAGGTGATATCCTGCTATTTTACCTTTTTTATTTCCTTCATGTCCTCCACTAACACAACCACATCAATGATCTGGCAGATCCTCTATGAAATTTGGTCTTCTTGCTTGGATCAAAGAATTGATCTGGATTTCAAAATTTTCAAATGTCTTCATTTTACTTTGTAGTCCAGGCTTCAGATTGTGCTGGTTCCATTTCTTTAAAGACAAATTGTTTGGACAGCTCCCACTGTATACCTCTTCCTGCTCTGTCATACTTGTTTCACATTGATGAAAATAAGCGCTCTGATTGCCACTCAAAGGTGGTGAGCTCTGGCTACCACCCTGTTATTTAACTGTTTTACTGTGCTGAGTTGAGAAGAATTCATGTCTTTTTAGCATAATTCCAAATGAATGCAACAGACCAAGCTAGAATTTGAACCAGACTTGCTGGTTTAATTTTTTTATGCTGAGAAGTTATATAACCCATATATTTTTGCACAGTTCCTTGTGTATGATTCTTCCTTCTCTCTCATACCTGTTTTACATTGAGTAAAATATGCATTTTTTTTCTTGCCATGCTGCTTCATGATGTAAGGGATCATGGTTCTCCACAGATATTAAATTCTGAGTAATCCCCATAGATTGTCTTCCACTCAAAGCAAGAAAGCTCTGCCTACTGTTATTTAACCCTTAGCTGTTGGGAGTTAAGATGAATTCACATATTTTGGGTATAATTCAAAGTGAAGGCAACAGACCAGGTTGCAATTTGAACCAGGCTTACCAATTTCATTTCACATGCTGATATGTTACGCAACCCCTATATCTTTTTTGCATGGTTCTTAGTGTATAATTCTTCCTACTCTGTCAAAACTGTTTTATATATAGGGAAAATAAGTAATCCATCACTAAAGATAGTGAAAAAATGGTTGGTTCTTTTTTTTTTTTACTACTCCCAAAATTTATTTCTCTCATGCTTTATCTTCAAGAGAAAGATTTGACCAAAAATTGAGTATTACTGCCAGACTAGGGATTTCCAACTTTACAGCCTCTTTTCCCATAGGCACAATGTTATAAGCCTGTTACTCTCCTATTGCTATTTCCATGGCAAATGTTAAGATGAACTCCACTCTTGAGTTCCACCAATTCAGACCTTGACTGCTAGGACTCATTCTATGTCTAGTGCATCTAATGATCTGCATGTCTTACATATTCACTTCATAACAAGAGAGTTCCACTAAAACAAAAGTTCTCATTAGATCACCAAAGTTAAGCAATGATGAGCCTAGTTAGTATTTAGATGGGGAACTGCTCAGAAATACTGGTTACTATGAGCAACCTCTTACAATCAATAATCTACAAAGAGTTGATCATCTGTAAAAAACAAAAATCACTTGATCCGCTCACATACATTTTTCCTAACTGTTATACTCGAAAACAATTTTCAGCATATATACTTCCCTAAACATTAGAATCTTAACCTCTCTGAGTCCTCATGTGCACTGTCTATTACTATCTATCCTTCTTATTGTCATACTCTTCACATCCTTGTATCTCCACCTACCTCCTCCATTCAGTAACCCTCTTCTTTGTGTGCCTCTTGAGCCTTGTACTGAGTAAGCCTTTGTTATAAAAAAAAAAAACAACTGATATACACTACAGTTCAAAAGTTTGAAGGAACACCCAAATTTAGCATGGGATTCATTTGACAGAAGAGTAAAAGAAAAATGGAAAAAAAGCTCTTAGAGTTATTGGAAAAAAGAATGAAATCAATTATCAAGCTTACACTTTCAGAAACTTTTGCAACAAAAAAATGTGCTGCAGTAATAAAGGCTAAAGGAGGATATTTTGACAAGAGCAGAATTTAATCATTTTCTTTTCTCATAAAATTTCTAATAAAAAATCATGTCCCACATTTTTTTTAACCATGTATAATAATTTTCTTTTATTTAAAGTACAAAACAACTACTTTTTGGGTCAATTTAAAAAATTACCAGAGGTGACCTCAAACTTTTGAGTTGTAGTGTATTTTGAAGCATTCCATACATGACACAAAAACTAATTCATTGTATTATTTACCTACACATATCAGAAGCATTTACCTCAAAATTACATTACATATTGATTTCATCATTACAAATGAATAGAACAGAGATACCAGCAAAACCATTTATATAAAATTATAATATTCAATATCCATTCATAAAAGAAGTTAATATCACCTGAGTAATGGTAACAGTAAGATTAGCCATTTCTTTTTAAGAAAACATTTAGCATTTCTTCACTAAGCAGCCATTACTCTTTCAGTTGAAATTTATAAAGTGTTTCTTTGAAAACAAATTTTCAGGAAAATCTGTTTCTCTAATCCAGATATTATTGCTCTTTCCAATATTGATGAGGGTTTCCTTTCAAACCTTTTATTTGAAGTAGTGTGGAACATCATTGATTTCTTTTCCTGATTTAAGTTTCATGTGCTATCCATTTTAGCTGTTGTTGAAAATCCTCAAATAATGTGGTTTCTCTTATTTGGTACAATTCTTTGTCTTTGATTCTGCAGTGACAGTTCAAGTGTGGTCTTCAGCACAGGCTTCACTTGTTCAAAATGATTTTAACCATAGATCTGATGAAGTGGTTGTAGAGAGTTAAAATATTTCTGCAAAGTTTGGTGCCATGCGTGACATCCATATGAAAGCTTTAATCTGACGAGGTATTTAAGAACAAAACTCGAGTTTTCAGGTTAGTGTTTTCTAGCAATTTGTAGTGTTGGGTGAAACTACAGACTATTCTATATTCAATTTCTTTTTCCCTTATACTAAATTTGTTATAACTGATCCATGTTGGGTGTTGGGTGAAACTACAGACTATTCTATATTCAATTTCTTTTTCCCTTATACTAAATTTGTTATAACTGATCCATGTTGGGTGTTGGGTGAAACTACAGACTATTCTATATTCAATTTCTTTTTCCCTTATACTAAATTTGTTATAACTGATCCATATGCTGAGGTATTTGAAGTATTTGATATTTACTAATTACACATCTTGAGTTTTATGATGGATTCAGGGTATGTGCCATCACTGCTTTCATTCCAATTCCAGACCATATTTTGGAAATGGTCATCTTGGCACACTTGGCAGAGGATGATGATTTTTGTTGAAGATCATTCCTATTCCAACTACGAATACCTATGTCATAAGCAGTGACTGCCCTTGGGTTGCTGGTACCCCAGGCAAGCTAAACATTGGAACCCTTACAAACATAATTTTTTAAATGTTCACAAGAAGAAAAAGTGAAAATATAGAATAAAGAGTTTAAAATATACAAGCTAATGAAAACACTCATTATCCAACTTAAAACATTTTTCTAGCCTTTAGATCTGCAAATATTTTCATGCCAATTTCTACATCAATCTTCTTTACAAGATCATTTTCTATTGATACATTATGTAAAGAATTTAATCTGTCTGGAGTCATGGATGACCACAAGTATGTTTTTATAAGCTTTAGTTTTGGGTGAAACCAAACATATAACAGCAGAATGGTATCCTCAGCCTTGATGTTGCCCTGGGTCAACTGCTCAAGTTGTCACTACCTTGAACCAGCCCTGATTGTTAGTATATTCTCTTTCATCATTACTAAATTGACTGTCTGGAGAGAAAGTAAGTTTGTAGTCTTGTATTAGTTCATTTGTTTGGTATATGGTATGGAATGCTTAAATGATTAGTACCCATTTCTTCACATCTGTGCTTGTATATGTGAACATAGTCTAGGATGAGATTAAATAGATTGGTGGGGGGGTCTCATTTTCTTCATCGTACTCTTGATGATGTTTGAAATGTTTCCATGTTGGGGGCCGCACCGATGAATTCAGTCAATTCAAAGCCTGAAAGGCAGTTTCTAATAGATGAGAAGAAGAAATGGTTTTAGGCCATTCCAAAACATTTTCAGTAATGTTCATTTGATACAAGAGCCACTCAAGATAGTGTTACTAAATAAAATGTGTGATAAGAGAAAGTAGGAACTGAATATTATCAGGATAAGGAGGATAAACGGTGTTTGATCCATATAAGAATCTGTTCCACTGAGTGGCAGAATTTACACTATTAACATGCAAAATATTGCCCTCATCTTTGTTGTGATAACAATAGTCTGCATGTAAATAATACAAACAATATCTGCTATTCCCAGAAATTCAAGAAGAGTAACAATACGAGGACAAAAATCTGTCTGAATTGCCTGAAATATTAAGAAAATGTGGGTGACTCAACCCTGTGTCAAAAGTGATGTGAAATCTGCTGTTTACTGGGGCAAGGAATGGCTTGTTAATTTAAAAACCTCCAAAACAAAACTGCTTTTTATTAATCATCTGAGAGACCCCTTTATGCCTTCCATCAGCATGGTTTATGTTGTTTCAAGAGAGTGCCTCATTGCACCTACTCAGGTTAACGATCATGGCTGACATGAAGTTGAAAGACTGTTGAATCAGTTGCTATGTCTGCTGCTAGAAAAGTTGGTTCACTGTCGTGCTAAACAATTTTTCTCTCCAAAAATCTTACATATTTATAATTTGCCATTCATCCAGGCTTTGAATATTGCTGCCACATATAGTCTGGTACTCCTACTATATATTTAGACATTCTTAATATCGTCTAAAGAAGAATCTACAATGTTATTGGTCCTGTTCTTACATTTTGGCTTTGCTCACTTTCCCACCACCATAATGTAGCTTCCCTGTGCCTTTTCTGTAAATACTTTCATGGTAATTGTTATGATGAACTCTCTGCTGTAGTACCAAGACTTCATGAATTTAAGCCCTGTACTAGACATTGACAAAATCTGATCAATTTACAGTTGGATTGGTTAGATGTAACTGTAAGTACTTTGCTAACATTTTTTCTCACATTTCTCACCTATAGAACTCTCTTCTGGCTTCTTGCTTTCCATCCAACTTTGATCTTCAAATATTTAAATGCAATGTCAATTATTATCTTCTGTCTTGATTCCTCTTGTTTTATTGTTCATGCTACTTAATAACATTTTTTTTGTATTTCTTTCAGTAACCCCCTTGTGTCTTAGTGGCTTTATTGCCTTGCTTGGGGTGAAATGATTAAAAAAATATCTAAAGATGTGCAACCAAAGAAACAGCTTATTAGAGCATTTGCCATGGAACTAGCAATTATGTAACAATACCCTTGTGACATTGTCCCTGTGAGAAATAGACAATAGGGTGGAAAATAAGTCAACTCCCCCCACAGGAGTTCTGTAGTCTGCCATTATAAATTTCAATACTTAGGGAGAAAAGCAGAATTGATCAGCAGTTGGAAGTAAGGATTAATTCACATGTGCCAGCCAATATTTTGCAAGGTAATTTGGAAAATTGACATTGGTGTGTCAGTTCATCTGTGTCGATGATAAGTGAGAATTTATTAAACAACATCCAATGTTCCAGGTCCTATAACCAAAATATATTATTGATACTGAGGAAGGTGCACCCTCCTTAAGGTTCTATAGAAGCAATCACTCAGAAAACTGTTGTACAAAGTAGTAGTTCTTGGGAATAAATTTTCTGAGGAGAACTTTCTTTTATCAAAGGAATATGTAGGCAATGAGGGTGATTTAACACTGTGAACAAAGCAAGGAAGGTCTTGGCATGTGGCACTAAAGAATGGAGCTTTTTTTCAACATATGTGATAGAAGTAGTAACAGGCCTGTGATGTTGTGCCTGTACAAAAGATGCTATGGAATATTCTACAGATTTCTGAGATATTGTCGTTAGTCATTATCATAAAGGTAAAAATCTAGGAAGTCAGGTTTGAGCAGTTCTTAAATTAATTAAAGGGTAGTAGACATTGTCAAATACTTTCTGGAGGGGTTACAGAGTGACAATATTTTTTTGGCATCTTTACTGATGAATCATATATATATATATATATAATCTTATTAGAGAAAAATATCTGACATGGTTTCACCTCTCAGCTACAGAGTATGTTGATAACTAAGCAAAGCTAAATAGTGCCTTTAAACACAGATATTTTTCTGGCTCTTGAAATAGACATATCTATTCAGTTGAAAAGCAATTTTTAAAGGAGGAGGATGGATTTTTTATTCAATAAGCCAACAGATTTTTATGACTTAAACATTATTTTTAGTGGATATTTGTTTTTGAGTAGATGCTCATTTTGTTTATTTTCTTCTACCAGCTTGAATATTTGAGAAATCTTATTAGAGAAAAATCTGCACTCACTGGCTACAGTGTGTATGAGGTCTGCAAGAATGGTCCTGGTGATTTAAAAAGACTCGGTATCGCATAATTTCAGTCATGAAATTGACTATCTTTATAGCTTAATATATATATATATATATATATATATATATATATATGGTAATTGAAAAGCAACTCCCTATTTTGTATATGATAGACTCTCTCATCTAACTATAATTTTTACAAGATGGAGTCCGTCATATATAAAATAGGGAATTAATTTTCAATCATCCTGTATATTCTATATAGTCTGTCTGTATAGCCTGTTTGTATATTTCTGTATCTCTGAGTGGCCTCCGTATTTGTGCATCTCTCTGCCTGGCCTCCATATTTCTGCATCTCTCTGCACAGCCTATTTCCATATGTCTGTACAGTCCATCAACAGATTGTCTATTTCTGTGAAATCTGTGTACATAAACTCACACTGTTGCCCCAAATACCCAGTCCCTAATATTGAGCACTCTTTTCTGATAAATATATCAAATTTTAAACAATTATACATACATATTTGTGTTAGGATAAGGAAGGTGTATGTGTGAAATGGCTGAAAATATCTTATACTTTATTCTTTTTACAATGATGTTTACTCTGTACAAGGCCCTGGTGCTACTTGATTTACAGGGTTACTGAGTAAGAGGCACTGCCTATGCAGATATGTGTGGAAGATAACAGAGAACACTAGACTTGAACAGGTTAATATTGTAGTGATTAGGGGAAGAAACCTCTTGTGAAACTGACTCCCAAGTGGTTGCTTCTCCAATCACTAGAATCTTAACCTATTCTAGAGTTAACAGTTACCTTCCATGCATATCTCCATAAGCTCTGCCTCTTACTATTATAACTATTAGGTTGGTGCAAAAATAATGATGTAATAATATTGTTTTTTGACGTATTTTTTAACGTCAAAAAACGACATTATTACGTCATTATTTTTGCACCAACCTAATATCTACTCCAAGCAGCCCTTGGATACAATGTGAACATCACTGCAAAACAATAATCTTTTTGGATCCTGACTATTCTGGGTAAGACAATAAACTACATTCAACAGCAAGGCCTCTAATCAGGAGGCTTTGAGGAGCATGGACAACCTCTTAATTGATGGTGTTCCCAGGTCCACCCTGAACCAGGGTGGTAGCACCTATTAGGATCCTAGCTATGAAAAAATAGTTAACCCCCAAACTGGGGTCAAAACACTATGAAAGTGTAAAAATAGGTTTTAATACCAGAAATACATTTAAAAAAAAAATATTACCAACAATAAAAACCTTGTCAGCATTAAATAACCCATTGCAGTTGATATGCTGTAAAACAAATCAAACCATTCCTGGATCCCAATCGAATATCAGAATTTAGGGAGAATCAATATTGGGTAAGTTTCAAGCCTTTTCAGCACATTCTTGTATACTGTATTCTATAGTCAAAAGAATTTTCAATGCATTTTGATGGCAAAAAAATTGCCATTCCTCTAAATATAACCTGTGAAATTTTTCTGTTTCAGCTTCATATATTGAATGACAATTGTAATTAGTAAGGAGCCATGAAACATATTTTAACCACATTTTAATGGAAGAAATAAATGCCAGCTTATCTCAAATTGAATCTTTATGAAGTCTATCTGAAAAGTATCGAACCATTTTGAATATCTGAAAAACCTGTTGTATAACCCTGCTGTAACATGACAAACATTAATAGGGGAGATTACAGCATACTCTTGAAAAGATACTGTATCACAGAGTGGCTTGGACACCAGCGAAATGATACTGAGGGATGTTGTGTAGTGTATGACAGTTTTATTAAGACTGAGTCGATTTTTCATGTCTCCATACGGCATTTATTTTAGCAAAGCATCTGTTACTTCATTCCAGCTATCTAGGTTTGGATTTCTGTCAATTTTTTTTTTTTTTTTTCAAAATTAAATCCACCATGGACGAGATTAAGAATACAAAGGCAGCTGATAGCAGTCCAAAAATTCAGCCAGAAGTATTCATATTGATTAAAAAATTTAAGTTCAAGTTAAAGCTAGTAGCTGTGTTAAACTACAGACTTAATGATACAATCATAATATATATATATACACACACACACACACTAAATATATAGTGAGCAGGAATAATTGCAGGCCAAGCATTATTTTAAAAAGAGCTCAATACACTGTTCAGTATGGAACGTGTAAAGCAGGTTAATATCATGGAAAGAATAAAATTTGCCCCACCACCTCATGATACCATGCGGTTGAAACCCAGTTAATCAATAAGTAAATCTTTTATTCTTTTTATGGTGTGTGTGTGTGTGTGTATATATGTATATATATATATATGATAGATTCTGGAGAGAAAAGTTGTCTGGCAAAATACATTGAACCAACTTTCTTAGCAGCAGTTACTGGGATATGGAATCTGAAGAAAAGTGAAGAGATGACTTTTTAGATTCTGACAAGAAGACACTATAGGATATAAACTCACATATTTTACAACCAATGGGTGAAGCACAATCAAGCAGGAGATGACTACAAACAAATCTTATTAAATTCAGTCGATACAAAAAGCTTTCTTTATAGTGCACAAACATAGCTCCAAATTAAATAAGTGTTTTCTGGAAGCTGATTGAATACAACATGATGTGCTCTCGACTACATCTGCTTGGATGAACTCCAGATGACCTGGAAATGGGTCAGGGCTTGGGTTACTGAGTATATTTCCATGCAAATCTCAGACAGGATATGTGAACCAAGCACCGACTGTTAAATAGCAATAAAAACGGATTGTCAGCAGCCAGATCTGCAATGTCACAGGCAATGAAGGACAGTCAGCAAACCAGACCAGCCTTGATCAGCAACATAGCCACACATACCATGACAATGTGTATCTCAGTGATGATTTTTCTATATATAATGCCGCAACGAAAGTAAGTGCTATATCCACTCTTTGTGCACCGTGTTTTGAAATTACAAAATGCAATCAGTTGGTAGGCATACACATTTCATAAGCATGTGCTTCACGTGTGTGTATATATTGGCATACCATACCTGTTGATTTCCTCACTTGCAACAAAAACACTTTGAAATTTTGCAGATTCACTTGTGACAAATCATTTCGAACACTCAAGTCTCTTCAGAGACACAATAAAGAACATTGATTTTTAATATGTAAATACATGTATCTGATCTTATAAATGTTACAGTTATATTTATCTTGGTTCTCTTCCTTTTCTGCAAAGATCATTTCTTTGTCTTGTATTTGTGGACATGACACTTGGACTTTATTTTCCCTCCCAAAATCTGGGCAGACTGACACCCACAACACCTACCTAGCAAACAACCAGTAATCATTAATATCTTTAATAAAAAAAATCACAGAATTTTGTTCATTCATTCCAACCAAAAGATACCAACCGAACAATGTAAACCGGTATTAATGGATTTAATATAAAAAAAAAAAAAATTTTAGACAACAACGTCATACTTGAAGGTGAAACACATTGTCATTAAAAAGCTTTCCCACTTATTTCTACTGTGTGTGTGTGTATATATATATATATATATATATATATATATATATATATATATATATATATAATATATATATATTATGTAGCCTTTTTTGTGAAGACTTATGTTGAAACACCAGTTTCCATATGATCACCAAAGTTAAGCAATGTCGAGCCTGATCAGTATCTACATGGGTGACTTCTTGGGAATATCTGGTGTTGTAAGCTTTGATGAGGTGATGGATAATGGCTAGGAATTGTTAATTGGAGGGCCAAGTTCCAATTTCTATTGGCTTTGTTATATTCACTTACATGCAAATACCCTTGGGAAAAGTATGAGTCAATCTCTTCTCTCCTCCCACAGGGTATAGCTTAATTAGTAAGACTTGTATCACTAAACCATTATTATCTCAAAAAAAAATTAAAATCTGAAAATGGTTTCTGGCTTTGAATAACTTGCAAAGCATTAAACTGGAGAAAATCAATCAATTCTTTATAGAGTGCAGGCCCACCACTCTCAAAATGCTAGGTGTTGCTACAATGTGTTTCCATAGCAAGTAACTATTTCTTTTTCTTTTTCTTTTTTTTTTTTTTACAGGATGAAGTTGATAGTCTGTACCCAACAGATTTTTGAATTCAGAATCGTCCTACTCTTAGAGTGGTTGCCAATCAAAGCTAGAGAACAAGGTCTACCTTGCTATTAACTCTGAACTGAGCTGTATATTTAGGTGAATTTTGAACACAATATCTTCAGCTGAAATTTGAACTTGACCTTCCAATCTTACTTCCTGAGCCAACTGCTACACAAATTGCATATTGTCTTGATGCATATACATGATGTACACACATGTGCATAAATTCCCTATTTGTAGCTCAATTTGATGACCCTGCTCACAGTTCACTAAACCACCAATATTTGAATAGCAAGAAATGGATAGTAAGAGGAGGTTTATTTTTGCCTTACAATAAAGTAATAAACAGATTTGTCAACTTTGACCATACAAGTTTCCATATTAGGTATCTGAATGGTGTAATAGTGGCTTATAAAGTGAAATCAGAGATCTTGAGTTCAAATTCCAGTCGAGTTTGTTGCATTCACTTTCGCACAATGCATGAATGCATCTCTCTCCAGCTATGGGTTAAATAGTGTGTCAGACTTTTCAAATGCCTTACCCCTAAGCATACTGTCCAGATAAAATCTTGGTGGTGGTTCTTAAGGCCAGCCTTGTTTGGCAACTAGTCTAGAAGAAAGTAAACTCTGAATTAAAAAACACTGGACTATGGGGCTAGCAAGTCCATCTTGTGAAAAAAATTACTTGTTTTTGAAACCAGAGCAGCAAAAACTTGCAATTTTTTTAAGGCTGGTTTTTCACTCTTTTCATAAAATCAATATTTCACTTGGTGTAAAAGTTGGGATTTGAGGTGCTAAGTACTTTCACTCAAAATTAGATTCATAACTTTCATCAATTTTTGAGCACATAGTTTTAAAATTTGTCTGAAAAAATGTACAGAAATACCTAATTTCCACAGGTTTTTGAAAATCAGCATTCCACTTGGCATGAAACATGGCATTTTATATGATAAGTGCTGACACTGAAAATTAGATTCATAGCTTTTATCAAGTTTTAAGCATTTAGTTTTAAAGATAGTCTGAAAAAAATGTACAGAAAGACCTAATTTCTGCAGGTTTTTGCTCCCAAACTGACCTCGAAATTTTATTATCTCAAGAATAAATGCAAATAAAGTTTATATATTTTATATTAGATACAGTGAATGAAAAATATATTTAAACCTGAATTCTGATTATAAATCACCACAAGAAAAATATGCAATTTTTTTACTGGATTCAGTAAGAAAAATCTCTGGAAGAATAATTGTAAAAGATGAGAAAATAGGCTCCTCAATAAATAAGATTTGTTATATCATTTGTTAGATCAAAATTAATCAAAACAAAAAATAGTTAAAAGTGCATATAACACCATAATACTAGTAGGCACAAATTATAAGACAAAGCATTTTAAATTTCCATTGTTTATTGAAAATCACACTGAACTACTGCACTGTACGTTAAAGTTGGTGTTAAGCCAATGGCATCCACTGATATGCTGGACAATATTTTGGTACACAAAAGCTTACTTGAATAGCTTCTGATCTTACATTAGATGCTTTTCTCTCAGTGTTCTTAAGAATAGAATCTTCATAAATGTCACCCTCTTCTCTGAATGCATCCTTTCTGGTATGGAAAGTTTTATCGCCCTCAAAAAAAAAATACAAACAAAAACCAAATGGCCACCCTTGGTTCATGCCAGAATGTGCTGCAGTTATAGACCACCAATAACTACTATTAGAAGGAACTGTAGAGTAAAAACCATTCAGAACTTTTGTTAGTAAGAAGAAAGTTCCACTTAAACAGCTACATCACTACAATTGACTCCCAAGATGATACTTTCTCAGCCAATAAAAATCTTAGCTTCTTCAAGTTTATGGTTAACCATTATTTTTCCCCATATATCCTCAAAAACTGCACTTCTTATTTTTAACCCTCATACAACAACCTCCTTCAGGAAGAGAAGCTTCTGCTACAATAACTGTCTTAGGTATGACGATAAACTACATCTGGCAGTAAAGCTTCTAGTCATAATGTTTTGAAGAGTGCGTAATGACCTCTTGATTGATGCTGTTACCAGATCAACACTGACCCAGGGTGGTGGCACCATTTAGGTTCTCAGCTATGGGTAAATAGTTAACCCCCAAATTGTGGTCAAAATACTATGAAAATATAGAAATAGGTTTTTATAGTAATAGTACCAAGTTGGCATCTATGCAGACAACACCACTATTTACTCCTGCCTTAACAGTAAATCTAGTATCATTGACAAAACTAATCTAGCTGGTGATCTCAAAAAGGATCTTCAATCTGTGTTTGACTGGGGTAGGAAATGGTTTGTAAACTTTAATGCCTCCAAAACAAAACTGCTCTCCTTTACCCACTACAGAGAACCATTCCTGCCTTCCATCAGAATGACTGATTCACAACTCTTTGAGAGCACCTCATTACGCCTGCTTTGTCTCATGCTGTCCACTGACATGAGGTGGAATAGATACATTAAATCAATAGCTTCATCTACTGCAAGGAAAGTTGGCCATGTCATGCCAGAAAGTTTTTCTCGTCTGAGTCCATCCTTCAAATCTATAAATCAACCATCAGTCCTTGCATGGAATATTGCTGTCATATATGTTCTGGTGCTCCAGCAGTACATCTCGTGGTCCTTGACAAAATCTAGAGATGAATATGCAAGATGATAGGTCCTGATCTGGCATTTAGTCTCCAATCACTATCCCACAGACACACTGTGGTCTCCTTCTGTCTTGTCTACAAATATTTTCACAGAAACTGTTCCGATGAGCTACTTTCGCTGATTTAAACATGTGACCGGACTGGCATCTCAGCCCCACCCTTTCACTGTCAAAATGGTTAAATGTAACCATCTCTTCTTCTCAAATGGCTTCTTCTTCCACACTTCTCATCTGTGGAACTCCCTTCCCCTTACTTGCATCCCTGATGACTATAATCTTCAAATATTCGTGTAATGTCAATCGACATCTGACTCCCTGAGCTTGTTCCCTGTCCTTCTCTGTATCCTTTCCTCAAACACACTTCTTTACACTTGTTCTCAATCTTATGTAACCTTTGGTGTGCTGGTGGCACTCTCGCCTTGCTTGGGTTGAATTGCCTTAAAAAAAATGCATTTTTGAAAAAAAATTATTACTAGGAATACATTTGACTCTCAACAAAAACCCTCTTTACAAAAATATGTCAATGAAACCTGATCTACAAACTGTTTCCTTATAAAAAAAATCCTCTCTTAAAAATCTTGTCGCCATTAAAAAAAAAAAAAAAAAAATTAACCATTCAGGGTGATATGCCATAAAACAAAATAAACCAAATTAAGCCAAACTAAACCAATCATACAACAATCTCCTTCAGAAAGAGAACCTCTTTGAGTGGCTCCTGGGCCTTGTATTGGATGAACATTAGTATAAGAAAATTTTTTTTAGTTATTGCTTGGTGGATAAAAGTTAGATTCATTGCTTTCTTATGAAGATGAGAGCTTCAGCTGGAATTTGAACTCGGTCTTCTGGTTTAATAACCAGTAATAGCCACTAATTTGAGCAACTAGTAAAAATGAAAACGTCATTTCAAAATTCACTACTTGCAGCCCTGTAATCTGGTAATCTAAGTTTGTATTTTTGCCCTGAATTTTTTTCATTAGAATTTATTTCCATTAATTATTTAGAACCATTTGTGTTTCATTAAGTTAAATACTTGAAAAATATTTGCTTTTTTTGTTTTATTTTCGTCATTTTTGTTTCTTCTGCTCAGAATCTGTGAAATAAATCTGATTTTGTCTTTTTCCTTTTTCTTTCAAACACATTTCATTCTTTATTTGGGCCGGGAAAATGGTAACTCTGTTTTTCCGTTAATTAAATTCGGAATTTGAAGAACAGGAAATTAAAACTGAGAAGGGATAAAGTTGAACGAAACAAATACAAAAAAAAAAAAGAAGACCTATGTTGAACCTTAATGGTAATATTAACCATTTCCCTGCAAGGAAACATTTGGCATTCATTGTCCAAGCAGCCAGAAATGATTTCAGTTGAAATTTCTAAAATCTTTCTCTTAAAAGAATTTTTCAGCAAAAGAGGTTTCAAATTAGCAGTTAGTCCTTCCTCACCTTTTGTTTGAATTTGTGTAGAATAATAACATCTTGTTTATGCCATCTCTTCAATTATATCTGCTATCCATTTTAGTTACTGCTGTTGGTAGTCCTCAAGTGATGTCGTTACTGTTATTTGGTACAGTTCTTTGTTAGTGATTCTGTAATGCCAATCAACATTTGGTTAAATATCATCTTTTCTGGAACAGCCTCTCAGGCTGCACTTGCTCAAAGCCATTTTAAAGACACATACACACACATCATTGCATTCATAAACACATACATTCCAACACGCACACACACATATATAAAATGTGTGCATAAGTATACACTGCTTGCCAAATTATTATCGAGATAACTTTTTTTCTAATATTTTAAAAACCATCCAATCAATTCACACAAAATTTTCACACAATGTTAGCAACACTGATCTGTACAATCACGGAAATTTTCGTACTCATCTGCGCAATGTAAACAAACTGGCACCATATTTGTTATCGGCACGGTGATTTGAGCGTGCCAAATTATTAGAAAGGTTTAGTAAAATTCCCAGAATTGAGCAAACAAAACGTTTATTAATGTTGTACGTGAATGTTTATGATCAAAAGAAGCTAATAAATAAGATAATCAAACAAATAACAGATACAAACAAAGGCGCAGTTTTAAACAAATTAATAGGGAATGTGCTTTCCCTGTTTTGAAATCACTCGAAGAAGTCGATGATCCATAAAATTTGTTAATTGAAGGATGTCATCTGCTGTAATGCCGTGAGATATGTCAAGAATTTCTTCCCACAACTCAGTGTTGCTCCTGAATTGTCGTCCGTTGGCGTACAGTCTTCGCTTCATGATGCTCCAAAGGTTTTCGATTGGGTTTAAATCTGAACAATTTGCTGGCCACTTCATTTTTTGAGGTCCATCGAAGCCTAACTGTTTCAAATATTCAGTAGTCTTGTGAGCAGCATGTGAGGGAGCATTATCTTTCATAAAATCAATGGCCCTTCTGAAGGCAACTCTTTGTCTTTTCATCCACGACTCAAGATGCTCCTTCATAAATGCTATGTATGCATCAGCAGTGAATTTGATGCCATCTGGTACTCTCCATGGGCCCACTAATGTTTTTCCAATAATACCACCTCAGATCATTATGCCTCCACTGCCTTGTTGGCGTCTCAAACTCTGATGGCGATTCTGTCCATTCATTACCCAGCCTTTGCACCATCTGTCTGGCCCATCAAGTGTTGCTCGAGTTTCATCTGTGAGCAAAACTTTAGAGAAGTCAATCTTCATATTGTCCTTGGCCCATTTCAATCAATTTTGAATGTGATTTCTCATCAATGGAGACTTCGATACAGGTTTAACTGTTGTTGCTATTTTCCTCAGATACCGATACTGAGTACTTTTAGACACAGTAGGATCCCCAATGCGACTGAAAAGCTCTTGACTGGTAAGTCCAGGGTTATTTGTAGCCTCTCGTTTAAGTCATGACATGAGACGACGTGAAATAACCCTCAGCTTGCCTGTATCTGCCGTATTGCGTACTTGTGTAGGGTCGGCGGTGAACTTTTTCACTCTTTGATGACACCTCCTGATCATTTTAAAAATTTCTAGGGTAGATTTACCTTTTAAGAGTTCTGAGGTGATAATTTTCTTTTCAGCATCACTTAAACTGCTTTTATGGCCCATCATTTCACTAACTTCTTAGAATTTTCTAATAATTTGGCACGCTCAAATCACTGTGCTGATAACAAATATGGCGCCAGTTTGTTTACATTGCGCAGATCAGTACAAAAATCTCAGTGATTGCGCAGGTTAGTGTTGCCAATATTGTGTGAAAATTTCGTATGAATTGATTGGAGGGTTTTTGAAATATTAGAAAAAGTTATATCGATAATAATTTGATACGCAGTGTAGATATACATTGGTGCTCATGAATATATCTCTCTATATATATATATATATCTATTAGGTTGGTGCAAAAATAATTTCGTTTTCTAAGATATGTTACTATGTGAGAAAACGAAATTATTTTTGCACCAACCTAATATATATAAGCTTAAATGCGACCCTATTGGGCATCATTTAAGCTAGCTCTTGTAGAGGACTTGGGTCCTCTGACTCTGATGATTGGGTCTTCATCACAATAAGTAGGAGTAGTAGATACAATAGGCAACAATAAACTACAGACGAATTCAAAATTGATCGCTCTGTTATTAAGTATTGAATTAATATTTAAACTTTTAAAAGTTCAATAATAGTTCTGCTGCTGCTACATAATTTAAAAGCATTTTGATGAATGTAGGTCTTTTCTTTCTGAACAAACAATTATTTTCATTTCATGGGTGACTTTTGCTGCATTTTGCAATTTATTTTGCTTATTCCCAAATTTATTTCCAAGCTATAAAAACTGTTATTATAGAAAAGAATTTGTAAAAAATCATGTAAAATAATTGCAGTAATGAAAACCTGGGAATCCAAAATTTCTGTATTGTGAGTCCAGATCCAGCCCAGTATGTTTTTAATTTGCTTACAGTGTCAGCCAAATTCCAAAATGTTATGTATGATATATTGCGCTACAGCCTCTAAGAGTAAAGTTGAAAAAGTGTGACACACTGACATATATATATATATATATATATATATATATATATATATATATATATATATATATACTCTCTTTTTTTGATCTTTTTGACTTAATGCAAGTGTCCCCCATGGCTCTATCCTTAGACCTACATTTTTCCTAACTTTCATCAACAACCTTTTCGACCTCATAAGTTTTCCACACTGTATCTATGCTGATGGCACAACTTGATCCTGCTTGATCACTTCAATAAGGTCAAATTAGCAGCTGATCTAAAAAATGACCTAAAAATTTATCTGTTGTTAACTGTGGCAAGGAATGACTTGTTAATTTTAATACCTCCAAAATGAAACTGCTGTTTTTTTAATTGTTTGAGAGAACTCTTTCTACCTTCCATCAGCATGGCTGATGTTAACTGCCATTGCACCTTCTCAGACTAACATTTCCTGCTTGCATAATTTAGAAAGATTGTATTGAATCACTTACTAATTTTGCTGCTAGGGAAGTTAGTTCAATGTGTTGTACAAGCCTGTTATTTTTCCATCAGAATCTATCTCATACATTTTATAATTCTACCATTCATCCATGCATTGAATATTGTTGCCACATTTGGGCTGGTGCATTTATTATGTATCTGAACATTCTAGATAAAATCCAATGAAGAATCTGCAAGCTTATTGGTTCTGACCTGGCATCTTGATTTCAGTCACTTTACCACTGTCATAATGTAGCTTCTCCATGCTTTTTCCATAAATATTTTCATAGTAATTGTTCTGAATTTTTCTCTATCATACCCAGTAGTGACACCCCTCGGCATCTAATCAAAGGGTGAAATAAAAGTTTAGTTTATATTTAATTTGAATAAAGTGTTTATTTCATGTTTCATCTGTTTTTACATATTTAAAATGTTTTCCTTTCTCACATTTCTCAGTACTAGGCACTACACCCCACCCGCTTACTTAAGTCTTACGGACATACAATCAAAGAGTTGGCTCTGGGATTTGCCAAACATCACCAAATCTCTGCACATCACTGATGGTACCTAGATTGATGGCATGGTCTCCTTTTACTGTTGAAATGGCTAGATGTAACCATAAATTCTGTGATATCAGTATCTTCTCTAACACTTCTCACTTGTGAAACTTTCTATTGGTTTCTTCCTTCTGGCTTGTTGACTTTGATCTTCAAAATTTAAATGCAATACCAATTGTTAACTTGTCTTAATTCTTGTTCTTTTATTGGCCTCTCTCCTTAATAATGCATTTTTTTTTTTCATGTTCTCTCTCACTCTCCTTGCATTTCTTTCTTTCTTTTTTTTTTTTTTTTTTTTTTTTTTTTTAACAGTAGGGTCCACTCGAGGTAGAGGGTTATGATAGGGAGTAGTTTATATAGGATAACTGGGGAAGATAATGATTGAACTGGTTAAGATTGTAGTGATTGGCTAAACATCCTCTTGGAAGTCTGTTTCATAGGGTAGTGGTTCACAGAGAGAAGCTGTTTGAGTGGAACTTACTTCTTCTTGATGCAATACAAAAAGAATGTGGGCGGTTTGCTTCTATGTAAGTGGCAGGCTTTGGTGGCATTATTGCCATGTTTCAGATGAAAGGATTAAAAAAAACAAAACAAACCTAAACATACTGTCAAGCATGAAATTACACTCCTGTAATATTTGAGAGTTCCTTAATACTTTCATTAACGGAATGCATTTCTCTGACCCAAACAGGCACATAAAATGAAAAATATTACAATAAACAAGACATGAGGATTTCTGTCCAAATCTCTGGGATTAGATGTTATTTTTTTTTTAATTCTTTTTATTTTTATTTTTACTTTATTTATATTTGGACTATACTCTTTATCTTTGTTTTGTTCTAAGTTTTGTCTGTAGTGATATCCAGTGTCCTTTGATTTTTTTTTTCATTACTTTTCTTTATTATAAATTTAAGGATAAATAAACACAATTTTTGTGTAATCATACCACAGAATTCAAATTCAGATGTGCTACCAAGGCCACTTTAATCCTGAGTATGACAATAAACTACATCTTGCAACAAGACCTACTATCAAGAGATTGTAGGTTTTGCTGAACGTGGAACTACCTCTTAATTGTTGGTGTTCCCAGGTTCACTCTGATCCAGATGGTAGCCCCTGTTAGAGCCACAACTATAGGCAAATAGCAAAACCCCAAACACTATAAAAGTATAACAATACATTTTTATAGCAAAAATCCCAGCAAATACATTTTTATATAGCAAAATGAAGAACAGTACCTATTTCTAGTAAAATGACTAGAGAGTAGTGGCAGAACCTATGGAATTCCTGCCCAAACAATAAGCTGTTCAAAATTTAAACAACTATAGGAGAATGGATATCAGAAATGCCAAACTAGAATAGAAGTGATTATGTCTCAGCTCCATAATAAACATACTACGATAACACATTCATATATCCTAAAAAAGAAGATCCTTTGGTATGTGTAGCATGCAAACAGCCATTTACCAAACTGCAGCAATTTTAATTCAATCTGCTTAAAATACTACCAAACAACAAACTTAGAAGAACTTTTTCAAAATGCTGATTTATTTTACATATTCCACTTTCTAAAAAAAATTAAACAGATTTCAAAAATATAATTAAAAGAAAAACATAACCATTACTAACAGTAGTATTACTATTAGGTTGGTGCAAAAATAATGTCGTTTTCTAACATATGTTACTATGTGAGAAAACGATATTATTTTTGCACCAACCTAATATTTAAAATAACTTTTTTTTTTTTTTTTTTTTTTGACTGTTTAGATACAAGATTTTATATTGAAAAATATTAAATTTCAGCATTAAATGACCCAATGGGTTGATATGCTGTAAACTAAACCAAGTTCACCTGCAACATTAACAGGGTCTGTCAGCTGAAGTCAGTTTCAGAATGGACCATTCTTTGTTGTTTCCAAAAATTCACTTCTACTGCTCTGGATCAACAAGATGATTCCAGCCATACCTGCAGAGCTGGAAAATAATTTGACTATAATAATTGTAATGATGAATTTAGCCTTTTGCATACAAGAAACATTGGGCACTCATTGACTAACACATCACTGTCAGTTGTAATTTATAAGATATTTGTCGTAAAAACAGATTTCAGGAAATTAGATTTCTCAAATCCACTTACTGTTATAGCTCTTTCATCTCTTGATGTGATTTTCCTTCCTAACATTTTGTTTAAGGTAGCATATAAATTTATCATCTTGGTTATATCATTATTTTCCATTCTAGTTAAAAATGCTATTCATTTTAGTTGTTGCTGACATTGGAAGTCTTCAAGTGATGCGGTTTTTGTCATTTGGTAACACTCTTTGTGACGTTGTATTGCCAGTCTATAAGGCAAGCTGAAGGATTGTCTCGAGACTTAATGGATTCATTCTCTTCAAGCTCTTTTAATCATTGATCTGGAAAGTGGTTGTATATAGCTGATAGTGTAGACTGGTCATGGGCAAACTGTGACCCATGGGCCACATGTGGCTCATCTGGTCTTTCTGCATGCTTAATTTCATAAGGAAAATAACGTTTCTTCAAATTTTATTTTGTTTTGTACTTGCTCATTCACTCGCACCCTCTCTCATACATAATCACCTACAAAAACAATGATTAATGTTTGATATTAATAGAAGTTTTTGACTGTAACTGTTTAGATCAGTCATGGGCAAAACTGCGGCCTGTTTGAGTTTTCTGAATGGCATGATTAATTTCATTAGCAAAATAACGTTTCTTAAAATTTGATTTTCCTTCCTTGTTTCTTGTTCACTCACACACACTCTCTCTCACACATACCCACCCACCTACAACAACAATGATTAAGTACAATGTTTCTTGAATTTTGTAAACTTTTGGAGAAATAACTTTATCAGTATTTTAAACCTTTGGCAATTTTCACTAAGGAAGATCATACGTGTAAACATTTTTCACTTTTGAAACCAGTTTCTATGTGACTCTGAAGAAGTTGTTCATAAGAATTTAGAAATAAATCCCATGCAGAAACATGTGATAATCACACTTTTATCGGTGCTAATATTATACCAAGTCTTCAAATTTTTTAATTATAAAAAAAAAAAAAATCTTTTCTAAAAAAATAAAAATTTTCTACCATTTCTAAGGTATATACTCACGCATATGGTTTTCTGGAGTGAAATAACAGGTACCTACTACGAAAAATTACATTGAATCTTTTTAATAGTGCGGCCCACCTTGTGTTGAGCTATAGATCATATGGTCCACTGCTTGAAAAAGGTTGCTCATGCCTGTTGTAGATATTTCTAAATGAGTTAGATTTGATGACGCTCTTTAAGTGACATGACTCAAGTTCTCGGTTTAATATTTTGGTTTTGTAGCACTTTGCATTGTTGAACTCTACACCTAATACATACACTACAAGGATATGCCTAGTGCAGTTTATTCTATGTTCAATATCCTTATCTCCTACTAATTTTTTTTTAATTTGTCATTTCCAAAACAAAGAAATACATAAATAAAAAATGAATTATACTGTCAGTGTTGTGTCTATAAAAAAAATAAGTCAAAATTAATTATAATGTCAAAAATAATTATAATAAAATAATTATAACAATTTTAATTATCATTAATTCCCTCATTCTTAACCAATGAGAACTGACACCCACTAGAGAAACACAAATATGTGACATTCTCATTATCAGAAAAGCAGTTCACACTGACAGTTTGTTAACATGTGTGTCAATAAAAATTTCATCTCCTTTTTCTGGCCATGATAGTAACATTTATCTTTTAGCGCTCAACAAAGATTTGAGATAAAAAAGCCCCAGACACTTCTTGTATTTTTCGAACTATGTCACATGGACACTCAATTAAAAAAAAAACATACGAGAAAGACTGTATATACTATGCTATACTTTATCTTTATTCTGTCAGATTCCAATCCATATTTGATCTACATTTGACTCCATACTCACAATTTTAGTCAGTATTACTATTTCCTGTGTGTCCATCACCACATAACAACCAGATAATAAATAATACGAGTTTTTTCAATGTTGTCATTTCTCATTTTTATGAGTATTTTTATAGATAAAAAGATACAAAGATATACTTATTGTAACAGCATTAAAATCTGCATTCTGTTGTGATGGTGTTTTTTAAAACCACGTGCAAATTTACTCTGTAATTATTTTTAAATTTATCCATTGAAGCTTTGGAATTTTTTGCGAAACAAGCATTTTAATATAAGGGAACTGACTGGAAATTTGAGAGAAAGGCAAAATGGTATTAAATGTTTATTGTATGCACTTCAATACATTGCTACTACACTCACAATAAGTTTTGTTCAGTGTTGGTTGGTTGATTGATTTTGATGTAGAGGACCTCAAGAATTTGAAGTTTTTGTATATTATTTTCATTGGTGTTGTCAAAAGTATTTTCCTGTATTGTGAATGTGGACAGAACTGTTTTTAGGTGTTGTTCAACAGAACTTACATCCAACAAATGAAGTGTAAGATGTGTGTGTGTGTGTTGTAGGGTTAGGGCTAACCCTAACCCTCACCCACCTTTGTTTGTTTGTAACCTTAAAGAGGTTACAAACAGACAAAGGTGGCACTTGAGTGAAAGGAACAGTAACTCGGGTGTAGATTGAAAGATTGTATTGTAAAAGAGAATACACTACTGAAAGACATGGAATTGGTTAGCAGGCTAGTAATTCCCGAAGCAAGAATATTTGCCAACCTCCCCATGCAGTCAGATGTGGCACAAGGCCGAATTTAACGTGGGATTTCCAAGCCCGTAAAAAATTCAGGCAAAAATTCCCCATAGACTCCATAAAAAATGCGGTTGGGTAGCTGTCTACCGCCCCAGATGAGATTCTGCCTTTCGGCATAGCCTCCTCTTGGTTCCACTCTGCCCAAAAGCAGATAGTTTGACTAGCTCAGCTGGAGACAAATCTCCAAGTAATTGCCAAAGCAAGTCCCCAGGTATATCCTGTGTTCACTACATATAACTACTGATATAGTCAGTTCACATAGGCGATAGGGAGTGTGGGACATTCCATTACAACATATATATATATATATATATATATATATGCATGAAAGAGAGTGTTATAATCCCTGTCAGCTCATGAGATGATAATGACCATTGTTGACAAGTTAAATCTATGCTTAAAGGTTTGAATTGCAAGATCTTCATCTAGACTGGTTGCAAACCATGGCTAGAAATTTCACTCTGCCCTGCTATTTAATATATGAAAAAGAGATAGATTCATAGCTTTTCCAAATGTATTTATGAGTAAGTGAATATAACAAACTCAACTAGAATTCTAACTCAGATTTTCCATTCCTCATTCTGAGCCACTAACCATTACATCACCCACACATCCAGGCACTAATTTCACATAATATATACAGGACAATTCTTTTTCGCCATGTTTCTGGAAAAAACATCTTATAGGCTGTCAAATATTGTGTATGTATGTATGTATGTATGTATATATATATATATAAAATGATGACTGTCAGTTTGTTAGATGAATATGATCATTGCTGACAATTTTAATCTATGGTTACGGTTTTAAATTTAGTGTCCCCCACCTTCTAGACTAGCTGCCAAAGGAATGGTTGATCTTCCGCTCTACTTATTGTCAAAAGATGAAAATAAAAATAGAAGCTCTGCTACCACAGTTCTGATAAGATGCCAAATACGGCTCAAGTAGCAGGTTGAATGCAACAGCAATTAGCAGTCAAAAAGAGATTTATTTTGACATTGAGTGCAGGTGGAATGCTTTCAATGCCACAGCCCAAATTTGTGTCATGGTTTGCAACCAAGATCCATAAAACGATGTGAATGAAATCAAACCAGAATCAGTCACTTTAACTTGGGACGTTAATCATTATAATCATATTATGTTGAGACATTTAAGGGAATCATTCTGCAGAGTTTAGGAATTGGTCTAATCATATTGCACAGAATTGACTGAAGAATCGGGCTGATCACTTTGTGGTTGAGAGAATAGCTTAGTTCAATGCCTTCGTCTTTGTCTTAGAATGTCTCTAGAGATGCTACTATCTTTAGCTGGTTGAATGCATACCCAGTAGCACACCCCATCACCATGACACAGAATCAATTATAGGAAGGAATTCTTGAAGTAGCATTGGGTAGGGTAAGTCAAAATATATATATGTTGAAATTTATTAACTAGAAAACTTAAAAGTAGGTAAATTATTCAGTGGGAATTTGAAGTTAGTACACATATTCTGTTTCCTGTGTTAACAATTATGCCACACAATTTCTTCTGCATATATATATATATATATATATATATATGTGTGTGTGTGTGTGTAGAATTGGTGTATACAGAATAAATTCCAATAACCAAAAATACTATTCTTAAGAGTGCTCAATACAGATTAAAGCAAATATAATTTATTTAAAAATTATAACATAAACAAGTTGTTTCAACACTTCTGGTGTCTTATCAAGTGATAGTGTTGAATGTTGATAAAACACTAGAAGTGTTGAAACAAAATGGCTATTTTTGTAGTGATTTTCTAACATGTTCATTTCATAATTTTTAAATAAATTATATATCTGAGTGGTTAGATATGTCAGATCCAATGACAGTTCCACATAGGAGATACACATTTGAATACTACTGGAGGATGCATATTTTTCTGACAAGATTTCTTAAATATTCAGGCCAAGAAATAAAATCAAGAAGTAAAAAGGTTTATAAATGGAGAAATTGAACAAAAAAGTGGAAAAGCAATTTTTAAAAGAATTTAAAAGTAGGAAGACTGGAGAAAAAGGAATGGAAAGGAAGATTAGGGGAAGGAAGAAGAATGGAAAAAGGAAGGGGAAGGAAGAAGAATGGGAAAAGGAAGGGGAGGGAAGAAGAATGGAAAAAGGAAGGGGAAGGAAGAAGAATGGAAAAAGGAAGGGGAAGGAAGAAGAATGGGAAAAAGGAATGGGGGGGAAGAAGAATGGGAAAAAGGAATGGGGGGGAAGAAGAATGGGAAAAAGGAATGGGGGGGAAGAAGAATGGGAAAAAGGAAGGGGAAGGAAGAAGAATGGGAAAAAGGAATGGGGGGGAAGAAGAATGGGAAAAAGGAAGGGGAAGGAAGAAGAATGGAAAAAGGAAGGGGAGGGAAGAAGAATGGGAAAAAGGAAGGGGAAGGAAGAAGAATGGAAAAAGGAAGGGGAGGGAAGAAGAATGGAAAAAGGAATGGGGGGGAAGAAGAATGGGAAAAAGGAATGGGGAGGGAAGAAGAATGGGAAAAAGGAAGGGGAAGGAAGAAGATTGGAAAAAGGAAGGGGAAGGAAGAAGAATGGAAAAAGGAAGGGGAAGGAAGAAGAATGGGAAAAAGGAAGGGGAAGGAAGAAGAATGGGAAAAAGGAAGGGGAAGGAAGAAGAATGGGAAAAAGGAAGGGGAAGGAAGAAGAATGGGAAAAAGGAAGGGGAAGGAAGAAGAATGGGAAAAAGGAATGGGAGGGAAGAAGATTGGAAAAAGGAAGGGGAAGGAAGAAGAATGGAGAAAGATGGACATAAAAACAAAAAGTGGGGAACGAAGGAACACTGGAGAAAGGGGTGTGGAGAAAAAAAGAATATTGGGAGAAAAGGAATATTGGCAAAAGAAAGAGAAAAAATAATGTAGCTGGGTAAAAAAACAGAGCTTCTACTCAAGTATGGTTATCTATAAAAAATGTTTAAACAAAATAAATTCAAAATAAAAATGTTTGATTTAATCCACTTCCTTATATATATATATATATATATATATAAAACAAAGACACTTCTTTGGGAATATGTAATATGACATTCCAAGAAAAGCTCAATGCCAAAATGATAAAGCCTTCTAATAAAGTCAGGTGTTCATCTGACAAGTCACAACTGCAAATTTCTTATATGCTATTGAATGAGTCTTCAGGAATAGTGCATAAGAAACTGGCAGTTGTGGCTGAACAGATGAACACTTCACTTTATATGTGTCACTGGAGGATGAGCGGAAGCCAGGAAACTGGCTATTCCCATCGGTTTTGTTTAGTGATAAACTTTTAGGTCATTTGGAGTTTCAACCTTTTAGTGAGCTTATTTCTTTTATTTTTTAGATTTATTATTTTAATTCGTTTATTTTTTAGATTTATTATTTTAATTCTTTTATTTTTTAGATTTATTATTTTAATTCTTTTATTTTTTAGATTTATTATTTTAATTCTTTTATTTTTTAGATTTATTATTTTAATTCGTTTATTTTTTAGATTTATTATTTTAATTCTTTTATTTTTTAGATTTATTATTTTAATTCTTTTATTTTTTAGATTTATTATTTTAATTCGTTTATTTTTTAGATTTATTATTTTAATTCTTTTATTTTTTAGATTTATTATTTTAATTCTTTTATTTTTTAGATTTATTATTTTAATTCTTTTATTTTTTAGATTTATTATTTTAATTCGTTTATTTTTTAGATTTATTATTTTAATTCGTTTATTTTTTAGATTTATTATTTTAATTCTTTTATTTTTTAGATTTATTATTTTAATTCGTTTATTTTTTAGATTTATTATTTTAATTCTTTTATTTTTTAGATTTATTATTTTAATTCTTTTATTTTTTAGATTTATTATTTTAATTCTTTTATTTTTTAGATTTATTATTTTAATTCTTTTATTTTTTAGATTTATTATTTTAATTCTTTTATTTTTTAGATTTATTATTTTAATTCGTTTATTTTTTAGATTTATTATTTTAATTCTTTTATTTTTTAGATTTATTATTTTAATTCTTTTATTTTTTAGATTTATTATTTTAATTCGTTTATTTTTTAGATTTATTATTTTAATTCGTTTATTTTTTTTAGATTTATTATTTTAATTCTTTTATTTTTTTAGATTTATTATTTTAATTCTTTTATTTTTTTAGATTTATTATTTTAATTCTTTTATTTTTTTAGATTTATTATTTTAATTCTTTTATTTTTTAGATTTATTATTTTAATTCTTTTATTTTTTAGATTTATTATTTTAATTCTTTTATTTTTTAGATTTATTATTTTAATTCTTTTATTTTTTAGATTTATTATTTTAATTCTTTTATTTTTTAGATTTATTATTTTAATTCTTTTATTTTTTAGATTTATTATTTTAATTCTTTTATTTTTTAGATTTATTATTTTAATTCTTTTATTTTTTAGATTTATTATTTTAATTCTTTTATTTTTTAGATTTATTATTTTAATTCGTTTATTTTTTTAGATTTATTATTTTAATTCTTTTATTTTTTAGATTTATTATTTTAATTCTTTTATTTTTTTGTTAATCCATTTCTTTATCTTTTTTTTGTTTTGAAAATGTGTTATTTGAAATGTTTATTATGTTTAAGTTATGGGGTGTTATTTCATGCCCTGAATTGTGATGGAATTGTAGGTGATGTAGCAGAATTTTTTTTTTTTTTTTTGCAGGGGGTGTCTGCATATGGGCATGAGCTCTGATCCTTTAGGAGATTGTCCTTCTGGAAAGGTGTTTATTGCTATTTTCTCCTCATGATAAAAGTTAGGCACACTGGGTTGTGAAACATGGTCATAAAACTGCTTGAGGCATGAGACTGACAGAAATCAGCATTGCACAATGACTGTCTATGTAGTCTAAATCTATAAATATCTGTTGTTTAAAATTTGCTATACTCATTGGCGAAGAAAGTTATGTATTAATGATAGTGAATTTGTAGTTAATCCAGACAGGTAGTACTCATTATAATTGTTGTATTGCATTTCTACTTATTGATGTGCATAATTTTGATATAATTTTTAAATCAAGCTTCATTTAAGTGTGTGCACAGAGAGGTAACTTTATGGTGGTAGGAAAGTGTCTTAAGCCAAGATACCAGATCAGGACCAATAATATTGCTAATCCTTCATTGTATTTTGTCAAGGATCTCTAGATATACAGCAAGAACATGGGACCATATATAGCAGCAATATTCAAAGCATGTGCAATTGATAGACTTATAGATATTTAAGATAGATTCTGGGTAGAAAAGTTGTCTAGACTGATACAGTGAACCAACTTTCAGCCGCTGATTTAGGAATGGTTTCAATATCTTTCCACTTCATGTCAACTGAAGAAAGCACAATGAGTCACTCATGCTAATGGAAGGTAGAAAACTTCTCTATGGTTATTAAATGAAAGTTTTTTTAGTTTTTGAGGTGTTAAGCAATTCCAGTTAACAACTTATTGAAAGAAATTGCCTGTTTTACTTTGTCGGACCTACTGGACTTCTTAGTAAAAGATGAATAAATAGCTGTGTCATCAGCATAGATACCTAGTTGGGAATTGATGACATCAAAAAGGTTTTTGAAGTAACAACATACCTCTAAGTATAGATCTCCTATTTACTTTTTTTTTCATTCTGTTCAGTTCTGCAGATGCTGTGATGGTATTATTTTGTTTGTAAATAGTGTAAACTGTTAAAAATAAGGTAACAAAATTAGGCTTTATCAAATGTACAGAATTCTTTCTAATGAAGAATGAATCAATATTTGAGAGAAGTAAAGTGAAAAAAGATTGGGATAATGAAAGTTTCTAAAAAAAATATTGAACATGCAGACCAAGATGGTGGGGAAAAATGAAACAGTAAAAGAAGTTATACAAGGAATATTAAAAGAAAAAATATGGAAGAAAAAGTGAAAAAAGAAATTGGAAGAACTAAAATCAAGAAGTAGAAAGGTTTATTAAAGGAGAAAATGAAGAGAAAAGTGGAAAAGCAATTTTTAAAAGAATTTAAAAGTAGGAAGATTGGAGAAAAAGTAATGGAAAAAGAAAGGTGAAGAAAGATTTGGGGAAAAGAAAGGTGAAGGAAGATTTGGGGAAAAGAAAGGTGAAGAAAGATTTGGGGAAAAGAAAGGTGAAGAAAGATTTGGGGAAAAGAAAGGTGAAGAAAGATTTGGGGAAAAGAAAGGTGAAGAAAGATTTGGGGAAAAGAAAGGTGAAGAAAGATTTGGGGAAAAGAAAGGTGAAGAAAGATTTGGGGAAAAGAAAGGTGAAGGAAGATTTGGGGAAAAGAAAGGTGAAGGAAGATTTGGGGAAAAGAAAGGTGAAGAAAGATTTGGGGAAAAGAAAGGTGAAGAAAGATTTGGGGAAAAGAAAGGTGAAGGAAGATTTGGGGAAAAGAAAGGTGAAGGAAGATTTGGGGAAAAGAAAGGTGAAGGAAGATTTGGGGAAAAGAAAGGTGAAGGAAGATTTGGGGAAAAGAAAGGTGAAGGAAGATTTGGGGAAAAGAAAGGTGAAGGAAGATTTGGGGAAAAGAAAGGTGAAGGAAGATTTGGGGAAAAGAAAGGTGAAGGAAGATTTGGGGAAAAGAAAGGTGAAGGAAGATTTGGGGAAAAGAAAGGTGAAGGAAGATTTGGGGAAAAGAAAGGTGAAGGAAGATTTGGGGAAAAGAAAGGTGAAGGAAGATTTGGGGAAAAGAAAGGTGAAGGAAGATTTGGGGAAAAGAAAGGTGAAGGAAGATTTGGGGAAAAGAAAGGTGAAGGAAGATTTGGGGAAAAGAAAGGTGAAGGAAGATTTGGGGAAAAGAAAGGTGAAGGAAGATTTGGGGAAAAGAAAGGTGAAGGAAGATTTGGGGAAAAGAAAGGTGAAGGAAGATTTGGGGAAAAGAAAGGTGAAGGAAGATTTGGGGAAAAGAAAGGTGAAGGAAGATTTGGGGAAAAGAAAGGTGAAGGAAGATTTGGGGAAAAGAAAGGTGAAGGAAGATTTGGGGAAAAGAAAGGTGAAGGAAGATTTGGGGAAAAGAAAGGTGAAGGAAGATTTGGGGAAAAGAAAGGTGAAGGAAGATTTGGGGAAAAGAAAGGTGAAGGAAGATTTGGGGAAAAGAAAGGTGAAGGAAGATTTGGGGAAAAGAAAGGTGAAGGAAGATTTGGGGAAAAGAAAGGTGAAGGAAGATTTGGGGAAAAGAAAGGTGAAGGAAGATTTGGGGAAAAGAAAGGTGAAGGAAGATTTGGGGAAAAGAAAGGTGAAGGAAGATTTGGGGAAAAGAAAGGTGAAGGAAGATTTGGGGAAAAGAAAGGTGAAGGAAGATTTGGGGAAAAGAAAGGTGAAGGAAGATTTGGGGAAAAGAAAGGTGAAGGAAGATTTGGGGAAAAGAAAGGTGAAGGAAGATTTGGGGAAAAGAAAGGTGAAGGAAGATTTGGGGAAAAGAAAGGTGAAGGAAGATTTGGGGAAAAGAAAGGTGAAGGAAGATTTGGGGAAAAGAAAGGTGAAGGAAGATTTGGGGAAAAGAAAGGTGAAGGAAGATTTGGGGAAAAGAAAGGTGAAGGAAGATTTGGGGAAAAGAAAGGTGAAGGAAGATTTGGGGAAAAGAAAGGTGAAGGAAGATTTGGGGAAAAGAAAGGTGAAGGAAGATTTGGGGAAAAGAAAGGTGAAGGAAGATTTGGGGAAAAGAAAGGTGAAGGAAGATTTGGGGAAAAGAAAGGTGAAGGAAGATTTGGGGAAAAGAAAGGTGAAGGAAGATTTGGGGAAAAGAAAGGTGAAGGAAGATTTGGGGAAAAGAAAGGTGAAGGAAGATTTGGGGAAAAGAAAGGTGAAGGAAGATTTGGGGAAAAGAAAGGTGAAGGAAGATTTGGGGAAAAGAAAGGTGAAGGAAGATTTGGGGAAAAGAAAGGTGAAGGAAGATTTGGGGAAAAGAAAGGTGAAGGAAGATTTGGGGAAAAGAAAGGTGAAGGAAGATTTGGGGAAAAGAAAGGTGAAGGAAGATTTGGGGAAAAAGGAGCAGAGAAAGAGGGATGACTGGAGAAAGAAGAACATAAAAAAACAAAAGGTATTGTACAAAGGAAGATTGGAGAAAGATGAATGGAAAAAGGGAAGGTGAAGGAAAATTAGAGAAAGGAATAGTAAAATGGGGTTAAAGGAAGATTGGAGAAAGAGGGATGGAAAAAAAGAATGTCAAGAAGGAAGGAACACTGGTGAAAGGGGAAACAAAGAGAGTGAAGAAAGAAAGATTTGAGAAGGAATGGAAGTGAGTTGAGATCAAAATAAAGGAAAGAAAGACAAAAACAAAATTCAAATTTTTATTGAAGACATTAAAGAATGAATACAAACATTTCTGAAGACAGAAAACCATGAAGGACAAAAAAAACATTGTCATCCATCTGCTATGGTGTGTGCAATCTAAAAAACAAAAAAGAATATAGCTCTGCATTATTCACAAAGGCTAATTTTTTTCAGTACTTGAAACAATCCTTCATCAGATGGAATAACGACCACAGTTTCTGAACTTGAAGATGCAAGACTAAAATTTTGAGAATTCAAAAGATTTTAATAACAGTGAATAAATTTTATCTCAGCAGTTGAATTTTTCTTCATCTGTTATTTCTAAAGAATTGAAATTAAGCTTTTTGTTAACTAAATAATACTTTTTCCAAGATGTGTGTTGGTTTGAATTATGTTCCTTTTGATGATTGGATGTTTGGAATGAATGGTCAATCAAGATAGGTAGTGATGCTAGTTCCCACATGTCAACTGTGGTGCAGGGCCATTGACCAATACTGTGGTTAAAACAAGACCAGATTTTCACATTAACGTGCCAATAATTTAATGTCTCTAATTAAACTGAAGAATTTCATTTTTTAAAATGAATTCTACTACAAAATTATGATGTGCATTATAAGCAGGTATCTACAACAAAGAAAGGAATAATATACAATTTTTTTTTTTTTAATCATTACTGTCAAAATTATATCTAAGGCTATCTGCCAATCCATGGGGAAGTACTCATGTCAGCTTAATACATTACAAGGTTCCAAGGGTGGTGTACTAAGTGAGTATTGAACTCACTATAGTACTATAGTACTAATTGTCTTTAAGTCTGTCTATGGTGAAGCACCCTTCATATGAAGTAAACTTATCTTGGTACTCTACAACATTTCAAAGGTAAGGCACTAAGTGAGGATTGAACTCATCACTCAAAGCAAGGTGGGATTGCTACTAAAACACAGGGGATTACAGGGAGTGAAAGAGAAAGAAAAGACTGAGACTAGATTGAGGAAAGGACAAAAGATGAAGGGGATTCAAGAAGATAGAAAATGTGTTTGATGTTGCACTTAAATTTTTGAAGATTGTAGTTATCGTGGAAGGGACTTCCACAGGTGAGAAGTGTGAGAAAAGAAAATATTGGAGTAGAAGTAGCAGTTGCATTTAGCTATTTCAACAGTAAAAGAGATGCTAATCTGGTAGCACACTTAAATTCATATATTCAGGGCACGGTGGGGGGGGAAGCTTGTCAGAGAAGTTGCCATGAAAATATTTGTAGAAAAGACAGAGAAAAGACAAACTACATCAGTGAGAAAGGTGCCTGAAGTCGAGATGTCAGGATTGATTGCATTACAGATCTTTCTTTGGATTTTGTCAAGAATCTTGAGAGGTACAGCAGGAGCACCAGACCAGATATGGAAACAGTTATTCAATGCATGAACAAATGGCAGATTTATAAATGTACAAGATTGAGTCTTAGGAGAAAAATTTTCTGGCATGACACATTGACACAACTTTCCTTGCAGTAGATGCAGCAATTGATTCAATATTGTCACTCCACTTGAAGTTGGTGGTAAACCTGAGGCTAAGAAGGTGCAATGTGTTGCTCTCCAGGAGTCTAGAATCAGCCTTTCTGATGATAGACAGAAAGGGTTCTCAATGGTGGTTAAATGAAAACAGTTTGTTTGTTTGTGTGTGTTTTTTGTTTTTTGTTTTTGTTTTTTTTGGGTTTTTTTTTGGTTTTTTTTTTTGTTTTTTTTTGAAGCATTAAAATTTACAAGACATCTCCTACCCAACTTAACTGCTGATTGGAGGTCCTTTTCAAGAGCAGCTGTCAGGTTTGCTATTGAAACAAATGTAAATGGTAGTTTCTTCTGTATATATACCTATTTGGGAACTGATGGCATCAGGGGGATCATTGATGAAGATCAGAAACAGCATAGAACCTTGGGGTACATCTGTGTTTGTGTGAAATGATCTGGAAGTGAGCCCATTCAAAACAATGTTCATTTCACAATTTGATAGGAATTAATTGAATTAAATCGAACATTTGTCCTTATGACCCCATAGCCCTGAAGCTTGCATACAAGGCCAGCATTCCAATATTTCTCTATATTATTAATTTTTTCTTTGCATTGCCCTTTAGAATGTAGGTAATTATGTCTCTCTCCAGATTTGTTATTATCTATGAAGTGCCATGACTTCTTGAGAAAGGTAGTGGAATGGTTTCTTGTTGCCTTCTCCATAGTTTGAATTCAGAGATTTTTCTTAGATTGGTAGTCATCCAGATTTAGAGAGTCCTGTCTATCCTGCTATTTAATTCCTTAGCTGAGATGGATTGATGCCTTTCTTAAGGCCATTTTGTCCAAAAGTGAAGGCAACAGTCTAGGCTGGAATTTCAACTGAACTCACTGATTCTATTAGGTTGGTGCAAAAATAATGACGTAATAATGTCGTTTTTTGACGTATTTTTTAACGTCAAAAAACATTATTACGTCATTATTTTTGCACCAACCTAATATTTTCCCTCCGAATAATAGTTACACTACCAGAATATCTACAAAGTATTGGTGATGAGATGTATAATAATTATACATTTCTGGATTTTATTTCAAAGGGTAAGGCACAAATTCTTGAACCAGTTTGGTGCAATGCACTCAGACATTGTTTTATTCCTTCCTACTTTCTGAATTCTGTGAGGAACTTTGAAACCTAACTTGAAGTAACCCCTGTAAAAATGGCCAGAATCCAATACTTCTGTCTGCCATTATAACATTTGAAACAAGAGGCACAACTGAATAGTATTATTATTAATAATAATGATTGTCTCTCCCTTTGTTAATTTTTTTTAGTTTGCACAACTATTACACCCTGCCGATACCTCATAAATAATGGAGTGTTCTGTTTTGATCACAAGGATAGACAAAAGATATATCAGAGATGCTACTTGGTTTCAGTGAAAAAAAAAGAAGGAAATAGTGTTTAACATCTGGTAATACTTCACAAATTCATTTGTGAAGTATTTCATTTTGATTATCTGATAAGATATATATCAAAGACACTATTTGGTTTCAGTCAGAAAATGAAAAAGAAGTGAAGATAAGCATTTAATGTCTGTTTCATTAAAATGGAAGACATTGTCAATTTCAGTTCTTTTCATATCTACCACTTTATTTATTAAAATATCAACCAACATTCATATTTATGATTGTTATTGGAATATTTTGTTAAAGTTGTTAAGCTCAAATATTTAATGATGCCATAGGGGAGTTTCTACAGATATTTTATTGTTGTAGAACTTACCATGAGCATATTCAATCTCTAGAATACTTTTGCGACATGTTAATGCATGTTGAAATCCTCACTATATTTAGTATTGTTGAAGTAATTGCTAACATTTTGTCGAGATTTACAAATTCTATGTTTCGTTCAATTTTGCAAACTGATTGATGAAATATAAAAACTTAAAGTAAAGCAATATTGCACTTATTAAATATTTGTTATTTAAATAACTCATACTTTTTTCCCAAAAAATATTGAATGCTTATTGTACAAAGCTATGCACCCTAAAAACAATTATACTTTGTACATGTTTACCTGTGTGCACTTCT
The DNA here is from genome assembly GCA_963932145.1 of Acanthosepion lycidas. Classification (NCBI taxonomy): domain Eukaryota; kingdom Metazoa; phylum Mollusca; class Cephalopoda; order Sepiida; family Sepiidae; genus Acanthosepion; species Acanthosepion lycidas. The sequence continues at coordinate 56,220,632 of OZ010606.1, read as the reverse complement.
CTCAGAATGGCTATTTTAGAGGGTGTGATGGACAGGCTAACGGAAGTCAACAGAATTTTATATATAGATTCTTTTACACTCATTAACACTCTGTATCTTTATGGTTTTGTTGCCTTGCTTGGAGGTCAAATATATATATATATATATATATATATATATTTATATATATAAAGGATGTTTCATTAAGAGGTATATATATATATATATATCATATAAAAGGATGTTTCATTAAGACTGATTATATTATAAGTGTATTTGATTAAGATGGATCAAAGTCAGCAATAAATAAATCAGTATTATTGGTGAAAATTTATTTATTTCTCTATTGGATCATGTTATTTAAGTCATGACAATTATGTGTGAAAATAATATCACCCAAATGTCCACCAGATCTAAAAGAAAAAGAAAAAAATAATTAGACGCTTACTTCATAAAATAATGAGCATTCATATTTATAACTGTTATTGCAATATTTTGCTGAAGTTGTTAAGCTCAAATATTTAACGATGCCATAGGGGAATATCCACAGACATTTTATTGTTGTAGAATTTACCATCAGTATATTCAATCTCTAGGATTATTTTTGCAATATGTTAATGCCCGTTGAAATCCTCACAATATTTAGTATTGTTGATGTTATCGCTAACATTTTTTGTCGAGATTTACAGACTCTACATTTCATTCAGTTTTGCAATTCAGTCTTTGTTTGAGAAAAAAAACTACTTCACAGTTTCAAAATTTCTTAAATTTAATTTTAGTACTCCTTGAAAATTTCACCAGACAGATCAAGATGAGGTGTTTCCTTTCAACTTCCTAAGTGAATCGGGACTGTCTGGCCAGCCAAGTGTGTGTGTGTGTATAATATATAATCTTCAAACATATATTGTTAAATATACCAGCCAATGAATGTCTATTATGTTTGATCATAAACCATTCTAAACTTCATAGAGTTTTAATTTCTGGTGAAAATAAAGATAAAAACTTGTCCAACATTCGGATATTTTTTTTTATTTTATTATGCTTTTCCTTGATCTAAGCTTTTGGCTCGCATGAGCCATCTTCAGAGTGACTATATGGACATTTATTTGCACCCAAAATTACAGCAACTATATGAAGTTTAAAACAGTTTATGATCAAACAATAGACATTTTTTTGTCTGTTATATTTAACAATATATGTTTGAATAATTATCTACTGCCCCAATACACACACACACACACACACATACATATATATATATATATATATATATATATATATATAGTGTGTTTTGAACATTATTATGACTTAGTGTACTTGAGTGTATAATAATGTTAATAAAATAGTTCATAGTATTTAGATGTGTATATGAAATAGCTTTGGAATAAAGGTCTGTAAAAATGAAAATATTCTTTAATATGTAATAATGCTATTAATAATATAGTGGTATAATTTTCTGTAGTGTTGTATATAAAATGTTTTCATATTTAACTAATTTTTGGAATTTATTTCATTGTGTTTCTGTCATGTGTAGGTGTTAACTTATCACAGACATATTCATGCCTATAGTGGACCTTGCAGAGTAGAAAGGACCAAGGTATTTTCTCTGAGAGAATCTTATCTGAATAGTCACAGAAAAACAAGTCAAATGATTGCTAATAATACAGTTGGTTACTTTTCACTCATTTCTTTGAATAAAACTAATTAGCTATATTTTTAAATGACTGAAAAGTCATCCCAAGAAATGCAAAAGTGTAATATAAAAAAAACCAAACACTATCTGGATTTGTTGCTTTTTCCAGTCCAGTCAACCATCTGACCAGGCAAAGATAATGAGGACCGTTGCTGGATTTTCCTGCAGCCATCAGTGATGGCTGCGTTCACTTGAAGGGAAAATATTATCTTGGTTGGTGTTGGGCAAAAGATTACTCAAAAGACGTTATAGATTTGGTTGAGGAGAGTATAAGAAAGAGTAAAAAATGAAAAGTAAAATGCACTCAATTGCAGAAAAATAAATAATAAATTTAATAATTGCAAGAGAAAGTTATTGATTTTTATTGTCAATTGACAGCTGATATACCATCCTCTCTTTTTTTTTTTTTTTTTGTTAAAGAAAAACATTAAATATGGATGCATGATGGAGCAATAGTGATTTGGACTGAGAAATTGGAGAACCAAGTTCAAATTCCAGTTCAGTTCATTACATTCACTTACCTCCCAATACATTTGGGCAAGCTATGGAGTCACCTCCACCGCCCCCCCCCCACAGGAAGATTGGTTCCTATCACCTTGGTTTGCAACCAGGCTAGGAGAAGGAAAACTTTTTTCTTTATATCTATCTATATATTTCTCTCTCTTTCTCTCTTTCTCTCTATCTCTCTATCTCTCTTTCTCTCTATCTCTCTTTCTCTCTATCTCTCTTTCTCTCTATCTCTCTATCTCTCTCTATCTCTCTATCTCTCTCTATCTCTCTATCTCTCTATTTCTCTCTATCTCTCTATTTCTCTCTATCTCTCTATTTCTCTCTATCTCTCTATTTCTCTCTATCTCTCTATTTCTCTCTATCTCTCTATTTCTCTCTATCTCTCTATTTCTCTCTATCTCTCTATTTCTCTCTATCTCTATTTCTCTCTATCTCTATTTCTCTCTATCTCTATTTCTCTCTATCTCTATTTCTCTCTATCTCTATTTCTCTCTATCTCTATTTCTCTCTATCTCTATTTCTCTCTATCTCTATTTCCCTCTATCTCTATTTCCCTCTCTCTCTATTTCCCTCTCTCTCTCTTTCTCTCTCTCTTTCCCTCTCTCTCTCTTTCTCTCTCTCTTTCCCTCTCTCTCTTTCTCTCTCTCTTTCCCTCTCTCTCTCTTTCTCTCTCTCTTTCCCTCTCTCTCTCTTTCTCTCTCTTTCCCTCTCTCTCTCTTTCTCTCTCTCTTTCTCTTTCTCTCATCCATTATAATGGGTGAAAAGAGTATTTCTACAATACAAAAAAGAATACATAATCTTCATTTAATACTTTGTAGAATAGACATTATTTACTTCTACAGCAACCAACCTCTTCTTGTAGTTCTCAATTAATGATTTGCAAATTTTAGTTGTTATTTTGTTTTGTTCTTCTTTGCATATGGTCTTTCAGATCCCTGATGTTTGTTGGAGCTCTGGATTGGATTTGAATTTTCAAATAGTGCCACAGATTCTCGATTGGTTTGAAATCTTGGGACTGAATTCACCATTTCAGGATATTTAGATTATTTTCAGCAATCCATTTCTTCAAAGATTTTGAAATGTGCTTAGGATCATTATCTTGTTGGAAGATCCAGTCAGGAGGAAATTCAAGATTTTCAACCAAAATCATTAAATTTTTCTTCAAAATATTTTGATATGCTGCGGCATTCATTTTGCTAGCTTTTACTGAAATGTTGCCATACCTTTTGCAGAAAAATCCTTCCAACTCGTGATACTGCCATCACCAAATTTCACTGTTGAAACTGTGTTCTTTTATTTGAAGGCTTCACCATCTTTCCACCATACATGATTTCTAGAATTACATCCAAACAACTCAAATTTGGTTTCCTCTATCTATAATACTCTTTCCCAATATGATTTTTCCTTATCCTTAGGTTCACAAATGAATTTCAACCTGACATCTGACAGCAGTAGAGTTTTCCAAGGGGGACTTGACTTTAGATTGTTCCTATGAATTATATTGCTTATTATCCACCAAGTGACACAGATTCCTGATGAAAGCAAATCATCCTGCAACTCTTGATAAGTAACCATTGAATTTTGTTTAAATTGACACATTAATTTCCACTGGAAGAAATGTTTTTCTTTAGTTCCAATAGTTTTGAGTTTTCTTTTTTTTATACATTGCAATGCATGAACTAATAGTAGTAAGTGGAATATTCAGGTTTTCTGAGATTTTTCTGTAACTTTTACCTTCTTTCCAGAACTTAACAATCAGTTCTTTTTGTGAATTTGTCAATTCTTTACCTCTTGCCATGATGAAAACCTTCTTGCACAAATATCAATTACAGAATGTTCTGTTTGCATTTTTAGGCTAAAAATAATTACTGATAACATTATTGAAACATTCTAAAATATTCCACTTTAATAATCTAGAGTATTAAAGCAATTTAAAAGTTTTAAAATCTGAAATTTGCATTATATGAATACTTTTTTCACCCATTAAAATGAATAAATGAGATTTATTTCTATTAAAACAAATTTTTCTGTTTTTATGCATATTTAGTTATTACGCATCTGTATAAAGTTAATCATATGAAAAATATGTTTATTGATTAGGTGGAAATGCAATAAATAAAAAATTTGTATGTGTACAAATATTTCTGAGGTATACTTTTACTGTTCTAATAACAACAATCATAATATTTGTCATGTTAAACACAACAGTCATGAGCTGATTTGGTGTACTGGGTAACCAAACTTGAAAAAAATTGCTATAGCTGAGTGATTTCAATCCTCACTGAGTCTCCCAGACATGGGGACTTCTATTATCCAATTTAGTACATACCTATCTACATAATACCATGGAGCAGTGGTTAGCAAGTTGTCTTACGGGAGTACTACAACAGTATTGAGTTTTGTGTATGCATTTGTATGTCTGTGTGCATGTGCTTGTGTCTGCGTTATAACAACCTATCTATTTGTGTTTGTTTTGTCTGGTCTGGTTTTCCCATGTCCACACATTTAGAGTGCCTCCCTTGACTGATAAAAACTGGTGTTATATAGCTCTACCAGTTCCAGACTCACACTAACTATTGGCTAATACCTGCCCAATATCGTTCATATGCAAATAGTCAGTGCCACCTACTTTAAGTAGAAGGTCTTCTCTCAACAATCCATTGTAGAAGGGGACACAACTCCTGGTGGTTACGGCACCACGTACAACCAACTCGGAGTCTTTTATCAGGTGGACCCGATTCTCTGTTAGACTACTCCTATTGAGGAAAACAAAATAAATAGTTAATAAAATTTCTGAATTTAGTTGGAGATATTTAAAGTATAGAGAATCAGACGTTTACTTCAACTCTATACTTCTAATGTCACCAGCTAAACTCTGTATTTACTATTTATTATTTTTCACCAATAGTAGTAGATGGGTTTGGCTTTTTGTCCAATTCACATTCCTCCAGTAGCAGATGGTACAACAGCCCTGGACATATATATTGGTAGGACATCCAATTAAAGTGTGAAATAAAAATTTATTTTATAATTAATTTGAATAATGTCTTTATTTCACATTTCATCAGTTTTTACATAATTAAAATACCTTCCTTTTTCATATTTCTCAGTACTAATCCCTATACAACTCCCTACTTAAGTTTTAGGGCATACAATCTAGAAGTTGGTCCTGGACATCACTAAATCTCTGCATGTCACTGCATTCCTCCCAGGTCTTTGAACTGGATAGAGATTTATCCCTTGTTTCCTGTTTAGGATTAGGTTTCTGGTTCCTTCTAAAGTCTAGTTTACTTATGTACTTCTAATGTCTCCACCTAAACTCTGAAAATTTATTTACCATTTATTTACCTTGTTTTCTTCAACAGGAGTACATAGGTTTGCCTGTCATCCAGTTCAGACTTGTCCCTGGCCTTTTGAAAGTGAATCAAAATCAACTGATGTCTCAACAATTAACCATAGCAGATTGTGCTCTGAATGCATCCTTGTATGTAAGTTCCATATTTACTTAACTTTTGAAATCACCTTTTTAAAATTTTTGTTCTAGATGTATTTTTTAAAAAATTTTTCTCCCTCTTTGATATTTCTAATTATTATTATTATATTTCCTTTGATTTCCGATGTGTACGCATTTCTTTCTGGGTCCTACCCAGAGATCTAAGTTCAGAAATGGCATCATGCCATTTTCCACTGACCAATTAAAGAAAAAAAAACAAAAAAACAATGACACACACATTTTGCATAGATAAAGCCCTTCATAAGGTTCAGGCTGTAGTTCTGAGAACATTATTTTATTTCTTTAAGGCATGGGCTTCCAGGAATCCCTTCAATGAGTCTACTGGAATCTTTTCCAACCATTTCTAGGGCTCCAACTACAACAGGGATTCTTGAAGTTCCCATGCACCACAATTTTGAGATTTTGCTTTCTTCTTATTATTATTAACAAAATTATTATTATTATCCCTTCCTGTTCAAGTGTACTTGTTGGGATTATAGTTTTTAATTTTTGAATCATTTAAAAATATTTGTCCACAGATTTGTTATAATTGCCATGTTGCTGGTCCTTTTGTTGACTGAAGAATCTGTTAAAGAGTGTTTTTAACATTACCTCTTAAAAGAGAGGTGGTGTGAGACAGCAAAAGAAAAAAAAAAAATCTCCTGAACTTTGTTCTACAGCGTCGCTATAAATTTAACTCCATAGGCATATACTTTCTTATCTGATTAACATCCCAACCACACAGAGGCAGGAAAATAGATCTATTCTAATCACAAAAAATCTGAGACTTTTCCGGCATGGGGGGAGGGTTCTGTGTTAGTCACATTGGGTGTTTTGTTATCCCAAAATTACTCATAATTCCTATTAGGTTGGTGCAAAAATAATGACATAATAATGTCGTTTTTTGGCGTATTTTTTAACGTCAAAAAACGACATTATTACATCATTATTTTTGCACCAACCTAATAGTTAGCAACTTGTTTCTTTTGCTTTCCTCTCACTATTCTCCTGACTCAGGGTGGGGGTGTATAGCATGCTTAGTTGTCATAGGAACAGATGACATTTTGTCTTCTTTGGAGAATCCTGTCACACCACCTGGCTAACGAAGGTAAGTTTTCATGATTTATATTTTTCTTTTATATATATTTTACATAAATATGTATTATATGAATATGATTTATTACTTTTTAGTACTGTAATTATAAGTTTAGCTTTCTATTCATGGAAATATATTTCAGCTATTTTTGATGACGAAAACTTATCCTGATTATTGTATTGTATTATTGTATTGTATTATTGTATTTATGTGTTTCCCCTACAATTTACAACATATGTGACAAATTTATTATTTTCTTTTCAGTAAATAATTATATCTTCAATTCAGGTTCCGATTCAATGTATAATTGTAATAGAGAATACCTGTTATGTTACTTTTTTTTCAGCAGTGCGACACTATTTTACATCATTGTAACATGATAAGCAGTTTTGTATTAAGGTGTATAAACACCTCAGGGGACTATATCCATTTTTAGGAAATAGCGAGGTGATAAATGCAGGGCTAAGTGACTCACTTAACCCTGCATTCATTACCTCACTATTCCACCAAAAGCCTTAATGATTAATATACACTCAATGGATCCTCATATGTAAACTCTGTTTTAACTTTTGAAATCACCAATTTAAAATATTTTATTCTTGTTCTTTTTTGTATTTCTCTGACTTTTCTAATTTTATTATTATTATTATCATTATTATTATTTCCTTGAATTTCTGATGTATACACATTTCCTTCTGGATCCCAACCAGAGATCTAAGGTCAGAAATGGCTTCATGACATTTTTCACTGATCATTTTTATTAAAAAAAAAAAAAAATAATATACCAACCATAATTTACATAGATTAAGCTCTTCGTAATGTGTGAGCTGTATCTGCAAATACAATTTATTGTATTTCTTTAAGGAATGAACTACTCTGTCAATGAGTCTATCAGAACCTTTTACAATCAATCTGATGGCTCTAACTACAACTGGAATTATTGATGTACTCATGTGCCATATTTTTGAGATTTCCATTGCAAGATTCTTGTATTTTGATAGTTTTTTTTTTTTTTTTTTTTTTTTTTTTTTTTTTTTAAAGATTTTCAAAGATACATTACAATCTGCAGGTACTGCCATGTCAATAAGGAAGTATATTCTCTTTTTGTGGTCTTTGATAACATTGTCTAGGTGATTAGCTTTGATTATTTTATCTGTGTGTATCATAAAGTCTCGTAAAATTATTACAGGTCCTATCTCTGTAATCATGTCTGCTTGATGTTTATACCAGTTACTTGTAATTTCCTTTCTGTAAAAGTTGTATATTTTCTAGTGCAGATATTAGGCCAATCTATCATGCCAAGTTTTATATTCCACAGGTGCTAACACCATGCAACCTGATACAAGATGGCCAGTTGTTTCTGGATATTTATCACAAAATATACATTTTGGGTTAACACAAATTTTTCAGTATGCATGCATGGTAATGTCTAGTTAGCAAGCACTGGTCCTGTGCAGCAAGAATAAAATTTTGGTTTCAGTTTTTAAGACTACACTACATGACCACTGATGGGTAAGCTCTACATGAGCTTATTTGATATGGGCAGAATGTTGACCACAAGGAGTCCTATGTTACTATTTAGTAATATTATTCCTTCCTGTTCAAGTATACTTGTTAAAATTGTACTTTTTAATTTTTGATTGATTTAAAAATATTTGTCCATGGGTAGTTGCATTGCTTGTATTTGCAATCTTACTTCCTATTTCAGTGAGTAAGGAATTTGTTAAAGAGTATCTTTTGCATACCTACCTTAAAATAGGTGCCAGAAGAAATTGTTGTGACAAGAGTAAATTTATTTTCCACTCTATTTTTAGTTGATAATGGAAGTTGTAAGAACTAATAAGTTAAAACTTAATAGTTAATAATAGACTAACAGATTCCTAAAATCCATACCAAAATAGATTTGAATTTAATCCCACATCTAGAACATCACTGTGTCTCTTTGTTCTTAATTTTATCTTTTTTTTTTCTTTTCTTTTATTTTACAGCATCTTCATTTAAACTCATCTAATTTTATTTACTGTTTATTTTTTTTTCCTCAATAAGATAGGTTCACACCCCTCTCCAGTTCTTTGAACAGGAGTAGAGGTTTATTCCATGCTTCCTGTTTAGGATTGGGGTTTTTGGTTCCTTCTAAAGTCTACTTCAACTCTATTTTTCTCACATCTACTCCCTGGTCTTTTGAACAGGAGTAGAGGTTTATTCCATGTTTCCTGTTTGGGATTGGGGTTTTTGGTTCCTTCTAAAGTCTACTTCAACTCTATTCTTCTCACATCTCTGCTCAAATTATGAAATTTATACTATTATTGGGTTTTTGGTTCCTTCTAAAGTCTTTTTCATTTTCTTTCACTTTCGGTAGCCCCTTGAATCTTAGTGGAATTATAGCTTTGCTTTGGGGGGGGGATTGATTAAAAAAAAATTGTCGTACACACTTACTTTGCTCACAAAAGCATCACCGAAATTTTTGATAAATCAGAAATGAAAAAGAAGCATTAATGGAAACAAAGAAAACCTAGCAAAGATAAATTTGAAGCATCCCCAAACCTGTCCACCTAATTTGTTAATCTTCCCAAACAATACTCCGGATTGAATGTGGAACCAGGAGGTTTGCTTTCTTTGAAGCAATTTCTATCCAGCCATATAGCCGTGAAACAACAAAGAAATGTTCAACTAAGTTCAACTTTTTGAAACTTCCTTCCTAATCATCAGCCAACCCAACTCAACCCACTTTCACCATTCTGTTTGGACACCAGATGCCCACCCTAATCTTACAATACTGTGCAAACAGTTCACACTTGATTTCTTTTCTTTTTGAACTCTCCCCCATCATTCGAATCTCTCCTAATCCCACACTTGTGGTATCCATTCCACCTACCAATTCTATTATCTCAAACCATGAAGCCTTACTCTCTTCACACTGAAATAAAATACTTTTTTTTCTCTCCTTTTATTTTTTTTTTTTCTTCTTTTGCTGCAATCATAGATTTTGTCATTTATAGTTTTGCTCTGTGAAGAACTTTCTGCAAAAGACTTATGAGTTCTGAGATCAGGGCCAGTGCTGGAGGTAGTCTGCATGGATCGCCGACTTCAAACAGCCTCCAAATAGAGATACAACAAACAAAGAAAGTACATCTTGCCGCGTGGCCTGAATGTCGCCAGTTCAGGGACAGCTCTCTCTTTCGATCACTTTTTCTCTCCAATACTGTGAATGTGCAGGCATTAGCAAACTTACACCAGTGAATAGAGAAGATATCATACTTTTCAGACCATTAGCTTTAGTTATGTTCAATCCGACATTTTCCCCCGACTCTCTTTGCTTTGGCCACCTTTGTTTCTTTGCTTTTCTTTTTATCCCTCAATTCCTGACAAACTGTAATTTGTCTGCCACAACAATTTGCCATCTGCAATTCCTGAGCAGTTCTTTAAGAATTTTTTTTTCTTTTTTTAGTTCCTTTATATATAGATTCTTTTATGTGTTTCTTTGCTTGTTTCTTTCTGATGAGTTAAGATAGCTGAAGCTATGAACAGATTTTCCCTATTATTTGTAAAAAGAAGTTTCAACACAAATAGCGGAGATGATAAAAAAAAAAAAAAAAAAAATCTTACAGTGTGCATTCAATAAACACATTCTGTATAAAGATGATACAGAGAGGGCATTGATTTTGAAAAATGTTACACCACAATACAAAAAAATAACTGATATAAACACATGATTTAAAGATCTTCCAGAAACGATGGAGAAACTGTCATTAGATCCAATGTGCTTAAAAAAAAAAAAACACCAAACAATGTCTAAGTAATAAAATTTGTTGGATTAATAAATAAAAATCCATCGCTTCTTTAAAAATTGCTTTGTTTACTTTTGGATACAAAACTGGACAGATATGAATGTTTCAAGAGTCCGAGAAAGATTTGCATTTATAAGGCGCTATTCAACTTTGTTTGATTGTCAGTGCATGCCATTGCTGGGAAGGGCTAAAGCACCATGGATCTAACGACAGTGTCTCCTGCCAACGAGCACTATTTTTCTTTAAAAAGATTTCTCAAATATTCAGGCTGGCAGACAAAAATATTTATTCTGTTTAATAAATAAATATGGTTATCTGCTAAAAATAACATTTGAATAATAACATCTGATGGATTAGTGAATAAAAATCCATCACTTTAGAAATTGCTTTGTTTATATTAGGATACGAAACTGGGCAGATACAAATGGTTCAAGAGTCCAAAAAAGATTTGCATTTATAGGGTACTATTAAACTTTGCTTTATTATCATAGCTGAGATGTCTAAATGATGGATCTATCAACAGTTTCCCCTGCCCAGAGGGATGCTGGTTTGAATCTGTTGGAGAGGATATATTTTTATTTAATAAGATTTCTCAAATATTTAGAATGGTAGATAAAAATAATTAAATATACCATTTAATAAATAAATGGGTTGTCTCCTATAAGTATCCACTAGAAATAATTTTTAAGTAATATATACTTTGTCTAAATTCCTGTTTAATCCTATGTGTGAATTTATTTCGAAAATGTATTTCAGTTTGGACTTTTGGTATTCTTTTTAGCATTTAAAAGGTGCTAAAAGCAGGCATCAAATGTTATCAATGCTATGGTCTGGTTGGTTGAAAATGCACAGCTGTGAAATTGATGTTTATTTTGTTTTTTGTCTTTTTTTTTTTTTTTTTTTTTTTGTGATTTTAAACATTTTTGGATTTTTTGTCCATCACAACCATGAACACTAAATACTTACTGTATAATTAATAACACCCTGACATAATGACAATATGACTCAACACTGTATTTTCCTTTCATCTTTTAATAACCGCACAAAAAAAAAACAAAAAAAAAACTTTTCTGCAAATATGAACGGATCTCATCCAGAATAAGTAGGTAGAACATGTCTAAATTATTTCACGAAATCTGTCTTTATATATATATATATATATATATATATATATGAAGAAATATAGTCTTAAGGTGTGCTATATTCATGGAATAAAGTGCTCAATATCAGAGATAGAGCATGTGTAAAAATAAAAGTGAACATAGAAGTCAACACTTAGAGTCAACAGTCTGTTTCATGCTATATGCAATCGTCAGGCCACGTATGCTGTTATTTTTCTCAGCTATTTATATATATATATATATATATATATATATATATACGGGTCAGTGGTGCATTGTGGGTAGTCTATTATGGCAGTTCTTGGCTATTTATATATATATAGGTCAGTTGTGCATTGTGGGTAGTCTATTATGGCGGTTATAATAACTGCCATAATAGACTACCCACAATGCACCACTGACCCGTATATATATATATAAATAGCCGAGAAAAATAACAGCACATATGGCCTGACGATTGCATATAGCATGAAACACTGTCACCTCTAAGTGTTGACTTCTATGTTCACTTATATATATATATATAATCTTCTGATGCCTTGATCTTGATCTCTGTCCTTGTCTTTATCCTCTCCCCAAAAATCCCTCTTTACTCTTGCTATCACTCTCTGTAACCCTTTGAGTGCTTGTGGCACTCTAGCCTTGCTTGGGGTAATAGGCTTAATCAAAATAAAAAATAAATGGAGTGTCAATTTAGGTATAGTTATCCACTAAAAATAACGTTTAAGTAATAAAATCTGTCAGATTAGTAAATAAAAATCTATCACTTCTTTAGAAATTGCTTCATTTATATTAGGATATAAAACTGGGCAGATATGAATGTTTCAAGAGTCTGAGAAAGATTTGCGTTTATAAGGCACTATTCAACTTTGCATGATCATTGATACACTTCATGGCTGAGATGTCTAAAGCACGTTGTATCTAATGACTGTTTCTCTTACCAAAGGGACACAGGTTCAAATTCTGCCAGAGAGCACATATTTTTTCTTTAAAAAGATTTCTCAAATATTCAGTCCAGTAGAAAAAAAAATATACTGTTTAATAAATAAACAGAATGTCTACTCAAATATGGGTATCCACTGACAATAATATTTAAGCGATAAAATCTGTTGGATCATTGGATAAAAATTCATATCTTTAGAAATTGCTTTACATTAGGATATGAAACTGGGCAGATATGAATGTATCAAGAGTCTGACAAAGATTTGTGTTTATAAGGAACTAGAATGGATACAGATATTATGCAATATTTCTATTTCTAGCATCCACTCTTCAATTTTTTTTTTTTTTTTTTTTTTACAAGAAAGGATTATAAATCATTCCATAATAACCCCCACCCCCGCAAAAAAATAAGGGTAAAAGAATTTCTGGAAGGAAACTGCCAGTGATTTTTGAACTTGAAGTTTTGTTAAACCAATGAGAAAATAAGTGCCTTATGCAATTCAAAATTTGAACTATGATCTGATTACCATTATTTGTAAAGGGTTTTTCTGCCCAAATACTTGAAACAACAAAAACTGACATTAAGTTTATCATGTGTGAACAAATCCAATGATGTTGGAAGTGATTTTTGCATTGCATTCATCCTCAATACAAAAAATTCAAAAAGATAAAGAAATAGTGAAAACTGATTAGATGCTGACAAGGTTATTCTTAAATATTCATTTTTTTTTTTTTTCTTTTTGGTCAAAAATTTAAAAAAAAAGTAATAAAAAAAGAATTCCTCAAACAAAATTATTCTGAGTCATGAGTTTGGGTCTTTGTTATTCAAGTCAGTAACTACAATACATATTTCTTAAGTAATTCATTTTTTATGGCTTATCAACTCATTGCAGTTTATTTAAAGCCAGAAAATAATTTTAGATTGTAAGAATTTATCTTTTTAGGTAACTAGAATTTTTTTGTAATATGCATGTTGGAACCATCACAGTATTTAGTATTGTTGAAATAATTGCTAAGAATTTTTGTTGAGACTTTTTTTTTTTTTTTTTTTAAGTTTAGCGCCTCGAGCAAGGCATGAAGCCACTAGGATGCAGGGGGGTTGTAGAAGATTTGTAGCAAGAGCAGATAGGAGTGATAGAAGAAAGGATGAAGGGAAGGGTAGTGTGTAGATCAAGGTAACTGGAGATGTCGATTGACATTACATTTGAATAGATGGAGATTATAGCTATCAGGGAAACAGTAATTACAAATCAGTTTTTCAAACCAATCCATGAAATTTGAATAAGTTGATTAGTTTGAAAAAATACTTAAACAAAATACCCTACTTCACGTTTTAATAATATCCTTAATTCAGTTTTGTAGGACTTTGTGATAAACAATGTTTTTAAGAATTTCTTATTTTCCTTTTTAGCTGTGAAAAATAAATTCTTCGGATTTCTTACTCTTGAGCATGCAACATACAACTGACCATGCATAAATATTTCTTTCAGGACACAAATTCTAACTTTTTGAAGCATTTGGCCTTGTGATTTGTTTATAGTTCTCACAACTGGAAACTGGATTCTTGTACATATAAAAACGTAAGATATACAAAAGACAATGTTGCATTTTTATTAAATATTTATTTTAATCATTAAAATATTTTTAAAACGGTGGGAATATTTTGTATGTTAAATAATAACTTTCCAAAAAATTTATTGTACTAAGCTATGTACCTAGTTAAAACCAATTGTACTGTGTACCCTCTTAACTGTTTGCACTTCTCCCTGAAATTTTGTTTTTGATCGGTCAATGTATGGCTATTTTAGAGTGTGTGATGGACGAACAAATTGAAGTCACAGAATTTTATATATGAATAGATGATTTACTGATACATATCTTACTAACTAACCCATAGCTGGTGAAGGGAGAAGAGATGGATTCATACCTAATTAGAATTTGATAAACAAACAAGAAATTATAAGGTGGATATAAAATGGGTGATCAATTCTAAATTACAATCAGTATATAAACTGATCTCTCACTTACATTAGCCACACATGCACCACACTTTCTCGTAGACTGACTTGTCATTTGTCAAATTGTTGTACAAGTCACACGTATATAGATCAACATATCACAAATAACCAAAATACAAAGAAGGATGGTCTTTGCCAAGACCCACAAGTTTCACTTGTGAAAAGCCAATTTTAAATTGACCTTAGAAAACTGTTGTATACAGCTGACATTTTAGATAATTATGGATCGTTTAGGCACCATGCATGGTATCCATATCAAAGTCTTGACCTGACAAGGCTATTGAAGAACATGACTTGAGTTTTTAGATTAATGTTTTGGTTCTGTAGCATCTTGCAGTATTTGGGAAAACTACCTCTAGTGCTATATTCAGTTTCCATTTCACCTATACTAAATTTTGTTATAACTGATCTATACACTGAGGTATTTGAAATGTTTAGTATTTTTTAATAACTCATTCTGAATTTTTATAATGGTTTCAAGGTATGGGCCCATCATTGCTTTGATTTCAATCCTGTATCATAATTTCTGTTTTGGAAAGGTTTATGTTGAGTTCCCTTTCTCGGATCTTATTTTCTGTCCATGATCATTCCAGCTATGAATACTAATGTCATCAGCATAGGCCCCCTCCATTAATATACTGGAAACAGTCTTATTTTAGATATATATATATTTTTTTTTTAAGCATTTCACCTCAAGCAAGGTGGGAAGCCACTAGGATGCAAGGGGTTATAGAAAATTTAGAGCAAGATCAGATAGGAGTGATAGATCAAGGCAACTGGAGATGTTGATTGACATTACACTTGAATAGCTGGAGATTATAGCTCACAGGGAAACAGGAAAAAGGGAAGGGAGTTCCACAGGCGAGAGGTGCGAGACATGAAGCTATTAGAGTAGAAGAGACGGCTACAATTAGGAGTTTCGACAGTGAAGGGGTGAGAGCGGGATGCCAGCCTAAATTGTCTTTAAAATAGTGGAAGTATTTTGTATGTTAAATAAGAAAACTTAATTTTTCCAAAACAATTCATGAAAATTTATTGTACTCAGCTATGAACCCTTGTAAAAACTGTACTTTTTACCCCCCCCCCCTTACTTGTTTGCACTTCTCCCCGAAATTTGGTTTCAATTGCTCAATGTATGTCTATTTCAGGGGATGTGGCAAACACAGAGACTAACAGAAATCACAAAATTTTACATGTAAATTAGCATTAATAAATACATTTTTCAGAGATATCTTTTGAAATTCTAACATTGTCAAATACTGTCAGTGTATGTGAGTGTGTATTTGCCTTTTCAAATGCATCATTTGGTACTAAATGATTTGATCTATTAAGGTTAAAATCCAGGAACAGAATCAGGCAGTTTTTACATATGGGACATACTTTCTGCAAGAAGTCTCAGGAAGTATTCTCAATTGAGGGCCAAAACATTTTTGTGTCTCCCCCACCTCAATCTCCCTGATGCTAAAAGCTATTCTTTTAACCTCTTGTAAGGTTCATAACTGTGTCAGAGATGAGGTTGTGCAGTTTGTCACAAATGTCAATCATGAATGACGTTGGTTTCTGCCTTGGAGATAGGAAGTGTATGTTTGTATCTCTAACCCTGAAGAGCATCAATTCTTTGGACTTGACAAGTGCTTTAACATGGCTGGCTAAATAGCAAGACATATTTTCTACTTGATAGAAACTATGGAGCTGAGAGAAGGAAAATTGGTGATAATATTAGAGTCTATCAAAAGTATTGTCATTTTTTTTTATAGACTTTTAGTTCAAAGCTAATTTTATATCTGCCTCTAAAGACATTTTATAAGTCCATTATATTATTAATAATATTATTGTATATTATGTATGAAAAGCATTTTTGACAGAATTTTAGTCCAAAGCTTATCTCCTGTACTCAGGTAAAAACTATCGAGGACACCACTATTTTATTGATACTGTCACTATATATTAGCATGCATCAAAATATTTTTTCTGCAGACATTTAATCCAAAACTTATTCCATGCGTTCAACTAATGAATATCAATGATTCCATTATATTATTAATATTATGATTTGTTGTGGAGGCAGAAATTGGTATCTGGGAAGACAGAACCTTGTTGGTGTTGTGGTTACTGTTGAGAACGCTAATTCCTTATTTTGTTTCAGCAACCATAAATCCTAGTAAAAAGAATACATTGAGTATAGGTAAATAAATGTAAAATTTATTTGACTATATACAAAACTAGTAACTTCTATCTGTTGCTGTTGCTATGACAACAGGGAGAAAGAAGGGTGGAATTAGAAGTGAAATAGACATTGGTGATGTCTGTCATTGTTGGTGATATTTCTCTCTCAGCTTGCCGGTGTTGACATCAAATGCTGGTCTGTTTTGGGATCTGTTTGAATTTGAGAATATATAACCATCAATTGGCTCCGAATTAATTTTTTTTTTTTTTACCATCAGCGGCTCAGACTGGTCAATATATTGTTTATTTTTTTTTGGTTAAAACGTATGTATGCATGGAGCCTATGTGCATAAAATGTATTTATGCAGTTTGCTTTGGGTCATTGAGCAGTCTACATTCTGTTTGTGTAGAAAAATGTGGGAGGTACAACAGATTTTTAACCTTCCAATTGAGACAGAGGTTTCTTCCAAGATCAAGGACAGCACTGATGCCTTTGTTCCATCTTGGAAATACCAGGTGAAACCACAATCTTCTGTTTGATTCACACTGGCCTATGAACCAAAATGACTACAGCCCGTAGCAATCACTTCTTCTGAGTGTTCCAGCATGATAGTTCTAATCACAATAAAAGACTATTTGTATCTGCTCATAACGATTGTAAACATGTTCTCAAAGAGGTTAAGATACCTCATAGCTTCTAACAAGAGCAAGACACCTCATAGCTTCTAACAAGAGCAAGACACCTCATAGCTTCTAACAAGAGCAAGACACCTCATAGCTTCTAACAAGAGCAAGACACCTCATAGCTTCTAACAAGAGCAAGACACCTCATAGCTTCTAACAAGAGCAAGACACCTCATAGCTTCTAACAAGAGCAAGACACCTCATAGCTTCTAACAAGAGCAAGACACCTCATAGCTTCTAACAAGAGCAAGACACCTCATAGCTTCTAACAAGAGCAAGACACCTCATAGCTTCTAACAAGAGCAAGACACCTCATAGCTTCTAACAAGAGCAAGACACCTCATAGCTTCTAACAAGAGCAAGACACCTCATAGCTTCTAACAAGAGCAAGACACCTCATAGCTTCTAACAAGAGCAAGACACCTCATAGCTTCTAACAAGAGCAAGACACCTCATAGCTTCTAACAAGAGCAAGACACCTCATAGCTTCTAACAAGAGCAAGACACCTCATAGCTTCTAACAAGAGCAAGACACCTCATAGCTTCTAACAAGAGCAAGACACCTCATAGCTTCTAACAAGAGCAAGACACCTCATAGCTTCTAACAAGAGCAAGACACCTCATAGCTTCTAACAAGAGCAAGACACCTCATAGCTTCTAACAAGAGCAAGACACCTCATAGCTTCTAACAAGAGCAAGACACCTCATAGCTTCTAACAAGAGCAAGACACCTCATAGCTTCTAACAAGAGCAAGACACCTCATAGCTTCTAACAAGAGCAAGACACCTCATAGCTTCTAACAAGAGCAAGACACCTCATAGCTTCTAACAAGAGCAAGACACCTCATAGCTTCTAACAAGAGCAAGACACCTCATAGCTTCTAACAAGTTTGGCTCTCATGACTACTATTGTCTCTGCAACAGTGTCTTAAATAAGAGTAAGTCTTTTCTCCACCCACCTCTCTTCACTCAATTTGAGGTGTTAACATTTGCTGATAAAGTAGGTTTCACCTAGAAATTCTTCTCAAATTCTACTCTTGACTTGTCTGGAGCATCTTTTGCCTGACTTATCATTTAGAATTCAGTCCCTATTGAGTGATATGCCTATAACTATCTATGTAAGGATTTTATTTCACAAAATAAATATCCTTACATTTGTCTTGATAAAGTCTATCAGAAGATGAAACTCATCAGCTAAAATAAGTTTACTTTTTGTCTTTATTCACATTGTCGTGTTACAAATATACTCTGTGAAATTTTTACACACACACACATATATATATTGATAAGTGAACATTTTATTTTATTTATTTTTTATTATTATATATATATATATATATATATATTGGTTAGTGAATATTCAACGATATACCTGATGATATCTGTAGAAACAGACAAAAGCTTGTAAAAAATTAAAAAGACCTTATGCAACTGGAATTTGTAAACAGGGATCAAATCATTCATATACAGGTTCGGGGTTGATGTATCATATTTATATTGTTTGCGACGATGTATTCTCGCCATTTAAATCATTAACCTCTATATTTGTTTTTTGTATGATTCATGAATTTATAAATTATACTTGCACCTTTTAATTAAAATATATATATATATATATATATATATATATATATATATATATATATATATATATTAGGTTGGTGCAAAAATAATGACGTAATAATGTCATTTTTTGACGTTAAAAAATACGTCAAAAAACGACATTATTACGTCATTATTTTTTCACCAACCTAATATATAACAAATAATACAAAAAAGTAAACAAAATGGAGAAAGATTTCTATGAGCCAAGAGTCCAAAAAATAACAATTAAGACACTTGAATTCATGCAGACTAACATTACCAGTTGCTTCACAATTATTGAATCTCAGTTTTATCTGAAAAACGTAACGTTACAAATCACCAAATTTGATAATGTTTTTGCATCACTACCTCTGTAAATAGTAGCAAAAATACCTAGTAATATTCTGGATACTCACAGCTACAATGGATTAAAAAGACTTTGAGACACATGAACAAAGACAGAATGCTAGATAAATTAATGTCCACCTGTATTATTACAGGTCGGCCATCAATTTACTTTCAGGAAATATTGTTTATTGTGAAATGTCTGGAGATAGGCAATGTCATAGTGTTACACAAATTTTTACAAGCATTATCAGCTTCCATCACCTCTGTTTTAGCAACGCAAAAAGATATAAACCCAACCAGGCTGGGACAACTGGTGGACAAATTAATGCCCTTAATACAAAGCACTGCTAAAATAAACGCATGTAACCAAATTCAGATGAAAGAAGTGATTACTAAAACCTCAACAGTACCTGACAGTCTCAAACCTTTACAGAAGGGACAATTACAAAAAATATGTAGAGCACACATTGAATATGCAAATGTGGTGTGTTCATGTAAACGAGGCTTGCTACAACAGCCATGTTTGTGTCCATCTTCAACAGCGCCAAATGAAGTGGAAAACTAATTAGGCAGATGACAACATCCCCCACATGCCTACCTTTATAACAGATACTAGTAATGTTAGGGGGACAAAAAAGTCTTCATTCACAATAGATACTGGTGCCAACTTATCTATCATTACACATAGCTAGATCAACAGTTTATCAACAGAACCAACACCAATATATCTAACTACAGCTACAGGCCCAGACATATGTTGCTATGGACAATTTGCAGCTGAGATAAGACTACTAATCCTTCAATCTTTTCTGTGGACATTTGTAGTAGCAGATATTCAATACCCCTACTAGGATTTTATTTCCTAAACAATTTTGATTCATTGATAGATTGCCAACATAGAATGACCATCGATCCCACAACATTATGCTCAACTTCATAAATAATAATATGCTGAATTTCATTAAAGACTTTATAAAAATATATCCCAAAATTATATCCACACATACCAACCCAGCAAGCATATATGCAGGAGTATTGATACAGGCAGTCATGTTCCTACTTTTTGTCAAGGAAAGATTTCTTACAGAAGAGAAAACTTAGGCAGTAAAGTGGGAGTTTTCAAAATTGCAAAACAATGGTGTCATTACACTTTATAATTAGGTTGGTGCAAAAATAATGACATAATAATGTCGTTTTTTGTCGTTAAAAAATACGTCAAAAAACGACATTATTACGTCATTATTTTTGCACCAACCTAATAAAAAGCCAGATGGAAACTTCAGATGGTGTGGTGATTACCATGCATTCAACAGCATTACACAAAAGTGATAAATACCCCCATCCCGAACATTAATTCAATTGGTGATAAACTAACCAACAAAGCAAGATTTAGCAGAATCGACCTGATATCAGCAAACCATCAAATCAAAATGCACTGGGATGATATAAAAATACTTATTTCTCCTCTTGGATTGCATGAAAACAAATACATACCATTTGGACTAAAGAATGCAGCATCCACTTTTCAAAGAATCATGGACAAGACCTTTCAACATGTTGACTGCGTATTTACATACATTGATGATATTCTTATTTTAAGCAATGATTCTTTGGCACGCATAAAAGATGCTGAAAGTGTCAGAAAAATCCTACATGATAATAATCTAGAAATTTCAATAGCAAAGTCAACATCTGATATGACTTCAGTTGAAGTTATAATACTAACTCTGACGGTACAAAATAATGCTAGTGCATTACAAATTTCCCCCTCTTCAGGACAGTAAGAATCTTTGTCGTTTCTTAGGCATGGTAAATTTTTATAGAAAATTTATTCCCAAATTTGCAGGCATAGTCATGCCATTAACAGAAAAAAAAATATGTGTATGCAGTAATACTACATTTACATTAAATGACTTTCAATTGCAATCATTTAATGATATTAGAAGTGGAATCAATGACTTTCCATCTTTATCTCTCAACAGTCTGACGGTACTGAATATCAGTTGGTTATTGATAACAGTAATTATGCAGTTGGTGTAACCCTACATCAAATAGTAGGAACACCAATTCCAATAGGCTTTTTCTTTTCGTTTTTTCTTATTTTGGTAAGGAACTTTTTGCAACATATACAGCTACATTATTATTAAACATATTAAACATAAAGAAAACAAGTTTTATTATTAAATGACCATAAGCTTTTCTGTGGCACATTCCATAGTCTAAACACTGCTAAGTCAGACAGCAGCAATTAGCAATTCTCACAGAATATATATCAGATATAGGCCACATAAAGGGAGATCAAAACATTATAGCTGATTGCTTGTCTAAATCTACACTATCAGTTATGGTAGATCTGTGTGACTTGCCAGCTTTTGCTGCTGCACAACTTAAGGACACTGAGTTACAAAAATTTCCAGACTTAAAAAAAATACAATTTTAGTACTGATAATAATAGTTCCATGTACTGTGATAATGCTATTGGTATTCTCAGACCATACATATCTGGTGATTCTATGAAAATCTATTTTCAATAGTATTCACACAATATCACACTGAAGAATTAAAACTTCATGTAAACTTCTCAAAATGAGATATTTTTGGTCTCATATAAAAAGATAATGAATGTCAAACTTGCCAGAAAAGCTAAATTAAGAAACATACTAAATCTGTTATTTCCCTATTGAATTTTCGACTATTCATTTTCATACAGTTAACTTGGATATAATTGGTCCACTCCTTGTTACTAGACATTAAGAAATATGCAATACTCCTTACAGATAGGTATTAATCTGTATCGACCACACATCTAAGTGGATTGAAGCAGAACCGTTATCAGATATAACAGCATAATCAGTAGCCAACGTATTTGTTCATGCATGGATCACAAGTTGGGGTTTTTAATGTTATGTGATAACCAATCATGGTATTCAGATTGAGAGCAAATATTTTCAAAGATAGCCTCAATAGTTGTCCTCTATAGATTGCACATGACTTGTTACCATCTGCTAATGAAAGGAATGATTGAACGTTTGCATAGAACAATTAAGACAGCATTAATAGAAAGGAATCATGGCTCTATACCCTTCTAATAATACTAATGCCACACCTAGTTTTTCCAATACTTCACCCTTCTTTACAGTTACAGGAACACATGTAATGAATCCTCACTTGCTAGTAGATGATACTAACGATGACATAGATAATCAGAAGTTTACTCAGGAGTTACAATGTACCTTATACTCCTTGCATTTAGCAGACAAAGATTATAGCTCTGTAAATAAATCATGTCAATACGTTTCTGACAAGCTTAAGATGTATAAAGGTGTATGGCTAAGAGAATACAGAGTTCAAAGGCTCTAGAATCACCTTACACTGGTTCCTTCTGAGTGTTATGTAGAACTGGCAAATATTTTGCAATTCAAATGAACAATGAGATATAGTTAATGATATCAATAGATAGACAATGACCACATGTTTAACCTAAAAGTAACAAGCAAATAATAACTGAAAAACAACCTCATACGGATGATATAATAATGGATACAGAAAACATAAATAGAAATAGTAAACGCAATCCTACTAAAGCATGTAGAAAAGTTTCTTGGAAAAGAGACAACCAATATCACTCCTACTAGACTCTGTTACTAGGCGTGGAGGTTTGTAGTGAGAGACAAAAAGTTGCCCCCCCCTGACCAAATAACAATAAAAATTAATTATAAATATTCATGAGAATAAAAAAGCAGTTATATGACCTGTCACGACTCACATGACAGATCGTTAGGCGGGAAAGAGAATCTTTTCCACTTCACTCCATGAAGTTATAGAAACAGGACACATGTAATTCAGGCTCATGACAAACCAAACAGATAAGTACAGAAACTCATATTGTTTTTGGTACATAGTCTTTTGAAAATAGATAGATGCTAACGTTTTGTTAAGAATTTTGAATATAAAATATATATGTGAGTGTGTGTTTTTATACAAAGACTTTTGTGCTTTATTTGAATTTTCATATATTTATGTTGTCCTGTGTCTCAACAGTGTTTCATATCCTGCACAACAGTATATATATGAGACTGCTGGTGATTCTGCAGGAGTATACTAAACAAAAGCAAATCCTCAGTCCTTACTCTTTTCAACCAATCATCTACTGCAGATAAAACAGAGGACTTTGCCTGGAAATTCTCTTTGAATTGCACTTTTGATTCACTTGGAGTATGTCTGCCTGATTTCCCCACCAGAACAGTCCCTCTACTGGGTGATATGCACATAACTCTATTAATGGTTTCTCCTATCATTTCTAAACTAGATTCCTACAGGGCATGTAGATTTCAAAGCTATCCCTGTAATTGTCCTAAAGAAAAATGTGTTTGCAAACTGGTTCTTGTTCTCTCCAAACTTTACAATAATTGTCTTGCTATTTATCGATTTCTAACTTTTCAAATCTTCCTCCTGTTCTTGCTGTCTTTAAGAACTCTGGAGAATTGTCTAATTCCTTGAATTATCACCCTATTAGTCTCTCATCTTTTTTTTTTTTGGTAAAATATTATAGGATCTAATCAATTTTAAATTCAGTAAGCATCTTGCTTCACATGACCTCCTTTCAGATAAGCAATATTGCATCCATTCCTTCAGGTCTACTGATGATGTGTTAATGACATCACTGAATTTGTCTATCAAGCTTTAGATAGGAATTGCAAAGCTCAGGCTGTGTCCCAAGATATCTCAAAAGTGTTGAACAGGGTTTGGCATATTGGGCTTATACATAAACTCAAGGGATATGGTGTCTCTGGATGAATATTTGACCTAATTCAATAATTTCTAACAAATGATGTAATGAAGGCCATGTTGAATGGACACATATCTAATCTCTATCTATAAAAGGCAGGATGTGTGTGTGTGTGTAACGAATGCACGGCCGCAATTTTCGATGGATTTGCAACAAAATTTACATGCACATGCTCCAAGTTAGCAAAAAGGCCAAGACCGACTTTGCATTTCCTGACTCCCATTGATAGTGGAAATAATCGACTTTTTCATGCTTCTATGGCAGTTTTCATGTAGTTTGCAGCCATTTTCTACTGGCCAGAGTGAGAGCCTATAGCTGGCTGCTACGAATAGGCAGGAACATTCTATTGGTCAGCGTGAGAGCCAACAGCTGACTGACACGAATGTTAACTAGCATGCTAGCATGCAAAAAAAATCGATAGCTGCATTCGTCACAAGTGGGAAAAATTTAAATCTGCATGGTGCTTTACTCCAATTGGCTTGCTTGCTTAAACTCAATGTTGATTCTGATTCTGCAGAACTGGGTTTGGTGTGAAAAAGTATTTGTTGTTAACATTCTTTTTTCATTCGGTTTTTCCAGTTACGAGTCCTTTTTTAAAGCTAATCGTTTTGTGTTCATTTTGTTTAGTTCTTTTTTTGTAACAGATTTAATGTTTAGTATAGGGCAAAAATATTTTAAGAGATAGCGATTGCTGTATTACTCGTATGATTTTTGAATCAAGCACGGGCAACGCCGGGCCATGCTGCTAGTTTATTTTGTATTAATGCAGAGGTCCTCAGATCTTCACTGCTTTTGATCTTCAACAACCTTCCTGATGTCATCAGTCCCCAATTAGGTATTTATGCAGATGACACAACTATCAACCCCTGTCAGTAGCAAGTCTGAACTGGCAACTGTTCCCAAAAAGGATGCTAAATCAGTTGTTAACTGGAGCAAGGAATGACTTGTAAATTTGAATACCTCCAAAACAAAATTATTTACATTTAATCACCAAAAAGAACCTTTTCTGTCTTCCATCAGCATGGCTGATGCTAACCTCTAAGTGAGTGACTTATTGCACCTGCTCAAGAGATTATGTCACTAACCAAAGAAAATCAAACTGTATTCCAAAATATCACTTCAACAAAAATACAACTTAAAACATACATATCATCACCTTTTTTGCACTTACAGTGCTGTTCGATAAAAGTGACTCATCTGATTTTTTTTACTAAATGTTCTCTTCTCTGATGAAACGAAAGTTGAGCTAAATTCAAAGGATAAGCGATCTAGAATCGGAAGAAGCTTTGAAAGCTCTTTGAATTTAGCAGTAAGTACTGTCAAGCATCCATTCAGTTGTTCAATTGCTTTCTCGAGAGCCTGTACTTTTATAATGCTCCATAAGTTTTCTATGGGGTTGAGGTCAGGAGATTGGGGCGGCCATGTCATAACATTCACTTGCTTCACATCAAAGTATTCCTTTATCAATTTTGATTTGTAACAGGGAGCATTATCCTGCATAAAAATGAGATTGGTGGGGTCAGTTTGCACCCTTTCAGCAGAAGGGAGCAGACAATACTCTAAAATTCTCTTGTACTGCTTGCTCCTGAGGGTCTTTTCAATAGGTTTTAAGAAACCAGTTCCATGAAAAGAAAAGCATCCCCAGAACATTATACTGAACGGATACTTGACAGTACTCACTGCTAAATTCAAAGAGCTTTCAAATCTTCTTCTTCGGATTTTAAATCGATTATTCTTTGAATTTAGCTCAACTTTCATTTCATCGGAGAAGAGAACATTTAGTAAAAAAATCAGGTGAGTCACTTTTATTGAACAGCACTGTATGTCTGCACAAACATATATATATGTACAAAAGCTGTGAATTATCTGCCATGTATTCAATTGTGAAAGCAGAATAACATGTATTTTTATTACTTCAAAATTCCCAAGAAAATTAAATTTCTGCATTAAATAACCCATAAGGAGTGGATATGATTTTTTTTTTTTCATTTCACCCCTAGTTAGACAATAAAGCTACTAGGATGCAAAGAGTTACTGAGTGTTAGAGAGCATGAGAAAAAAACTACTATTAAGGAGAGATAACAATAAAAGAACAAGGATTAAGAAGACAAGATAATGATTGACATTGCATTAAAATTTTTGAAGGTCATAGTTAAAAGGAAAGCAAGAAGCTGGAAAAGAGTTCCACAAGAAATTTCTTTAGAAATTCACATATATGCAAATACCCTTGGAAAAAGTATGAGTACACCTCTTCTCCCTCCAGCTATGTGTTAATTAGTAGGACATGAATCAGTAAATCATTATTATCTCCCCAAAACTTTTACAATATATATATATATATATATATATATATATTCTGGCTTTAAATAACCTGCAAATGTTTAAGCTGTAAAAACCAAATCAATTTTTTTTTTTTTTTTTTTTTTTTTACTCCTACTCCTATTTGTATTCTTTTCTTTCTTATTGTTCCCAATTTGCTTTCTTTCTTTTAGCCAAAATATAGTGTATACTCATGGATCATAAATAAAGCTTGATTGAAATAAATACAGGTATCAAGGAGGAGATTTACACACATGGAAACATTCTTAATAATTCTCTCAAACAGAACTACTTTTATTTTTATATTTTTTTAGTTTTGTGTTTTATGAATGGTGTTATAAAACATCAGAAAATCAATCAAAAATGAATAAATGATAACAAAAAGGCAAAGATATATCCAAAAGAAAGGGTAATAATTTTGCTTCAATCTATACTGACCAGGACAAGAAAGAAATGGAGAAGAAAAAAAAAAATATGGAAGAAGATGAAATCTATGAAAGAAAAAGATAACATTGAAGAAGAAAGAAAAATGTGGAAAAAGAAAAAATGCAAAAGGAGATGAAACATTGAAGAAAAAGAGAAAAAATGTGTATAAAGGGGAAAAATTTGAAAGAATAAAAAGAAAGAATGTGAGATGAAATGCCAAAGAAAAATAGGAAAAAATTGCTGAAGAAAAGGAAGGCAGAAACACTGAAGAAGAGTGAAATGGGAAAGGATAAGAAAAAATATGAAAGAAGAAATGTCAAAGAAAAGAAATAAGAATGGAGAAATGATGAAGCAAAACAATATTGAAGGAAAAATATACAAGTTGAGAAATATGAATGAAGATATGCAGAAGAGAAGGGAGACAAATCATTGAAGAAAAGATGAAAATTTGAGTAAGCTTAATAGGTGAAATATTGATAAGACAAAGAATAAGAATATGCCAAAAGAAAAATGGAAAATATGAATTAGAAAAGATAGAAGATGAGTAAAAAATAAAGAATAAAATGAATCAAAATATGAGAAAAGAAAAAGATATGGAAATAAGTTAAAAAGAATAAAATATGGCAAAAAAGAAGAAAATATGAAAGAATGAAAATAGGAAAGAAAAGAAATTAAACATAAGAAAATGAATGCATGGAAGAATTCTTTTCTTCTTTGAAAAAAAAAACAACACTGTATGTAAGACAAAAAATAAATATAAAAATATATGAAAGAAAAAAGAAAATCAAAGAAAGAATAATGAAGAAAAATATTGAGCTAAGAATTAAACAACAAAAGTACAGGAATGAAAGTGGAAATAGAAAGACAGAAATAGGGAAAGAAATAAAAAAAAAATATATATTAAAAAAATTGCATAAAGGAAAAGAGGATCAGAAAGAAATTGTGGAAAAGGAAAAAAAAAGCCAACAAAAAACTGTGGAAAGGAAAGACAATAAAAAAATGTGGAAAAGGAAAGAGAAAGCCAACAAAAAACTGTAAAAGGAAAGACAATAAAAAAATGTGGAAAAGGAAAGAGAAAGCCAACAAAAAACTGTAAAAGGAAAGAGAAAGCCAACAAAAAACTGTAAAAGGAAAGAGAAAGCCAACAAAAAACTGTAAAAGGAAAGAGAAAGCCAGCAAAAAACTGTGGAAAATGAAAGAGAATGACAACAAAAAACTGTGGAAAAAGAAAGAAAGCCAATAAAAAACTGGAAAAGGAAAGAGAATGACAACAAAAAACTGGAAAAGGAAAGAAAGCCAATAAAAAACTGTGGAAAGAGAAAGCCAACAAAAAACTGTGGAAAACAAAAGAGAAAGCCAACAAAAACCGTAAAAAGGAAAGAGAAAGCCAACAAAAAACTGTGGAAAAGAAAGCCAACAAAAAACTGTGGAAAACAAAAGAGAAAGCCAACAAAAACCGTAAAAAGGAAAGAGAAAGCCAACAAAAAACTGTGGAAAAGGAAAGAGAATGACAACAAAAAACTGTGGAAAAAGAAAGAGAAAGCCAATAAAAAACTGGAAAAGGAAAGAGAATGACAACAAAAAAGCTGTGGAAAAGGAAAGAGAAAGACAATAAAAAAAACTGTGGAAAAGGAAAGAGAAAGACAATAAAAAAAACTGTGGAAAAAGAAAGAGAAAGCCAATAAAAAACTGTGGAAAAAGAAAGACAATAAAAAAAAATGTAGAAAAGGAAAGAGAAAGACAGGAAAAAATGTAGAAATGGAAAGAGAATGACAACAAAAAAGCTGTGGAAAAGGAAAGAGAAAGACAATAAAAAAAAAACTGTGGAAAAGGAAAGAGAAAGACAATAAAAAAAAACTGTGGAAAAGGAAAGAGAAAGACAATAAAAAAAAACTGTGGAAAAGGAAAGAGAAAGACAATAAAAAAAAAACTGTGGAAAAGGAAAGAGAAAGACAATAAAAAAAAAACTGTGGAAAAGGAAAGAGAAAGACAATAAAAAAAAAACTGTGGAAAAGGAAAGAGAAAGACAATAAAAAAAAACTGTGGAAAAGGAAAGAGAAAGACAATAAAAAACTGTGGAAAAGGAAAGAGACAATAAAAAAAAACTGTGGAAAAGGAAAGAGACAATAAAAAAAAACTGTGGAAAAAGAAAGAGAAAGCCAATAAAAAACTGTGGAAAAGGAAAGAGAATGACAACAAAAAAGCTGTGGAAAAGGAAAGAGAAAGACAATAAAAAAAACTGTGGAAAAGGAAAGAGAAAGACAATAAAAAAAAACTGGAAAAAGAAAGAGAAAGCCAATAAAAAACTGTGGAAAAAGAAAGACAATAAAAAAAAATGTAGAAAAGGAAAGAGAAAGACAGGAAAAAATGTAGAAATGGAAAGAGAATGACAACAAAAAAGCTGTGGAAAAGGAAAGAGAAAGACAATAAAAAAAAAACTGCGGAAAAGGAAAGAGAAAGACAATAAAAAAAAAACTGTGGAAAAGGAAAGAGAAAGACAATAAAAAAAAAACTGTGGAAAAGGAAAGAGAAAGACAATAAAAAAAAAACTGTGGAAAAGGAAAGAGAAAGACAATAAAAAAAAACTGTGGAAAAGGAAAGAGAAAGACAATAAAAAAAACTGTGGAAAAGGAAAGAGAAAGACAATAAAAAACTGTGGAAAAGGAAAGAGACAATAAAAAAAACTGTGGAAAAAGAAAGAGAAAGCCAATAAAAAACTGTGGAAAAGGAAAGAGAATGACAACAAAAAAGCTGTGGAAAAGGAAAGAGAAAGACAATAAAAAAAACTGTGGAAAAGGAAAGAGAAAGACAATAAAAAAAAACTGTGGAAAAGGAAAGAGAAAGACAATAAAAAAAAACTGTGGAAAAGGAAAGAGAAAGACAATAAAAAAATGTAGAAAAGGAAAGAGAAAGACAAGAAAAAATGTAGAAAAGGAAAGAAAGCCAACAAAAAACTGTGGAAAGAGAAAGCCAACAAAAAACTGTGGAAAGAGAAAGCCAACAAAAAACTGTGGAAAGAGAAAGCCAACAAAAAACTGTGGAAAGAGAAAGCCAACAAAAAACTGTGGAAAGAGAAAGCCAACAAAAAACTGTGGAAAGAGAAAGCCAACAAAAAACTGTGGAAAGAGAAAGCCAACAAAAAACTGTGGAAAAGGAAAGAGAAAGACTATGAAAAATATAGATGGTGGAGAAAAGCTAGAATCCTCAAAAGATTTCTAACAAATGTGCTTTTTGATTATTTTAGACTCTATGTCCAATTCCAAATTGTGTCTATTTATCAAGAAACAGGAATCTGCAACATCCGATCTTTTGCCAGCCAAACTGTATGCCATGTGGGTATTTGCAAATGATTAAAAAAAAAAAAAATCCCCCAAAAATATCAGAGCAAAAGAAACTTAGAATAAACAGTAGATAGTTTAGTAGAACTTTATAGGCAGGCGGAGTTTAGAATTTCTATTATAAATTTGAGACTGTAGGAAGAAGCAAGTCAAGTCTTTGTGGATATTAAATAATTGCAACTTTATGAGAGTGTTTTGGTGTGGCTCACTCCTTAACAAGCACATTTCTCAAAGAAAGTTTGACACTGATCAGATTCACTTTGCTATTTTTTGCCTTTTTTTTTTCTTTTTTGAGTCACTTTGGGATCAGTGACAGACCCTCCACGTCAGGCAGTCACAGCCCAACACAAAATAAAAATCCTCAGATAAAATACCTGATAACTGAGTTTGTTAATGTAACTCGTCATATTTGAAGGCAAAGATTAAGTAGAAACCAGGAAACAAACAGTAAAAATGAACATTGTTTAAGACGAAAATATCAGGAATCTATTTCTAAGGCAGTGTGGGTGCCATTTCCTATTATATGGGAAAATGCCAACTACCAGATAATTCTGAAATCTCAAAAGGCACTGTGAGAGTTTAGTGTCTGAAATCTGGCATTATTTTAAAGTAAGACAAGAACAACAAATATTATAGCCAGAACATATGTTATTTGTATAAAGTTTGTGTATTCAGTCTTTATTCAATAACAAGATTTGATAAAGTTTTTATATTCACTAATTCAACGCTACAAGATGCATTTTGTGTCATGTCGTATGTTGCTTCTGGCATACAGGTACTTATATTCCACAGTTTTATTTGAGTCAATATAAGTAATTATAATACTTTACTGGATTCAATTTATGCTTTGCAATTGTTTGAACTCTGTTACAAATAACCAAGAAATACACAAAAATAGAAAGACATAAGCAATGAATGTGTCTTTTTACCAGACATATTCAACCTTAATGGTAAAGAAATCCTGAGAGAATTAGAAGTCCTACCAGAATATTTCACCCTTGCAAGGTGTTATAGAGGATTTGGAGCAAGAGCAGGTAGGAATGATAGAGAAAAGGATGAGGAGAAGGATAGCAGATAGATCAAGGCAACTGGAGATGTCAATTGACATTACATTTGAATAGTTGGAGATTATAGCTATCAGGGAAACAGGAATAGGAAAGGGAGTTCCACAAGCAAGAGGTGCGAGACATGAAGCTGTTAGAGTAGAAGAGGTGGCTACATTTAACAGTTTCAACAGTAAAAGAGTGAGAGTCGGATACCAGCCTCGTAGGACGCTTGAATTCGCAAAGTCTGGGAACCAGTGAAAGCAGCTCATCGAAGCAATTACCATGAACGTATTTGACAGAGGAGACAGCATGTCTGTGAGAGAGCGACTGCAGATGAGATGCCAGATCAGGGCCAATTATATTGCATATCCATCTCTGGATCTTATCAAGAACCCTGAGGCAGTAGGGGCTCCAGACCATATATGGCAGCAATATTCCATGCAAGGGCGAATGGTTGATTTGTAGATTTGAAGGATCGATTCCAGGGAGAAAAATTTCCTGTGACGGCACAGGGAGTCAAAATATAATATATGTAAATGACACTGTGTTAATAGCAGACACAGAAAGGAAAGAGAGCAGAAAGGACTAAGCATTAATTGTAAGAAGTTAGAATGTTTGGCTGTTAGCAAATGGAACAGCCTAACATGCAAATTACAAATTGAAGATACCAAAATGAAGCAAGTACAAAAATTTACATATCTGGGATGTGTTTTAACATGGGATGCAAAATACAACATCGAAATCTGAAGGCATATTGGGATAGCAAAAGGTGCCTTCTAAAACTTAAGCAAAGTATTAAGAAACAGGAAATTTTCTTAGAAACAAAAGAAAGAATATTGAACTGTTATGTAATATCAGTCTTCCTATATGGTAGTGAATACTAAACAATCTTCTCACAGATGAAGAAAAGACTTTAGGTAACAGAAATATGGTTATACAGAAGGATGCTAAGAATGCCATAAACTGAATATGTGAGCAGCAACAAAGTTTTATAAAAAATAATAACAAAAAGGTACTAAATTTCTAGGATACATGAGGAAAGAGAGCTTAGAAAAGTTGACACTCACAGGACATTAAATGCAAAAGAAACAAAAGCTGGACAAAATCTTCCTTACAAGCATATAAATGGACGTTAGAACAGGAGAGATAACAAAAAGACAATTTACTAAGAGCTAAAAGGGACAAGAAATTGTGGAGATCCATGATTGACCATGTCCCTTCAGGACATGGTACATAGAAGAATAAAGGCAACTTGTTTAGAAGGAAAACTCTTGAGACCTAACAATCATAAATAACATGATAGTCTGCTTTCTCTAGGGAAATCAGTCTAATAGAAGTAAAACCTTGAATTGACACCTAAAAAAATAATAGGGCAGATTGGGTTTATTAGCCTTGGTAGTGCAACCAGTCTATGAGAAGGAAAACTTTGAATTCAAACCCTCATAAATAATAGTGCAGACTGGGCTTTTAAGTCTTGGTAGGACAACCAGTTGAATAGAAGGAAAAGTCTGAAATTTAAACCCTCTTAATGCGGTAATCTGGGCTCTTTAATTTTGGTAGGGGCAGCTATTCAAAGCAAAGAAAACTTTGATTTCAAACCTTAATAAATAATAGGGCAGACTGGGTGCTATAGCTTTGTTAGGATAACCAGCCTAGGAGAATGACAACTCAGAGATCAAAAACAGCCTAGGTGAAGGAAAACTATGAAATCAAAAAAGCTTAGGAGAAAGACAATTTTGAAATCAAAATCAACCTGAAAGAGTGATGTGCTCCATGTTGACCTGCTGTTACAGCTGCAGTACATTTGGTATTTCTAAAATCTTAATTATCATGAAGTTAACCTCTATGTTATTATTAGTATTTTTCTTGTCTGATGATTTATAGCAGTTCCTGTTTCGTTTTTCTGCCTATAAAGCCTTTAAACAGAATTTAAGGATTAATTCCAGAAAGGAGGCTGGATAAGCGAACATACAGTAGTATCATGACGCATGAGAAACATTGACACTGCATCCAACTCCCACCAGCTGTTGGCAGAAAGGCTTGGTAGGTGGGGAAATCGTAAATCGAGGTTCTCTGCTTCATCTTCTGCTGATGTTGTCAGATGAAACCTCTTCCCTGTCTCTTTCCTGAAAGTGTTTGTTAAGCTTCTTATGACCTGCCATTCTGATCTAATTGTCCTTCTTGAAGACCCTCCTTTGCACAAAACAACAATCTTTTGACAGACGTCTTTGCTCCCAACTTCTTTCTCTCCATTTCAAGATTCTTTATTTAACCATCATGCAGAGAGACATTCATGTACAGGTAAATAAAGCGCTTACACATATCTGTGCTTATAACGACCGGTGTAAAGAGAGCAAGAACAATAAGCCTTTATAAATATGGATTTTCTTAATCTGGTCAAGTTATGATTTACCATCAGTTGTTTCATGCTGGAAGAACATCCACTTGCTGGCCATACAACTCATAAATATTGATATGTTTTGAGCTTAAAAGTGACTTCTAAGACTGTACTTGTTTACAGGTATTTATTAGATTAAGCCACCCTAGCTCTCCAGAATCTGCTATACATATCTATGTCTACTATTCACTCATGCTTTGAATATTGCTGTCACTGCTATTTACCTTGAGCTTCTTGATAAAATCTAAAGAATCTGCAATATTATTGGTCCTGATCTGGTATCTTGGCTTCAGTCACTTTCTCAATGCCATAAGATTACCTCTCTATGCCTTTTCTATAAATACTGTCATGGTAATTGTTCAGATGAGCTCTTCACTAATATTTTCTTTAGTTTCTTGTAAATAGTTTTGTAATTATGTTTGTAAATACTCATTGGGGCTAGTTTTTAGAATTGTTGTTTTATTCCCCTCCCCCCACAGACAATGAATTGTAAATTTGGGGACAAGTTAGTATTTTCATAGAGACAAAGAGGTATTATGGTGGATATAGTAAGAAAGGTATGTATGAATATTTTGTTTTGGTGTAAGGAATATTGTTTGTACAATTGGGTCAGTGTTTGCGGCTAGGTAAGTTATATTTAAGACAGAAAAAGACCATTTCCCCAATCTCCCCTTTCAGCCATGTGCCACATTTCTGTGTATTTTACAGAATAAATATCGCTATTCACTATGGTACCTAGACTTTATGAATTTAAGTGAAATACTTGACTAATCATGAGGTCTCATCAATATACAGTTGAGTTGGCTAGATGTAACTGTAGATTCTATGCTAACAGTTTCTTTTATTGCACTTCTTACTTGTAGCTCCATGCTTTCCAGCCAACTTTAATCTGCCAAAATTTAAATGCAATGTCAATCACTATCTACTGTCCTCTTGATTACTCTTTTCTCTTTAGTAATGTTTCTGTTCCTAATCCTAATTCCTATTGTTTGTAATATATGTGTGTGTGTGAAAATATATAGAAAATAGGAAAGAACTGGTTAGGTAAATAATTCAAAGTTCTTTAGTATTTTTGTTATTATTTTTAAAAAATAGTGCTCAATACAAAAGTAGAGTATAAATATAATTATTTATTTAAAAATATGATTCCAACACGCTACATAAGAGTTCTCATGTTTCAAAACAAGAGCCGAAAACTTCAATATAATTATTTGAATTAAATTGAATTAAAGTAAGCTCTGTCCCATCTTCAAGTGAAATTTTTTTTGGAATAACTTATTTCTGAAATTTATTTCGCTTGAAGATGAAACACAGCTTACTTTAATTAAAATAATTATATTGAAGTTTTCGATTCTTGTTTTGAAAATGAGAACTCTTATGTAAAGTGTTGGAATCATATTTTTAAATAAATAATTATATATATATATATATATATATATATATATATATATATATATATATAATGTCTTAAATTATAAGTCACTTCTAATTTTTTTCTAATTTTTATAAAATAAAGATTAATGGAAATATTTGAAGAATTAATGTGCAGGCTATTTCTCATAATGTGTATAAATTACAGCTAATTTGATCTTACTCACATGATGTGGTTACAGTTTGATGAATTCCATCAAATTTAGGTAAGCTATCTTCATGGAAATTGGAATTAGCAAACCAGTTTCAAGTTCTTGTCCTACAAGTAACAGAATAGACTTGACTCTCCTGCCCAAAGTAGCAGCCAACTGAGGAGTAAAACAACTCTGAATTTAAAATCTTCAACACTCAGTAAATTTTTATGTTTTAGTGGCTTTACGTCCTTGCTTTACGTCCTTGCTTGAGGTAAAATTGATTTAAAAAAATAAGCTATAGGGTGAATTTGCGAAGTGCCTTCATAGCAGCAATTTCACTAGCAAAAGCTTGCTAGGCTAGCATTTTCACTGTAGCTCAAGGGCAGAAATGGTGAGACACTTACTCACCTGTCATGAACTGACCTACCATCAACTTCTTAGTGACCCATGAAGAGTCACTGAAAAGATGTCATGAAATATGGCTCACAATGAACTACATTCGGAAGCCTTCTTATAACATATATGCGCTGCATGTATTAAGCTGAAGACGACAAAGTGTGAACCTTGAATTAAAACATTAGTAGCAACTAATACGCAGCAACAAGTTTTTCATTAAAAGAATATCAGTAAGTACAGGGGCGCTGTATAAATTGATATATAAATTATGCAAAAATGAAAATAATACTGACATCTCATTTTAAGATATATTTACCAAAATATCTTAAAATACTAAAGAGTAAATTTATTCAATAAAACTGCCATTGGCTTCAACCACAACCTCCAGTTGACTTTGGAATCTCCTGCAACTCTTCTGGATGGTTTCTTTTTTTAAGTTGTTGAATGCTGCCATAATCCTTGCCATCAGTACATATTTTGTGTTACAGGGAGTTTTGTTGTTTTCTTGCTCAACCTTGTCCCACACAGTTCAATAGATATCATCAATGGTATTGTAGTCAGGAGAGTTAGGTGGCCAGATGTAAGTGGGTGCTGTGGTCACAGAAATTGTCTGACAGCTGTGACTGCATTCTCTGGCTTGTGTCGTATGGTGCAGTCTCCTGTTACCAGACATAGTGTCTTCCATCAGCTACCCTCTTGACCCAGGGTAGCACTACCTCAAAGTATTTGGTGTAAGCCTCCGTGTTGTGTCTAAGGCCCTCACCAACAAATTTAGGAGTTCTTTTCTTAGAATAATGAGAGTAAGTTTTCCAATCTGTTGTACCTTTGTAATCACCATTAGACTCATCCAACTCTTTCTTAATCTTCCTTATTGTCCTCAGATTTATGCCCAAACAGTCTGAAATGTTTGTATTGGAGCTTCTGGCATGAATTCCAAGCAGTACAGAATGCTGTTTCCAAATTTCTGGCAGAGTGAATTGTGTCATAGTGCTCTTTCTCTCACAGACCATGCCTAACTGACCCTACTATACTGTGCAGTCGACAAAAACAATTAAATTAAAATTATAAAATGACAAAAAATTTACCCATCACACCCCGTATATGAATGACCATTTCTGTTTCTGAAAATTTTTAAAGTACTTAAAATGACTGGCAACTGTAAAGGTATCTGTGCCATGTGTCTCTGGTAAAAACATGCAATGATAACAGAAAAAATTGCAATATGAGCACTGGTAAAAAAACGATTGCTGAAGACATTAGTTTCATAATACCCAGAAATTCATACACAGATGTCCTCAAGGACACATGGCACAGTGGAGAAAGGTGTTAGTTAGATCCAGTGACAGGACCCAAAGAGTGTGAGTTCAATATCTGGTTAAGACAGTGGAGAACTTTCAGAGGGAAATTAGAAGAAGATAACTGATAACTGACATCCATTAAACATGGAACTAGAACAGTCTACCCCAGTGAGTGTAATAAAGGGTTCAGTTTGACATTCCAACCACCTGAAGAGGGCTGGAGCATACAACGACCAAAACATTGTAATAAATATGGCGACAAAGATGAGGACAATAGTCCGAATAATGAACTATAAATGTTTATTATCTTTGTCCTAGATAGACTGTTTTAACATTAATATTAAATGGCTGGTTTCTTTTAAGGTATACCCTTGATCAGGTCATATTTCTAATATTCAAGAACTTCGCCAAAGTAGATTATTTACAAAAAAATACTTTACATTCCGTGTAACATACTGTTACTGTTCTCTGCTTCAATTTTTTTTTTAATTTCAGCTCTTGCATTTCAAATGTTGTGATTTTACAGAAACGGTAAATATCAATGACCTGAATTTTCTCAAATTTGGCTTTTGTCATACTTGTTTCTAAATAATGTTATTGAATGTCATAGACTGATGATTACTGATATATCATTGGATAGCAATACAAGAATCCAAACATTTTTGATGGCTGCCAGCAAGTGAAAATGTCCAAGATGCAAATTACAAATTGGAGATGTCCAAATGAAACAAATACAGAAGTTTAATTATCTGGGAAATGCTTTAACAGAGGATAGAAAATGCAACACTGAAATCTAAATAGAAAAAGCAAAATCCCAAAAACTTAACAAAATACTAAGAAACTCGGAAAGAATGAAGAACTGCTATGTATGAATCTTGAATTAAAAACATTACAAAGAAGAAGTTTTCTTCATTAAAATATATCTATAAGCATTTAGAAAAATATAACAAATTGGAAAAAAGGTTGTAATGCATTTCATCTGTTAGGATTTCATCAAACTGGGTTTGTTGATATTGTGATGTCTACATATGTGCATGAAATGAGAGATGATGGTAGTTTCATAATTTTTGAAAGAATATCATTAAGTATATGAGTAATCATTTATGTTTATAAGAAATTTAAATGTACCAGAAATGACCCAGCAACTGTAAGGATTTGGCATCTCTGTTCTTGGGTAAGAGATTACCTCCTTGGATGTAAATAATATCCAACTACCTATGAAATACTTATTTTATTGAGGTTTAAGTGTTTAACAATATCATTGAATTATAGTTTGATAGATAAAAATCTTGATGCCCAAACAGGATGTGGGCGATCATGGCTCTCCACAACTTCCTATCCATTGTAGCTGTTAATAAGGTTTTTCTTTTCATAATTACTTCCAGTCCCTACTCTACCATCCATTAACTCAAGCTTATTAGGTAGGTTACTTGTTGTTTCTGTCTATATCTCTGAGATGAGGTATTATGATTATTTGTATTATTTACATTATTCAGACTGTTATACTCATCTTGATTGCCATATTCATAACATTTCAGCCATTGTACAATCTACCCTGGTGGATGTAATAAAGGGTTCGGTTTGAAATTCCAATCACCTGAAGAAGGCTGGAGGATACAACAGTTGAAAGGTTGTGAATATGGCAATCAAGATGAGGATAACAGACTGAATAATGTAAATAATACAAGTACTTGTTGTTTTTCCCTTTTTACCTTCAATATGCCTTGTGGGTGACAAATTCTTCAAACCTTATTTTTTCATGTGTCCCAGAAATTTCAACTTTCTATTTCTGATTCTAAGTATGCATCCTTTTTTTTTTGTCTACATACTTAATCAAATATTAAGTCCATGGTATTGTCAGCATCCTTCTGAAGATCCACATATCTCTTGCATCAGTTCTTCACATCTATGAGGAGATTTCCCAGCATTCACTGCTACATAGTTGGCAGCTAGGTCTCATTATTTTACATTTGAAATTACTAGATCTAACATAGATTCTATGCTAATATTTTCTTGCACTTCTTGATTGTGGAGCTCCTTCCCAAATTCTTGTTTTCCAGTCAACTTTGACCTCTAAAATTTAAATGAAGTGTCATCTGCATCATCTGTCTCTTTGAACCCTATTCTTTTATTTTCCTCTATTGTTAACGATTTTATTCAGATTCTTTTTCACTCAGTAACCCCTTACATTTTAGTGGCTTTATTGCCTTATATTATCAACCTGAATGTTGTATGTGATGATGACAGTGACTTATACTAGGATTCATTAAAGATGAGGAAATTTGAAGAATTCATTGGTTAAAATAGTGATCAAACTAAAAGGGTGAGACTATTAATCTGAATGATGTAATTGTGATAACAAGCCATTCTAGAATTTCAGAAAACGAGAAAG
This sequence comes from Acanthosepion lycidas, assembly GCA_963932145.1. NCBI lineage: Eukaryota > Metazoa > Mollusca > Cephalopoda > Sepiida > Sepiidae > Acanthosepion > Acanthosepion lycidas. The sequence goes on along the minus strand of OZ010606.1, from coordinate 56,181,243 downwards.
GTTGAAGTTCAGTTTTTTTTATGTCTCTTCAGAATGTGATCAATCATGCCTTTCCACAACTTGTTGCTCTAAGCAATCTTTACCATCCATCTTTGTCTCTGATCTGCCATCCATTTGTATAAAACTGTTTGCCTTCAATATGTTCCAGAAATATCATTGCTCCTTACTGATGGTAAGTATAACTATTAGGTTGGTGCAAAAATAATGTCGGTTTTTGACGTTAAAAAAAATACGTCAAAAACCGACATTATTTTTGCACCAACCTAATACTTAGTCCTTATTTCCTTTAAAACTTCAGTCTTACTTGTAGGTTCATTTCCATGTATAGCATTCTCAGCATCTAACAGTAGAACCACATCTCTGTCACTTTTGTAGCAAATAGAGACTTTTGGATGAGGCTGATGTTGGTCACCAGTTTGTGGCAGTAGTAGTTATGACTTATGGCTTGATTAGGGTGACAAATTTCAAAGTAAATAAATTCAGCATTTTCAAAAGAAATAAATTTCCACATGTTGGGGATTTTACATATATACAGTGTAACCCGGATATAAGAGAGTTGTCGGGACCGGAGAAGAAGTCTCTTATATCCGGGTTTGGTCTATTTTGTTTAGGTAAGTATGGGAACAATTTGGGACCAGAGAAAATCTCTCTTATATCCGGGTCACACTGTATTTTATAAAAAGAACAACATAGCTAACAAAAGAAAAGCAAGAAAAAATAATATTTACATGCATACAGCTATAAAAAAAAACAAAATTAAGAACCATATGCTCAGCTGTAGTGTGGGTGTATATGTTTCTGTGATGTCCACATGGTGTATTGAAATTAAGTAGCATCCCAAAGAAGACAAAGCTTCTTGTTGTCAATACTACATTGCAGTGCAAGAAAAGTATCATGGTGTTTGTTTTTTTTTATTCCCCTACCCCCCCCCACAGACATTGAATTGTATATATGGGGATTAGTTAGTTTAGTTCATAGAGACGATGAAGTATTATGGTGCTTGTAGTTTGAAAGGTACGTATGAAAGTGTTGTTTTGGTGTAAGGAATATTATTCGTACAATTGGGTCAGTGTTTACGGCTAGCTAAGTTATAATTAAGACAGAAGAAGACCAACCCCCTCCCCATTCCCCTATTTCGGCCTTGTGCCACATTTCTGTGTAATTACAGAATAAATATCATAGAGAATTTAAGGCAATCCCTACAACTTCAAGTCTCTTTCAGAATTCACTGCTATACAGAAGTTATATAAATTTGTTATCTTTTAATACTTTGCTTTATTTCTGGACAATATCTTTCATTATACATATGCATTTTTCATTCTTGGTGTCACATTTTTTGTTATCGACTGTCACAGTACCTAGCTAGTAAAATTTCTTTGCTTGCTTGACTTTAGCATTCACAATATGGAGCTCACATCTTGGGCTGTCTCTTTTGCTGATAATTTGGAGTGAATAGCAATGGTTAAAGGCAAAATAAGTAACAGAACTGCCTGACAAACAGAATTGACAAAGTTTGTAATAAGCAAGAAAAAGAAAAGAACAAGGTAAAAAAATAATATAAAGCAAGCAAACAGTATATGCAAAGAAAATAGGTAACTGTTTCATTCAATAGAAGTTGAAGAAGTGCTGAACCAACAAGGAATATAACAAGCTTTGCACAATCAGACCAGTCCTGGGTCAATGAAAGCAGGTATCTAGGAAAGGATAAGATAACGTTGCCTCAGCTGCACATAGGCTGCACATACCTCACCCATTCATAATTGCTGAAGAATGAAGATCAATAAACATGTACAATAAACCAACGCATTTTAACTGAATGTATTTACTTAGCACCTGTAAGGTATAAATACTACAAGAAAACTATTTGAAAATACTGAAACTGTTAATATAATATCCTAACTTGAAAAATAGGTTTATACTAAAATATATAACACCTACAATAGACTATCTACAAACTATATATCTATAAAACATTATTTACCCTGAAAGTATAAAATTATGTAAAAAAAAGAATATGTAGATGAAAACATACAATGTTAGAATTTTGGGGTACCTTGGTATACTAGTGAGCCAGCCAAAATGAGCTGACTCATTTTATAGTTCACCAATAGAAGGGTTAACCAATCAGAAGGCTCAAAATATTCAATGCGATCTGTATAAAGGCAGCCATGTTTTTTTCCAAATATTCACTGGCAGCCTTTGATATCGAAGACGGAAGAATTACAGAACAGCTGCTGGTGGTATTGGTGATATAGGTGGATTTAGTAGAGTGTCTGACTCGTGAGTATTAATCTTTTAACATTATTTCATTGAACAGATTATGTACTGTGATGTGTTCTATATTCATAGACTATGGTGAACATGGTTAACATACAACTGCAGGTACTATTTTTACTTTTTATCTACAAGGAAAAAATATCTACACTATATAAATTTTATTTTGGAATGATATCTACATAGTAAAACATTATAACATATATAAAAAAAAAATAATTAAAATTTGAAAAAGTTTTTCTTTTATTTATATTCTAGTGATAAACAGCATGTACATTGGCTTAAATGTCTACACTGTACAAATTTTATTTTGGGGTGATATCTGTATATTAAAACAGAAAAAATGTAATCAAAATATTAAAAAAAAATTATATTAATAATATTCTACTGATAAACAACATATACATTAGCTCAAAATAGATTGCATACCAAAGTAGATTCAGTACATATAGATAACAAACCGAAGTAGCACCCTATTGCATTCAAAATACATTTGGTTGAAGCCATAAAATTGTGTACAAAATATTTAGATTTCGGCATTAAATAACTCAGATGTTGATATACTGCTAAAAATCCCCAACCAAACCATTATGCTCATATCATGCACTTTATTCAGTAACCCTCTATCTTGGGTGTCTCTTCAGTTGATTTTTTTGGTGAGCATTAATATAAAAGAAATGCGTTATGGGTGAAAAGATGTCTCTATAAAGGGTCTGAAAGTTAATAAAACTGGAGTTTTATTGATCCCATCTTAGCAAGCACCATCTATCTCGGGACTTTATGGACTGGCACTACAGAATCACAAAGAACTGTATTAGATAACAGAAGCCATATCATTTGAGTATTTCCAACAGTAGCAACAACTAAAATGGATATCACATATAAAGAAAGAAAAATGACAATTAAGATGCTGACATTATACACCATTTCAAACAAAAGTTAGTAAGGAAGCTGAGATGAATACCGGAAGGCGCCATAGCAGTTAGTGAACTGAAGAAATCTATTTTCTTGAAGAATTGTTTTTATAGAAGGATTTCATAAATTTCAATGAATGAGAGCACTGATTTTAACCCACAGTAGCACTGGTTGTTCGGTCAATGAATGCTGAATGTTTTCTTATAAGGAAACAGCTAATACTACTCTAATCATTAGAGATGTAGAGAACAGATGATCCCGGCCTGATAGCTATGGAGTTATGGAAAGTGCACTGTTTGCTGGATCAATGAATGTAAATTCTTTCCTTATAAAGAAACAGATATTACAATTGCCATTAGAGATGAGAACAGATACTACACTTTGATCCATGTATAATGACAATGTAATGATGAAACAAATAACTACAGTAGCACTGGCTGCTGGATCAATCAATACTGATTGTTTCCTTATAGGAAAACAGGTGATGTTATAACATGTGAAATGTTTTCATGATATCAGTTTATGATATTGTTCTTTTACTGCTGATTTATATTTACATGAATGTGATAGTACACGTCTTTGACCAATGCTATTTTCAAATCTATGGCTAAGAATCATATTTTCTTTGGCAGAAAAATCTGGTGTGAAGTCATTTATTTATATATATATATATATATATATATATATACACATACACACACACATGCTTATCTTTCATGTCAAGTTATGCAGACAAATTGAAGCAGAGACAATATTTTGGCAATGAAAGCTAAATAATCCATCCTGTCATTTTAAGATGTTTCATTCCTGCATCAAATGCTTTCATATATCAACTACTTCCATAAAATAGCATTCCAACATCCTTTATTTTCATATATATATATATATATATACACGCATGCAAAATATTTATATCATATATCTATATAAACGCATTATAAAATTTTACAATGAACATCTTTTTTTGATATATATATATATATATATATATATATATATATATACACACACACACACAATATTTTATACATAAACTCATAAAATTTTACAGGAAACATGCTTTTTCTCTTCTCTTTCTTTCTCTCACTATATATAAAACCTAATATAAATTGCATTTCTTATTGCCTCATACACACACACACACACACACACACACACACACACACACATATATATATATATATATATATATATGTGTGTGTGTGTATTTGAAAGAATGGAGATTCAGTGAACTTAGATTTAAATGCATTTGTAATGATTTTCTCTGATACTTAAGTGAATTGTCAATCATATATGAATTTTCCCTGTAAGAGATTTAAAAAAAAAAAAAAGGTTAGCTGAACAAATAAAACACTTTATTTTTTTTTATATACTGATCAAGAATATAAGTGGGATTTCGAAACGTCAGTCAAAATGTATATAGTGTGTAGAAACATCTCTTCAATTTCAAATCTATGCCTGGAATCTGACCTGACTTCACAGAAGTTAATATACCTGCATTTCTCTATTTTCTGAATACATAAGCCCATGTCAATACATAGACACACACACACACACACATATATATATATATATATATATATATGCACATCCACAATTCTGTAATCTTAGTGATAAGCAATATGTGCCTGAATTAAAATAAGTTTCTATAAGAGACAAGCTAACCAATGATAGAATGTGGTGCTTGTTTAACCAGTGTAAGAACATATTTATTATTATTATTGTTGGAGATTCAGTCTACCAAAGGACATTAAAAGTATATATATATATATATATATATATATAGGAAATCCAGTTGATATATAATCAAAGTGAATCCTATTAATATAATATAAAATAAAATATTAAAACTGATTCATGGAGAGAGCTCAGTTTTATTCAAACAGAGCATATAAATTACAAACAATAGGAATTTCACCTTATAAGGATTTTCAAATTCATCAACAATTAACAAAAAAAATTTTTTAAAATGCTTTTTCTTGTTAAACTGATGAATTTTAAAATCCTTATAAGTTAATTTTAATTTATAAGGTTAAATGATGATCATCAATATCATGGAGTAATCCTAATTCCTATTGTTTATAATATATATAATGTCTTAAATTATAAGCCACTTCTAATTTTTTTTCTAATTTTTATAAAATAAAGATTAATGGAAATATTTGAAGAATTAATGTGCAGGCTATTTCTCATAATGTGTATAAATTACAGATAATTTGATCTTACTCACATGATGTGGTTACAGTTTGATGAATTTCATCAAATTTAGGTAAGCTATCTTCATGGAAATTGGAATTGGCAAACCAGTTTCAAGTTCTTGTCTTACAAGTAGCAGAATAGACTTGACTCTCCTGCCCAAAGTAGCAGCCAACTGAGGAGTAAAACAACTCTGAATTTAAAATCTTGGAGAAGGTAATAGCAAACCTCCGTACTATCATACCAAGAAAATAATGACAATACATCATACAGGAGCTGTGGAGAACCGTGATCGCCTACCTCCCAAAGGAACATGGCATTGAGAAAAAAAAAAGTATTTACTAATAATATACAAGATCTGTCTATATTTCTGAGATGAGGTATTATATACACTATTTACATTATTCAGACTATTTTCCTCATCTTTGTTGCCATATTTATTAGAATGTTTCGGCCGTTGTCTGGCCTTCTTCAGGTGGTTGGAATGTCGAACCCAAAGAGTGTGAGTTCAATATCTGGTTAAGGCGGTGGAGAACTTGGAGAGGGAATTAAGCAGGAGATCTGATAACTGACATCCATTAGACATGGCATGTGGAATTAGAACAGTCTATCCCATTGAGCGAAATAAAGGGTTCGATTCGACATTCCAACCACCTGAAGAAAGCCAGACAACAGCCGAAACGTTGTAATAAATATGGCAACAAAGATGAGGACAATAGCCTGAATAATGTGAGTATACAAGATATTTTAAAATAATATATATAAAATATAATAAACTTACAAAGTAGTTTCATAAATTTTTATCAGATTTTCCAATATATTTGGCCATATTACCAAAACTTGGAAGAACATTATGTTGCAATTGAAAATTATAATTACCAAACATGGACAAATTTTGCAAAGACAAAGATTTTCAATGAAAAAATTGAAAAGTGTCATTGTAATCACTTCTATGTGCCATGTCTCTTTAGACAAGGGCAATGAAAGTCTTTATAACATCAATGCAAAATATATGCCCATCTACTGAAAGTAGTTTTATAAGTCAGTTATCTATGGATTTGGTGAATTTTTAGATTTCTTCAAAGAAGCAAACTGCACTGAATCTAGAATGGTATTCTAAAATTGCTGGTAAATTATTGTCTACTAATGTAAACCATCCTCTTTAGAATGCTCTAGAAGGTCCCTAGTGGGAAAACAAGACAGCTACTTTATCAAACAGTTACCTTTGAAATTTGAAGTTTTATTCGGATATTCATGATTTTTCTTCACTTGTTCATAAAAATTAACTTTCACAAAGTGTTTTATTCTTCTTAATACATGACTTCACATGTGCTTTTGAAAGAATCAATGTATGTCTGAGCTGTTATTTTAACATCACCTGAAACATGCTCATCAGTGTAAAGAACAATTAAAAAATTAGTTTTCATTTATTCCGCTGACCATTTCATTCAATTTTTCTTGTTTTTTTTTTCTTTTCTGGACACAGTTTATAAAAACTGTTCAAAACTGATTAGAAAATAAAACATTCCTATAACTTTGCATTCTGGGTAAGACGATAAACTACGTTCAACAGCAAGGCCTCTAATAATACGAAAAAAATAATATTACCAGCTATACGTTTTTGAAAAAAATAATGTTACCAGCTATACATTTTTGAAAAAAAAATATTATCAGCTATACGTTTTTGAAAAAATAATATTACCAGCTATACGTTTTTGAAAAAATAATATTACCAGCTATACGTTTTTGAAAAAATAATATTACCGGCTATACGTTTTTGAAAAAATAATATTACCAGCTATAACTTTTTGAGAAAAAAACATATTAACAGAAATGGATTTTTGACAAAACAAAAATAGTACCAGGAAAAAAAAAGTTGTTGGCATTAAATGACCCATTGAAGTTGATATGCTGTAAAACAAAACAAAGCTATAACTTCAGATACACAAATAAAAAAAATATAAATCATCCTTGATAATAGCCAAAAGTACTGGGATATGCAGAATATTTGGACAGTTTTTACATACTTTGTACCAAGTGTTTGCTTTTCTAGACACAAACACAAGAAAAATTAGATAAAATGCTTGATTGCAGTACCTTAACAGTTGTCTTCAACAAAACTTATATATATATATATATAGGGCATAATATGAGAGACTTTAAGCAAAAATTAAAGCCAGAAAAATGGGTTGTATTATGAAGTACACATTTTCAGAAAGTTTTACTTAGCATAAAAATCTTATTTGAAACAGATTGCAAATGCACTCAGTACAATAAATAATAAAACACAAATTAGTCAGGTGTTGATATCAAATACTTTTTGTAAACAATTATTATGTCAACACTATTTGCTCTTCAGGAACATAAGTGAACATCCTTTGTCTTAAAGACAAGAAATTTGACAGAATTGAATAAAAAAATTAATAAAGAGAATAGAGACTGAACTCTTTTATAAATTATGTACTTTTTTTTAGTTCCCCACACCACTTGAAAAATGGGGGGTGATAATTCCCAGGCTGTGAGGTTATCGTTTCATATCACTCTATTTGTTGATAAAAAGTCTCTAGTCTGAAAAATTTGAATGATTTGGAAAAAGAAAACAGTACAAAATATGCAACAACCTTTATATGATTATATTCCTCTATAAATAGTGTATGCTAGTACTTGTAAATTTAAATTGCAAAATATAATTTGTATTGATACAACATTGAGATTTATAATGGATAATATGGTACAACTTTCAAAATAAATTTACATAAAAATGGCTGTACTACAGGGTCTTATTATACTCAAGGTTGTAATTTATTCCCTATTCTTAGCTTCAGAAACACTGTGGATTGTATTATACTATGTCATATTATACACAAAATATACTGTGTGTGAGATATATATATATATATATATATATGTCATATTAAATAAATTACAAACACTATGTCTGCTTATTTTTAGCATAACTTATGAATATTAAAGAACTATCATTAGTTACTTCAATCTGCCACGTTTAAATTGCCAGGTGACGTTGTTCTAGTAGACTGCTGATTATATAACATCACCTGGCAATTTAAATCTAGCCTTGTGAAAAGTCAGATTGAAGTAATTAATGATAACTTATTCATGAATATGAAAGGATTATGCTAAAAATAAGTAGACATAATGTTTGTAATTTATTTAATCAGACATGCCTAAAAGAGAATTTGCTACCTAAATACACAAATATATATCTATATTTATTTATTATAGGATATTATGCAGAAAATGTTAAAATTGCAAAAGCCTGGTGTATGATCTTTAAGAAAGACATAAGATTCTTTAGTACAGAGTTTACTAACACTATTGCAGATTTTAAGTTTATCAACAATATTTCTAGAAGTATTGTTAATTTTATCAACACAATTAATATTGTTAATATCTATCTTATAACTTTTAGTCAAATTGGTTTTGATTTGTGCATTGTATTCTTTGGGATTAAACTTGTAAAAATTAGTACTTCTATCAGATTTAACAAATATTTGGTTGGATTTATTTATATCCTTAACTATACAATCTAAATGCCTCTGAAACTGATTCCTATTTTTATGAAAAGTGATGTCATTTATAGTGTTTAGAAGATCAGTTTCAAAGCCGTTTAAGCATTCAATGAGACATGTAGTTTTTAAACTCCTAAATACATAAGGATCTGATATATTTGAGACATCACGATCAAGAAGGAAGAAGAGGGCTTTCCATCTCATTCTTCTGAGCGGATCCTCAGTCTTTAAAACCAGTTTTTCAAAATATCTCCATTTATTTGTGATGGGAATGTTTTTTAACAAAATTCCAAAATTGATCTTTTCCATGATAAACTGACCGATGGACTCAATACACCAAAAATGTGTAGACAATTAGATAAGTCCTACCAGAAACTGGCACAAATATATTATAGCTCTAGTTATCTTTTCGATGCTTGTTGGCAGAAGAAATAAATGCAAATGATGCTCAACCCTAAGTGATTTTGATATGTTTCTGGTGTTTTATCCTAAAATAAATAATATTGCTCTAGTTTGTATTAAGCCCGTCTTTTTAATGTTACAAACATTAGAATTTTACTCTATTCATTCTCATCTCATATATATATATATATATATATATATATATATATATATATATATATAAAGAGAGAGAGAGAGATGTGTGTATGCACAGTGACTAAACATTAATACCACATATAAAATGCAACACTAATTGCCTTTAAGCCTACCAAACCAACAACTCAGAAGGATGCCTGGTAGGAGTTAATGTAAATAGATTATTAGAATAAATCACATAAACATTAGAGCATCAAAGAATAATCCAGTCAAAAGAGAAAACATGGAAGAAGACAAAAGAACAAGAAAAAAGGTTAAAAAAGACACCTACCTTAACTTAAAATGTCCAATGCCTCCAGAAATCAAGCTAAAATAGAGCTGTTAAAATAACAAACCATTATAGATGTTTGTTGTTTATATATATATATATATATTCCTACCTATGAAAATACTCTTATTGCCTCATTAAATATTTGATCTTAACAACTTCAATAATATTGCATTGATAATCATATATATGACTACATTATTTAAAGAATTAAAAGGGTACAACTAAAAAGATTTGTAACTGACAAACGTTTCCATTTCACTGAAGTAGATGTTAAATACATGAGAGTATTATCACCAACTTCATCTCTCAATTTCTCACTTAAAACAAGCACTATCTCCGATTTGTCTTTTCCATCTTTCTTCATGATCAAAATGGAATCAGCCATTATTTATGATGTATTGGCAGGGTCTAATATAAGTTTCAACTCAGAAACAAGCAGAATTTTATATATATATATATATATATATATATATATATATATTTTTAAGCATTTCATCCCTAGCAAGGTGGAAAGCTACTAGCACGCAAGGAGTTACAAGGGATTTGGAGCGAGAGCAGATAGGAATGATAGAGTAGAGGATGAGGAGAAGGATAGTGGATAGATCAAGGCAACTGGAGATGTCAATTGACATTATATTTGAATATTTGGAGATTAAAGCTATCAGGGAAACAGGAAAATGGAAGGGAGTTCCACAGGTGAGAAGGGCGAGACATGAAGCTATTGGAGTAGAAGAGGCGGCTACGTTTAACAGTTTCAACAGTGAGAGGGTGATAGCAGGATGCCAGCTTCATAGAATGCTTGAATTTGCGAAGTCTTGGAACCAGCAAAAGCAGCTTATTGGAGCAATTACCATGAAAGTATTTATAAAAAAAAGATAGAGAGAGGCAACATGTCTGTGAGAGAGCAACTGCAGATGAGAAGCCAGATCAGGGCCAATTATATTGCATATCCATATACAGTGTAACCCGGATATAAGAGAGTTGTCGGGACCAGAGAAGAAGTATCTTATATCTGGGTTTCTCTTATATCCGGGTTTGGTCTATTTTGCTTAGATAAGTATGGCTCTAATTTGGGACCAGAGAAAATCTCTCTTATATCCGGGTTTCTCTGTGTGTGTATATATATATATATATATACACACACACACACACACACACACCATATTAAAAAATTATTCAACTGAAATATAATACAGCTAATTATTACAATACTTTACTCAATTTCTTTCAGAGCCACATAATGTGAAAGTTTTTTTTTATATTTTACTAAAATCTGCTTGTCAAACTAGAAGTTTCACAGTGATAAGCAGATTATCAAACACATGAAAATTGGTTGGTTCTATTGTTTGCATGTATTTTGCCATCTGTGTATAGCAAATATATGCAAACAATGAAACTGGCCAATTTATAAATGCCTTATGATCTATCACTGCTTTTAGTAGCACACGTGCTTTAGAGGTTTTTAATGAGATCAAAAAAACATAGTAATGATGACAATGAAATTAAAACAGAATAAATGTAAACCATATAAGAATTTAACAGTTTATCAAGGCCAGCAGAACTTCTGCCAACAAGCACCCAAAAGATAACTAGAGCTATAATATATTTGTGCCAGTTTCTGGTAGGACTTTTCTAATTGTCTACATATTTTTGGTATATTGAGTCCATCAGTCAGTTATATCCCATGTGTGATACATGCTTAGGCGATCATGTATCTTTTGATACATGAATGACGAGGCAGATTTTTTCCCGCAGTAGATTGCCATTTCTTTTCTGCGGTAAACCAGTTTCGATCTAAGGCTATAGAACCTGGTCTGTCCTGCTATTTACCCAAAAGTGGTGGGAGAAGAAGAGGATTCATACCTTTCCCAAGTATATTAGCATGTAAGTGAATGTAATGGATTCGACTGAAATCCAAACTTGGCTCTCCAATTCCTCAATCCGAGCTGCTATCCATTATGCCACCATACCTCCTTCTAAGTCAGTTATGTGCCATAGGCGATCATGTATCTTTTGATACATAACTGACAAGACATATTTTTTTCCCGCAGTAGGTTGCCATTTCTTTCTGCGGTATACCAGTTGCCATCCAAGGCTAAAAACCCGGCCTGTCCTGCTATTTATCCATAGCTGGGGGGGAGAAGATTCATACATTTCCCAAGAGTATTAGCCCATAAGTGAATGTAATTGATTTGACTGATTGATCTTTTAACATCTCTCTATATTTCTGAGAGACATATTTCTTCATATTGTTCAGACACATCTTTGTCATATTCACAACCTTTTGACCATTGTATGTTAGGACCTTCTTTCAAACTTTAATCGGATAGATTGTTCCTAATGTCAGTAACCATTTTTTTTTTTTTTTTTTTACCAGAGCTCGTATTACAATATTTGTTATTGACGAATAGCCTTTCCTGGATGGTTCAGTTTTAGTTCATTCCCTTTTAGTAACACAACTCTCCAAATTTTTGTTTACCCCCTACTGTGACCAGATATTGAACCTGTAACTCTTTCAATCAAGTCAGTTTTGAATAACTTCAGCCAACACTTTTATCCCCTGGTCATGTGGGGGCATCAGGAAATTAATTTTTGGGACTAATAAAACTAATGCCTCCTTAATGTTTCTTACCAGAGCTCATATTACAGTTTTTATCTTTGTTGTACAATGGTCGAAATGTTGTGAATATGACAATAAAAATGAGGACAACAGTTTGAACAATTTAAATAGAGTAACTTGCTATAATACACACACACACACACACACACACGGTGCGATGGATAAATTGTCATCTAAATTACACAAAAATGAAAATAAAACTGGCATCTCATTTTAACAGATATATTTACCAAAGTTACAAAAAAAAATATCTTGAAATGCTAAAGAGTGAATACCTTCAATAAAATCGCCATTGGCTTCAATCATGGCCTCAAGATGACTTCAGAATCTTCTGTATCTCTTCTGTATGGTCTCCATATTTAAGTTGGTGAATGCTATCATAATTCTTGCCTTCAGTTCATCTTTAGTGTTACAAGGAATTTTGTTGGTCTCTTGCTCAACTGCATCCTACACATAATAATCAAGAGGGTTGCAGTCTAGGGAGATAGGTGGCCAAATGTAAGGGGTGATATCATTACAGAAATTGCCTAACAGCCATGACTGTGTTCTCCTGCTTGTGTGGCATGGTGTAGAGTCCTACTAAGAGACACAGTCTTCCAGTAGCCACCCTCTTGATCCAAGGCAACATCACCTCAAGGAACTTGATGTAGGTCTTCGTGTTGAGTCTGAGACCCTCAACTACAAATTTGGGAGATCTTTTCTTATCAGAATTGTTCTCAGATTGACACATACACTCTGAAATATTAATCTTGGAGAATCAGGCAAGAATACCATTTGGTACAACAAGGTGTTTCAAAATTTCTTGTAGAGTGAATTGGGTCAAGGCAACAATTTACTCATCGCTGACTGTATAGCCATGTGTGTTTATATATATATATATATATAATATGTGTATTATGTATATATACATATATATACATCTCCATATATGTCTGTATTTATATATATATATAATATATATATAAGGTTGGTGCAAAAATAATGACAATAATGTCGTTTTTTGACATATTAACGTCAAAAAACGACATTATTACGTCATTATTTTTGCACCAACCGTATATATATATATATATACACACACACACACACACACACACACAAAATATATAACAAGACAAATACACACACTTCCTTATACTCTGGCTTCAATCTTCAAAATTCATTCAAGAACCATCATAGGTGAATGGAATCAAGAAAGAAGAGAGAGAACAAACTCGTGTCTGATATTTCTAATTAATGTAACCATTTGACAGGCTCCTAGAAAAAGAGTGGGAAAACTTGACTTTGTTATGCACTGGAAAAAGACTTGTACATGGGTGGATTGCAATACCCACTTGTACGTTCATTGACCAATTAGAAGTTGATATTTCCTGAAAATCTGTATGAAGCTGGGTAAGCTCTTTGATCCACTTTTTGCACAGATTTTTACAAAATTCAACAGTGATAAGAAAGTGGTATCGGGATGCTAAACTACCTTTATACCGAAAAGAAGTCGGTTAAAATTGTATAGTTCTTTATGAGTGTTAATTGTTTAATAGTTTTGAGCACTCTTCATCTACTTGTAGGTAAGCGTCCGAAAGATCTGAGAAAAAAATTACCACCATTTAATTTGGCAAGAATTTACTTTGCACTTGGTAACGAGTAGTTATATTGTTTTAAACTTTCAATTAGACCCATTGAAAAATCAGCACATATGCTGATTTTTTTTTTTTTTTTTTTACGTAAACTGTTGGTGACGCCCATTCAGAATACTCTACTTTTGATATAACTCCTAATTTTCTAATCTAATTCCTTATTAAGTTCTAATGTCGCAAAAGATGTCAGAGTTAGCTCCTCCTTAATTCCCTAATTGTTCACTAGGGGTCGCTCTCCCTACACTATAAATACTGGTCAATTTCTCGCCTCGTTCTCTTTTTACTTTGCATTTCAGCGGACACATTTAAAAATGTGATCTCTCGCAGAAATCTGCGTTTTCGTTCACTTGTGGGAAAACGCCATGAAACACACATACACGTACGTACGAACATTCACCAAAATACAAACTCTTTACGTTCACACAAACACAAATGTTGATGTCTTTGTCACTTGTAAATTTTGTTGTTTAATACATATATTTATTGACATATATCGGTCTTGTTTGTTTTCTTTACATTTTCGGTTGGAATCAACTTGAGTCCGCATTGTTCTTGTAGTTGGACCTCCTTCTCTAGCAGGAATAAACAACACAAGTCCTTAATTTAACAACACGTAAACCCATACGAACCTCTACAAAGGTACACTTCTTTATTTATTTAAATACCGGTGTTAGATTCTCTTTTACTTCAAATTTAGATTTTGTTTTAGTGCCTGTACCTAAACCTTCTGAGAAGATTCTGGAAAACTCTTTTTTTAATTCTTTCTTTAATTCTTCAGTTGCCGTATTAGCACACGAGGTAACAATATTTATTTTGTTGCAGAATGGGAACTCCTATAGATCAGCTAATGCAATTCAACCTGTTCCAAATAAATTAGATGTATTCTTTAATACAAACACAATTGTTTTTTGTTTTTTTTTAGCTTTAACAATAAAAGAAATGTTGCAGGTGAATTCACCCATAAAGTTCAATTTCTTCCCTGCAACTCCACGAGTAATTTTCCCAGAAGTTAATTTTCTACATGTCTGTTCACTGATAATGGTGATATCAAACTGTGTCCAGTTGTAGTTTTATTTTTACATTATTAATTTTAACAAAAACAAATTTTCTTCTTTCAAGATGTTTCTAGCTCAGTTAAAGACACGTTCGCCGAAGTTTTTATATATATATATATATATATTTTTTTTTTAACTCTGTTTTTAACTTTACACAATGTATTTACCACATTTACATACGTTCTGTTATGGACCGTGGGGTGATGAATATGTATTGTAGAACACCACATGTGAGTAGAATTTCCTGCTAGCCGGTCCAACTACATGAGAAAGTTGGACCTTAATTAAGTCCAAAGAAAAACAAACAAGGCTGATAAATATATGTAATATATGTAAACAAATATATGTATTAATAACAAGTTAAAGTTTAAAAGTTACATGGACAGAGTGCGTGTGGAGAATATTATGTGTATGTGTTGTGGTGAGTGTTCGTACGTAAGTGTATTGTTCTTAGCGTGTTCCCAGAATTTGGGAAACGCTTTATCTGTGAGAGATCACATCTGCGAGGTGGTATAAGGCTGAAGGCTTGAGGAAAAAAAAGAGATCGAGGTGAAGGGTCACCCAGTATTTATGGCCAGGGGAGAGAGAGACCCCTGGTGAAGGGTTAAGGAGCTAACTCCGACAGTTACTTTTTCTTTTTTTTTTTTCCATTTTTTTTTTTTTTGTATTTGCAATGAGTACTTTTGTTCAATCTTTCCACATTCATAGTATTTTTTGTTCTTGTAAAAACAATTACTTTTGAAACCGTAGTATTAAGTATTGAAAAAGGTCTATAATTTTTTTTTTTTTTAATGGACGGACGTTATGGACGTGTGAAATGTCTTTATCTTCAATCCTTGCAGCATCAAGTTTAACAATGCGCTGACACTCTTCGGCTATTTTCTGGAGAGCTAACTTGGGATTCATTACTCATTTAGCAAGTATACTGGATCTTATTTCCGCATCCTTATTAGCAGGTTAAGCCCTTTATGAATATAGGCATTTAAATAAATCCAGTGCTAATTCATTCAATTTAAATTTCTCATTCACGGTTCACTACTCCTGCATAAGTGACAAAATCTTCGTTGTCACCTTTTACTAAGTTATTGTCAACGCTCCTCTCACTGAAAATTTTCGATAGTAATAATATAGTTTCATTAAAATTTCCCCCACCTGGTTTTTTGGTAAAATAAAATTCACACACTTTTCATGTTCCGTAGAATACAGTTTTCTTAATAATAATAAGACAACTTTTTTTTTTCGTCATCCTAGTGTAAACAATCCTTTTTGAAAGTTTCTTTGTATCTTCTATAATAAGCTGGAAATGTTATTCCTTCATCTGGATTGTATAAAAATTCACTAATTGAATTTGGCGACAACATCTGGTTCTGGAGTAAATAAATCTGACGTTCTTTCCTCCGTAGTTTTATTTAATAATAATTCCAGAACTTTCTGTTGCTGTTATATTGTAATTGTTGTTCCAACATTTGAATCATAACAGATTTTAATTCTTCTATTTTCCGTAGTCTGCTAAATGAATTTTTGAATATTCTCGCCTGATTATTTATCTGTATTTTTGTGAATATTTTGTAGTTTCACCTATGGAACTCTTGTGAAGTGGTAAATATTTACTGGAATATTCTATTTTTATTACGATGTATTTTTTTCCTTCGTGGGTTCAAGGCAAATCCTCATTCGCCACTTTGGTAATCCGTTTACGCGTACATAATACAAGTTTACAAGTAATAACAGAATTACTTCAATGTAAAATAATAAAGTATTTACTTATCAAAAGCAATTAAAATACATAACAACAAAGAAGTAAAGACAAAGAGCCAACAGAAAGAATTATTAATTATTGATTACTTATCAACTAATACACGACTGCGTAGAGC
>OZ010606.1:56154277-56159277 GCA_963932145.1 Acanthosepion lycidas | reverse complement strand
TTAAAAACACTGAAAGACATTAAAAAGCTCTAAATTTAGTATCTTTTAATATCTTTCTGTTTTTTTAGTGTCTTTTAACCCTTGACATACCAATTCTTGGTCATCAACATTGTTTGCCAAGCTGGGGTTACCAGAGGAGCCCATGGGTTTTCTTTTATTTTTCAGTGTTGTGGGATGTTTCGCGAAATAAGTTTTCTGCCTTTTTGAAACTATTAGGTTGGTGCAAAAATAATGTCGTTTTTCTTACATAGTATATATATATATATATATATATATATATATAAGGTTGCTGCAAACATAATGTCATCTTCTCACATAGTAACATATGTGAGAAAAAAGACATTTTTGCATCAACCTAATATGTTTCAGCATATTCAAAAATATTTTTATGTATTTCAACAGTAGTAATAGCAAATAAAATATAATCCATATGTTCTTATTCATAAAATAATGTTTTCATGTTTTACATTCTGATGTGAATATGGTATAAAAAATAACAGCTGTATAATTTCACAAAAATAAATGGCACAGATTCATCTTTTCCTGTTGCTACAGTCCTAAGCTTATGTCACAATTGTGCTGGTCTTTCTGTGTATCTCAGTGAAACCTTTGCATTCACAACAGATTGTGTTGACTTTCCAATTGTTGTTTCTAGGACAATAGCAGCATTTTTCATAATTGCAGCTCAGCTGCTGCCCTGATGTTGATGGTGTGCATTCGGTTGCAATGTTGTATACAAAAAATACTCCCACAGCTTCAATGGCTCTGACAACTAGAAGATGGAGACCATTTGGATTGCTTGCCCTGTGCAGAATGTTGGGCTTTGTCAGTTCCTTGCCTAACTTCAATAGGAATTGATATCTGTTATTTTTCAGGCAGCAGTTCCAGCCTTTGTTTTTCACTATCCAAATTATGAAAGTATTTAGAGCTCCAGTATCTAGCATGGTCATGAAAAACTCTCAGAGGTCATCTTGAGGTATGTCTGGCACAAGAATATTCTCTTATCAGTTTGTCTGCATTGTCCATCTTGCCTTTGGTGTGGTTGTATTCAAGTATCATATTGGACTTCTTGTGACTTTCATTGGATATGGAATAAAGAAATTGAGTCGAAAATACAGAATTTATTTTGTTTTTCTTCAGGATGTAGCTGACCACTGCTACCCAATCTGAGAAGATGAATTTAATTGACAGAAGGTCTCTACCTTTTTCAGCTGTCATTATTGCAAGAACGTCAGGCTTTTTTTTGCTCTTGATGTTCCTGTAATAGTAATGTTGTTCTGCAAAAACAATTCGGCAATTAGCTTGCATGTAACAAAATTGTCTGTCATCATACATCTGCCAGATCCAAACAATGGTTACATCAAGTCACACACTATGCAGTGATCCAAGTTTTTCTCTGGTGCATTTCCTGGAAGCTTTCCAGTGTTGAAGCTTGCAAGTTGACTGAATATGACGTCTTCACATCTGCAGCTGCCAAGACCCTGGTTTTGATTTTATTTTGATGAAACGATTTTACATAAGTCTAATTATGTATTTTTTATCTTAAGCTGGTGCAGGACACATACATAAGTCAAGAAAAAATTAATTGTTATAGTTACAGCAGGATCATTATTAATGTCACTCTTGGGTCCTCTGAGGACCACCATTGGGACGTTAAGGGTTTATAACTTTCAGTGTTCTTAGTGTCTTTTAATAACTTTCAGTGCCTTTTAATACATACTGGGAGTTGTAATATTTCATGCATTTGTATCTCAGAATCTCTTTGCTGCTCTCTCAGCCTCAATAAAAAGAATAATAATCATAATAATAATAATAATAATAATAATAATAATAACAACAATGTCACATTCATTACCAGGCATTTGATAGTCAATTGTCTGGCTTGAATCAGTTGGGTATGTCCCTCAGAGGCTGACACAACGTCTATGAGCAATAGTTGTTGGGTAGCACTGCAGCTGGATATCAAGGGAATTTTTTTTATGTTTGAAAGCTGTGACAGCCAAGGTGATTTGGGAGTCATACGGAGATACTTGAAGGCACCGTCAATCAGTGTGCATTTTCTCCTTTGCATATTTTTCTATTCGAGTTTCCATCCTAACACCAGGCTTAAAATTCTGACAAGTAATATAATTAACTCATTCAAGTATAATTGGTTTTGTTTTGTATGTTTTACGGTATATCAACATCAATGGGTTATTTAATGCCAACAACATTATTTCGCTGGTAATATTTTGTTTTTGTCAAAAAGCTTTTTCTGGTAATATTTTTCCTTCAAAACTATATTGCTGGTAATAGTTTTTTTTTCTACAAAAATTTATTGCTGGTAATATTTTTAAGAAGTATTTCTGGTATTAAAACCTATAAGTTACTCAAATTAAAATATTTCTATCTGGGTCCCACCTGCAAGCTTATATTCTCCTTTTATCAAAACCTGCCACCATATTGCACAACTTTCAATGGTTCTCTCTCCTTCAGTACTATCAATTATAATAAATTAATTAATCCAGATCGAAGAGATCTGATCTGTTTGTAGGATTTGAGAAGAATACTAAGAAGAATACTGAAACTCAATTACTGGGTGCGATGGGTAAATTGTCACCATTTTATGTTTTTAATTTTGCACATGCATCTTGCATGTTTTTGATTTTGTTGACTGCACAGTATAGTGGGGTAACTTAGGCACTGTGAGAAAAACAAGCACCATGACACAATTCTCTCTGCCAGAAATTTGGAAATGGCATGCTGTACTGCTTGGCATTCATGCTGGAAACTCAAATACAAACATTTCAGTGTTTGGGTGTCAATTTAACAACAGTGCAGAGTATTCAGAAAGAGTTGGATGAGTCGAATGGTGATTACAAAGTTGTTTGGAATGTTCATTAGTGATGGCTATGCTATGCCTCCATTCATTTTCCTATAGGGCCTTAGACTGTACAAGGAGGCTTACATCAAGTGCCTTGAGGAGGTATTGCTGCCCTGGGTTAAGAAGGTGGCTCCAGAAGACTCTATATCTGGCAACAAGACTCTGCACCATTCCACACAAACAAGATTACCCAATCAAGGCTGTCAGGCAATTTCTGCGAATTCATCACTCTTTACATCTGGCCACCTCACTGCCCAGACTGCAGCTCCCTTGATTATTACGTGTAGTTTGCAATTGAGTGAGACACTAACAAAACTCTTTATAACACCCAAGACAAACTGAAGGCAAGGATTATCGCAGCATTTGCCAACTTAAACAATAAGACTATCCAGAATGGTTGCAGAAGATTCTGAAATTGTTTGCAGGCCATGGTTGAAGCTAATGGGGATTTTATTGAATAAATTTACTCTTTCATATTTCAAGATATTTTTTGTATAATTTTGGTAAATATACGTATGAAAATGAGATGTCAGTATTATTTTCTTAATTTATCCATCACACCCTGTATAATCTACAAGTGAATAATGATAAACACGGCCCCTGGAGGATGAATTATTTTCCACTAAACAACCATTTTCCTACAAATCATTGACAATCTCACTACTATATTGCAATTTTCATGGCAGATGTTTAGACAAGCTATACTCTTTAGTTCCACCAGTCTAGACCTTCATATCCAGAACCAGCTGTGCCATATTGACTCAGCATTTTTTTTCCTTTGTATTCCATTGGTAAGGAAGATGATGTACTCAGACAGCTTTTTCGTCTGGACTGTTACGTTGTGAAACAATCTCCTGAGACAATTTTTCACTGATCCTCACAATTTTAACCATTTCATGTCTAGGGTCAATCATTATCGATCCTAAATATCTACGTGCTCTTCTTCATCTCTCCTTCGTCTGGGTTGTTTGTTTAATGGCATATCAACTCCTTATGGGTCATTTACTGCCAAAATTGAATTTTCTTGGAAGTTTTGGTAATTTTTCTTTTTACTATTAAGAGCTATAGTGGGAAACTTTTTGTTACCACTAAAATATATTGCTGGTATTTTTACTATAAAAAGGTATTTTTAATACTTTCATTGTGTTTCACTATTATTTGGGTGTTCCCTATTTGCCCATAGCTTGAACCCTAACAGGTGCTATCACCCCGGGTCCAGTTGGACATCGGAACAACAGCAGTTAAGAGGTGGTTTCATGCTCCTTGAAACCTCCTGATCAGAGGCTTTGCTGCCAGATCTAGTTTATCATCATACCGAGGACATTGCTCCTTGTATGCTCTTACAACAACGTCATTCAGTAAGCCTCTACATTGAATGGCTCTTGGGCCTCGTATTGCATGAAGAATAGTATAAAAAGATAGACTATTCAGCTTACTGTTGGTAGTAATTTTTCTGTGAGTGGCTTTCACCTGCATTGGAAATGATGATTCATCAGCCAAATTTATTGTCGTCTTCTGCATTCTTCTTTTGATTGTCAACAGAAACTCAGACTGCAAAATGTTAAGAGTTTCAAATTGGAAGAGAAGCAAATCCGTAACAATGCACTTATGGCCATTATTTACACAATAGAAAATGGTTGTTTGTTTTGGATGTGTTTGGTCAAGTTGTGGCCTTTAGTTATTGTTATTTATTGTTATGGATGAAATATTTGTTTATCATGTTTTTTTTTTTATCATGTTTTTTGTATTCTGTGGATGTTAGAAGGTGTATGCTTAATTGGAAGCAATGAAATGATAAAATTAAGCATTTCTATACTGGAAACATTCGACATTCATTAACCAAGCAGTACTACTGTCAGTTGAAATTTATAAAATCTTTCTCTGAAAACTGCTTTTCAGGAAAATAGTCCAGTTATTGTTCTTTCTAGTCTTGTTTGGAGTTTCCTTCCTTTTGTTTGGAGTAATGTGGAACATCAACATCTTGATAATGATATTATTTCGTGGCAGAATTCCAAATGAACGTCGGAGTTATCAATGAGATGTAGCATGTCTAGGCCTCTCACCACATTTATTTAATTTTTGTTTAGGAACCCAAACTGATATAAGAATAAAGGACAAGGCGAAAGTATCAATATAT
>OZ010606.1:56129128-56144128 GCA_963932145.1 Acanthosepion lycidas | reverse complement strand
TGCAATATGAACATTGGTAAAAAATGATGCTGAAAACATTAGGTTTATAATATCCAGAAATTCATATACAGATGTTCTCAAGGACACATGGCACAGTGAATAAAGGTGTTAGTTAGTTCCAGTGACAAGACCCAAAGTTCAATACCTGGTTATGGCAGTGGAGAACTTGGAGAGGGGAATTAACAGGAGATAACTGACAACTGACATCCATTAAAACATGGCACGTGGAACTAGAACAGTCTACCCCAGTGATCAAAATAGAGGGTTCAGTTCGACATTCCAACCATCTGAAGAAGGCAGGAGCGTACAATGGCCGAAACGTTGTAATAAATATGGCGACAAAGATGAGGACAATAGTCCGAATAATGTAAATGGTGTACATAATACCTCATCTCAGAAATATAGACAGATACTGAAAGGCCGAAACGTTGTAATAAATATGGTGACAAAGATGAGGACAATAGTCCAAATAATGTAAATAGTGTATATAAAACCTAATCTCAGAAATATAGACAGATACTGAAGATCCCTTTTGTGTTCATTGATAATTTTTTTTTTAATTTCATGTTTCCCCAATGTATTGTGAGTAGCAGTTCTAACAATTTATTTCATTTTATTTCACCTGCTTCAAAATTATTATCTGTATTTTTGGTTCTTTTTTATATCCATAACAATTTTGAATGTAATTGTAATTATTTTGGTGTTTAGATTGGATAAATTGATTTTGGATAGTGAATGTTATGAACTTAGTAGGTAGTAGTATTATGTGTCTATTTCTATTTAGTCTAATGTCATTGATATTGTTGTTAATGTTATCTTTTTTGAAGTTACATATCTTGTATGCCTTTCTCTTAGCATTGTGGATAAAATAATAAGGATATGTAGATTCCTATGGATATTTCTTCTTTGGCTAAGTATTGCAGACTGCGGTTTATAGTGCTCTTAAATAGAATCTTGTAATTATTCCAGATTTGGTCTTGTTACAGTGGTGGGAATAAAAATTAATTATCTCATGCTTGTTGGTAGATAAACATCAAACTGAAGTTTTTTATTATTTTTATATAGTAGGTAATCTGTTGTTAGAATATAATAATTTTTTAATAATATTTTGTCATAGAAATTCATTGCCAATGATTTTAATGTAGAAATGCATTGTCAGTTTTCACAAATTAATGCAATCATTGACAGAATTAAGCTAGAAATAAAAGAAATAATACTGAGGAGGAACAGTGGTTCCAGCAGGATATTGCTCCTCCTTCGACTGTTACATGGCATGTCTTCATGAAATGTTTGGGGAGTGTCTCATCAGCTGCAAAGCTGAAGTGGAATGAGCACCTCACTCGCCTGACCTGAACCTGCCAGATTTCTTCTTCAGGGGGTTCCTCAAGGACAACATCTTTGAGGGCAATCCTTTCACCACTGCTGTATTGAAGGCAGTCATCACTGAGAAGATTCAAATGATCACCCAAGAGGAATGTGCATGTGCTATCAGCAAATTTGCATTCAACAGTGTCTTCAACTGAACAGCTGACATCTGGAGCATATACTCTAGCACTCTTCTTGACATTTTTGGTTCATGTTTGAGTTTAAATGGTTGCAGATCCTAAAATGTTATCCTTTTACCTTTATTCTATCATTTGTAGTCCTTGATTTGTGCCAAATCATTTTGTTTCAAAAATGGTAAAACAGCCTGTATATATACACATGCACATTATTTTGGGGCAATTTTGTTTTCCATAGAAAGGCATTATGAGTGATCTTACATTATATATTTATATGTCCTAAAATCAGAACATTCCAGTAAACATTTTTTTAATTCCTCTTCTTACCTTACTTATATACTAGAATTATTTTCAGGGTTTTTATAAGATTTAGTTTTTGGTGATGGTCAAAAGCACTGATGAAAATGCAGGGCCAACATCACTAACTTATTTCAGATCACATGACTGCACTCCCTTTATTTCTACCCATGGATCAACGCAAGTAATGCAGCTGCATTTACATCTTAAGCCTCCCCACAATACACATACACACACACACACACACAAAAGTATTTGTTTTACCCCTACACATTTTCCAAATTATTTGTTTTTAATTTTTTTGTTTATTTTCTTTACTTAGAAATTTTTTCTTTCCTTTTTTTTCCTTCTTTTTTTATTCTGCCCTTTCTCTTTGAAATCATTTAATGATTTAAAAGCAAGGAAATAAAGCCACTAAGACACAAGGGGTTACTGAGTGTGACAATATGAGAAGAAAACATAAAACAGAGACAATATCAGAACAAGAATTAAGAAGAAAATGGCTGACATTGCATTTAAATATTTGAAAATCAAACTTGACTGGAAAGAAAAGTTCCTCAAGCAAGAAGTCTTGGAGAAGGAAATGTTAGCATAGAATTTACTTAGTTACATTTAGCCATTTCAACTGTAAAATGATGAGACCTAGTTGCCAATCTAGTACTGTACTTAAATTTATGAAGTCTAGGTCTGGTTTGGTTTGTTTTGTGGCATATCAACCACAATGGGTACTTTAATGCCAACAAGATTTTTATTGTTGGTAATATTTTCACCAAAAATGTATTGCTGATATTAAAACCTATTTTTACTCTTTCATAATGTTTTGACCCCAGTTTGGGGGTTAACTATTTGCCCATATCTGAGACTTGAACAGGTGCTACTATGCTGGGTCAGGGTGGACCTGGGTACACCAGCAGATAAGAGGTGGTTTCACGCTTCTCAAAACCTCCTGATCAGAGACCTTGCTGCTAGATGTAGTTTATTGTCATACCCAGGATGGTAAGTCTAGGCACCAAAGTGAAAAGCTCATCAGAACAATTGCCATGAAAATATGTATGGAAAAGGCATGGTGGGGAAAGTAACTGATGCCGAGATGCCAGGTCAGGATCAATAACATTGCAGATTCTTCTCTGTATTTTATCAAGAATATCTAAATACATAAAAGCACCAGACAATGTGGCAGCGATATTCAATGCAAGAACAAATGGTAGACTTATAAATGCATAAGATAAATTCTGGCAAGAAAAACTGACACAGTGGACCAATTTTCCTCAGAGGAAACCTAGCAATTGATCCTATGTAATCTTTCCACTTCAGAAATTTTAAGAATGAATGGAACTGCAAAACCGATGCTAAAAATCAGGAAAGGCCAGCACATAATGAAGAAAGAAACTAAGAAGAATCTTACACTCACAGAGCACATTGAAGGCAAGACAAGTCTGAGTATATGAATTTTGAACGAAGACCACAAATATTAATGGTAATATAACAAAACATTTGGCATTCATTGACTGAGCAACCAGTGCAACTTTTGAAAGAAACTTAGGTTGGTGCAAAAATAATGTCGTTTTCTATGTGAGAAAACGACATTATTTTTGCACCAACCTAATAAAATCTTAAAACAGTTTTTCAAGAAAATAGGTTTCACAAGCCCAGTAACAATTATAACACTTTCCAGTATCGATGGATGCTTCCTCCCAAACCTTTTGTTTGGAGTGGTGTAGAACATCAACACCTTGTTATTATTTTCTATTTGCATTACATCTGCTATCTATTTTAGTTGAAAGTCCAGAAGTGAGGTGGTTTCTGTTATTTGGTACAATTCTTTGATTCTGGTTCTGTAATGCCAATTCACAAGGTTCGAAAATGAATGGCCCTCACTAAGATCTACAGATTTCATTCACTGGAAGCCATTAAAGATTACTTAGAACAAGAAAAGACAAGATAATGTGGAGATCCATGATCACTTACATCAGGAAAAGATATAAAACATAGGAATAAAGATACATGGATGAAGCACTATCTGTCTAAATTTCTGAGATGAGTCATTGTAATTATTTACATTGTTCGGTCTGGTGTTCTCATCTCTTTTGTCATGTTCACAACGTTTCGACAGTTGTATTCATGGGTCTTTTTCGGGTGATTCTTTTATAGTTGAAATCGCTTAATGTAACTAAGTAAATTCTATGCTAACAGTTCCTTCTCCCACACTCCTTACTTGAACTTTTTTCTTGTTTGATTTTCAAAAATTTAAATGCAATATCAGTCATTATCTTAATTCTTGTTCTGTCAGTCATTATCTTAATTCTTGTTCTGTTAGTCATTATCTTAATTCTTGTTCTGTTAGTCATTATCTTAATTCTTGTTCTGTTAGTCATTATCTTAATTCTTGTTCTGTCAGTCATTATCTTAATTCTTGTTCTGTTAGTCATTATCTTAATTCTTGTTCTGTTAGTCATTATCTTAATTCTTGTTCTGTCAGTCATTATCTTAATTCTTGTTCTGTCAGTCATTATCTTAATTCTTGTTCTATCAGTCATTATCTTAATTCTTGTTCTGTTAGTCATTATCTTAATTCTTGTTCTGTCAGTCATTATCTTAATTCTTGTTCTGTCAGTCATTATCTTAATTCTTGTTCTGTCAGTCATTATCTTAATTCTTGTTCTGTTAGTCATTATCTTAATTCTTGTTCTGTTAGTGTTGTCTCTGTTTAATGTTTTCTTCTCATATTCTGTCACACTCAGTAACCTCATGTGTCTTAGTGGCTTTATTTCCTTGCTTGGCATTAAATGATTAAAAAATTGTTCTGTCAATAGTATTCTTAACATTTGTCTATAACAGGGATCACCAAACTTTTTCCACAGAAGACCAGATAACTGAGAGAATGATGAGCGCAGTCCAGATAACCATTTTGTTTAATACAATACACTGAATGCACAAAAAATAAAGACAACAAACATATTTATTTACCAAAAAGTTATCAAAGAAGACAACATTAGCAATAAAAAAAATTAAATCACACGCAGTGTGCACAAATCCAAATCTCACAAACTAAGCAGCAAAAAAGGTTAGCGAGATCTGTAAAACTGGTGTTTACCTTTTTAAATATAATCAATATTTGCTTTGGAATTGCTGCACCCAACCAAGAGAATTGCTTTCAAATGTTTATCAGTCAATTTCGTTTGATGTGTTGACTTTACATACTTCATTTTTAAAAATGTTTACTCAAAGACATAAGTTGTTATAAACACTAACACCACTGATTTTCTTAAAACTTATATTACTGTCAGAAACAAAAATCAGATTGGCCAAATTTTGAAATTTTATTTTACTTTTGTTGTGATAATTGATAATTCCATATAAATAATTATATTTTAGCTCATTTGTGGCACAATGCAGCAGCATGCCAAATGAAATAGTAACCCCTGCTCTATAGTAATACATTGCTAGCATTTCAAGTTTTTGTGAAGAAATTTCCCAGCATTCATTGCTATAGCAGAGATTAGTCATTATCTAGAGATTCCAATATTTTTTCTCTTTGGTCTTGAGAATATTATCTGATTACTTAATGTCTTTGTAATATTATTATTGTAAAGAATAATAAAAAAAACAAAGCTAAATCATCTGTATAAAATTATTGTTCATTCACCTCTGGACTTTGTCAGTTAATATTGGCATGATGGTGTGTGGCTTTGGGAGCTTTCTTGAAACATGGATCTCCTTTTTGCAAGGATTTGAGAATGTCTTTTCCTCCTTTGGATGTTTATGTATCTTCTTGATGTCAGATTGTTTAGCTTGGGTACATTCTAAGCACAGCTAGGTTAACCACCCCTTCACATATCAAGAGTAGCCATTGACATATTGGGAGACACAAACCTGCATGTGGTGGCTATGAATTCACTTTCCAGGCTAACCTTCTGTACATAAGAAAATGATTATATGCCCTGAAGGCCAAAAATAGATGGCACCTCAACTTCAGTCCCTTTTCCACTGCTGTGAAGTAACTTCCCTGTGCCTTTTCTATAAGTAGTTTCATGGTAATTGTTCTGATGAACTTTCTTTTATGGTACCTAGAGTTTATGAATTTAAGCATGGTACTAGTTTGGCGGGAAGGTCTCATAAATTTACAGTTGAATTAGCTAGATGTAACAGTAAGTTCTACACTAGCAGGTATTAGGTTGGTGCAAAAATAATATCGTTTTTTGACGTATTTTTAACGTCAAAAAACGATATTATTTTTGCACCAACCTAATACTTCTATTGCTAGAAAAAGTGTCATACATGCAAAATGTATGACACTTTTTCTAGCTTTTTGCTTTAAAACTTCAAAAATTTAAATGCAATTGCTATCTTCTGTCTTAATTCTTATTCTTTTATCATCCCCTCTCCTTAATAGTAATTTTCCTCATATTTTCTAATACTCAGTAACCCCTTGCATCTTAGTGACTTTATTGCCTTGCTTGAGATGAAATGATTAAGAAAAACGTTTGTGTCACATGCAGAAAAAAGAAAAAATGCCTCTCCACTGAATGAGATCAGCAAGTTCATGTAAATGAGCTACTTTTGACTGATTGTGGTTCAAATGTCACTGAGTGAAATGGATTGCATAGAAAAATAGGCTAATCCATTTCCATGATCCACAAATAGCAAACCATAAAGGGTCTAACAAACTGCTATAAAAGCAACTGACTTTGCCTGCCTAGGGGAGAAACTTCAAGGAAACTTGTGAGGTTTTTCTTATGTTGCAGTTGTGTTTCTGTCTTTGGGAAGAGTGCATCAAATAAACTGAGACGTGCTCAGTCCCAAGAAACATCTGCCTGAGGAAGTATTTCTCTCATTGCTGTAAATAGTGTGGGTCAGTAATAGTGCCAGTGTGACCGATGATTGTGGGGGCTGGACAGTTTTTGGACATGGCCTGAATGCATGCGCTTAGGCTCCACATATTAAATTGACCTTGTGTCACATCTTGCATTTGTGGAGAGGCGAGTAAATAATGAACCTTGTGATGCTGCATGTGAGCATATTGGACTTTGTGACTTAAGAAATCGCATTCATTCTTTTTACATTTTCTGAGACATCTGTCTCCTTATTGACATTAAATTTGATTCAGACCACCTATGTATGACAAGCCTCTCACTATTCTATTGCTATTTTAGGGAACATGCTCAGATGAGGGCTCCATTTTTTTCAGTCCCACCAACTTAGACCTATACAGCTACATCAGCAAAATCAAATCATTCCCATTTCTTCTGTATTCCAAATATAATGAGAAATCTTTACTCAAGAAGCTTTTTTCTGAGGTTTGCTACTTTGTGCAACTGACTCCTTCGTGGATGCTTTCTTAAACACTTCAATCTTAACACTGTCAGGTCAAGGGTCACTAATTATTGATCCTCCTGATTGTGAAATTTTCACCACCTGCGACCTCCTGTTTTGTTCATTCATCATAATAACCTTTTTAGCTGTAACCCTCTACCATTAGTGGATCGCAAGACTTGCACTGAGTGACTGTCCTGGGTATGACGATAAACTACACCCGGCAGCAAAGCCTTTGATCAAGCGGTTTTGAGCAGCATGGAACCATCTCTTATTTCTAAGTCCAACCTTACCCGAGGTTAGGATTCCAGCTATGGGCAAATACTTAATTCCCAAACTGGGGGCCAAAACACGATGAAAGTATAAACATTTTTATAGTAAAAATACCAGCAATACAGCTTCATAATAAAAACAATATTACCAGCAATATGTTTTTGTAAAAAAATAAAAATATAAAATTACCAGCAATACATAAAAGAAATTAATGCTGCCAAGAAAATTAAATTTCAGTATTACATTACCTGTAAGGAGTTGATATGCTGCTAAACAAACTGGACTAAATTGTACTGAGTGAACATTAGTATAAAAAGCATTTTTAGTTGTCTGTTAGTATATTAAACATACAGTTGAATTTTCATAGGTGCTTGATTTTAATCTCTCTGATATGTAAGTCACAACTTGAAGTGATCCTTTTGCTGAAAACCATGCATTGTCAATTCTTGAGAAAGTCCTTTCTTCTTGCTTTCTTTGGCTGGGTTTTTTAATTGTTATTTCAATTTTTCTGCTGAATCTTCCATCAATATAACAACCTTACTGTACAGTGCAAAAAAACTTCCTTCTATTTCTGCATGAAGCTGTTTGATCCAAGTACAGGCTAGGGATTATTTAAAGATTCTTTCCATCTAGATCAAGGTTTCCTTGAGAAAAGGAATTTTTTGTACCATATTTTATTGAATACTCTTGCACAATTAAACATATCCTGAAAACTGTGGGTGATTTTTTTTCCCATTGTCTCTTACAGTGTTCTTTAACTTTTTTTGTCTAATTTTTCTAAGAGATTTTTTATCATTTCATGCAAACAAGAAAGTAAGAGTCCCTAGGATACAAGTGGTTACAGAGAATGAAAGAAATGGTGAAATGATGAGACCTAACTGGCATTCTAGCATTGCACTTGAATTTGTGAAGGTTTAAAATTGCTTGTTGTAATAGTAATTTCTATGCTAATAATTTGTTCAATCCTACATCTTGCTTTCCTATCAACTCTGATATTCAAAATTTGAAATACAATGTCAGTTGTTACCTTCTGTCTCTTTGAATCTTGATATTTTATTTTTCTATTTATTTCACTCTCTGTAACCCCTATATCATAAAGAAACAATTTATAAAAAGAATTAAATAGCAATGTTAAAGTGATTAATGCCGAAATCACTTCACTAACAGAACTTAATGAGACATTAACTTACTATAAATTCCTTGAAAAATAAGATCCTTATATTTGAGTTGTTAGATGGAAGACACATGCCAACAATTTATCTTTAATAGATAAATACATATAACAAGAAAATTTTGTGGATTTCTAACTTTACAAAGTTCAAAAAAATTCTTCATATATTCAACTGTCAATAAATAGTATAATTTAAAAAGACATCTTTTGGTCAACACATTGTTCATTTCAGTATTTGCCTATACACATACATACATACATTTATATATATATATATATATATATATATATATATATATAAAAGAAAATTTTGCCCTGAAGATGTCAGTTTGAAATTGTCAAAAGTATTTGGCATGTGTCTTCCATCTTACAACAATTCAAATATAAGGATTTTACCATTCAAAGAATTGAAAGTAAGTTAATGTCTCATGAAGTTCTGTTAGTGAAGTGATTTCACCATTATTCACATAAACATTGCTATTTAATTCTTTGTATAAATTGTTTCTTTATGGCATAAAATATAAGCTGCATTCTCTCTCTCTCTCTCTCTCTCTCTATATATATATATATATATATATATATATATACATACACACACACACACACACACACACAGAGGGTTAAATTGTCACCATTTTATATTTTTAATTTTGCACATGCATGTTTGTCTTTAATTTTGTTGACTGCACAGTATGGTAAGGACAGTTTGGCATCATCTGTGGGTAAAAGACCACCATGACTCAATTTACTCCACCAGAAATTTGGAAACAGCCTACTGTATTCCTTGGAATTCATGCCAGAAGCTTCAGTATGAACATTTCAGAGTATTTGGGTGTCAATCTGAGGACAGTGCAGAGGATTCAGAAAGAGTTGGATAAGTCTGTGATTATGAAGGTGTTTGATGTGATCACTAGCGATGGTGATATTATGCCTTCATTCAGCTACCCACAGGGCCTCAGACTCAACACACAGGCCTACTGAGTTAACAGGGTGGCTGCTGAAAGACCACATGTCTGGCAACAGAACTCTGCACCATGCCACACAAGCAGGAGAACCCAGTCATGGTTGTCAGGCAATTTCTGTGACCACATCACCGTTTACATCTGGTCACCTAACTCTCCAGACTACATCTCCCTTTATAATTATATGCAGGATGTAATTGAGTGAGAGAACTCCTTCTAACACCAGAGATGAACTAAAGACAAGCATTGGCCAACTTAAGTACAGAAAAAGTCCAAAAGACATGCAGGAGATTCTGAAATCATCTGGAAGTCATGCTTGGAGCCAATGATAACTTTATTGAATGAATTTACTCTTTTATATTTCAAGATATTTTTGTGTAATTTTATTTTCACTGAATACCCACATTTGTAGACACCCTGTTTTTTAAATAGTGTATATTACATCTACTGGTCTTCATATTCAAAAAAACTTAAATAAACATTACCTCTGTTTGAAATAAATAAAACGTTGCCTCTGTTTGAAGTAATAAAACTGTTGGATTAAAAATAAATTCATTAATTCTTTAGAAATTTGTTTACATTTCTGATACGAAAATGAACAATCTGTACCTTCCTTTAAAAAGGAAATATAGAACCTTGCTTGGCTGTGATATACTCCAGTGTCTAAAATGCACTGAATAAGACTGTTTTTATGTATGTATTTTATTCAAGTAATGTCATTTGTAGGATGTTTAAAATTAAATGCATCTAGAGTTGTAAAACTTGGCCAAAAAATTGAAGACACAATATTTAATTCTTTTGTCGTAATTTAGGAAGGGTTACGGAATGAGGAATAACCAAAACAGAGGTTGGAAATGAAATGGTAATCAACAGACATCAACAAATTACAGTACTCGCCAGCAGCATGAAGCAGGTAAACCACTGCTAGTGGTGGACAACTTGGACAGCATATTACCCCTACTTTCAATAGTGTCTAACATATTTTCGAGGATTGGGACATACCCATTAGTGTTCATAGGTACAGTATATAACATTTTTAAACAGATTTGAAAATGCTAACACTTTAGTATAATGATAGTTTTGCATCTCTCTCTCTCTCACTATTTCTATTTTCTCTCTTCTCATTACATGTCTCTCTATTTGTCTATCTGTCTTTCACTCTACACACACACACATATATATATGTTATTCATGGGGTGAAGAAAATGGCTTTCTTTGCTTGCAAAGACACATTTTTGGGATTTAGAAGAATAATTCATTCTAGCTGATAATGCATATATATTGTAGATTTAGATGACACTGAGATGCAAGTTTTTTTTGTTTTTTTTTAAATGTGCATCTTTAACTAGTTTTTTGTTGTTTTTTGACAATATCTATCCTGTAAAATGATGCTTGTAGCCTAAAGGTTTCTTTAGACTAAAAACTATTTTACTGGCATTTTTTCTGTATATATATATATATATATATATATATATATATATATCTACAGTGTAACCCGGATATAAGAGAGATTTTCTCTGGTCCCAAATTAGAGCCATACTTACCTCAACAAAATACACCAATCCCGGATATTCGAGACTTCTTCTCCAGTCCCGACAACTCTCTTATATCCGGGTTACACTGTAGTGTGTGTGTGTATATTACTTCATGTTAAACAAAACACCTCACTGACAATAATGTAAGAACCTCAGAAATCTATGGGCATGATTTCATCTACTATGTCAACGAAAACTGGGAAAGATATATTTCATTTTATGAAATGAAAATCTTGATGAACAAAGGAAATTGTGAGCCTTCATTAGAAATGTAAATCCTAATATAATTGACTATAAAAACTAGCAATAAAATATTTTCTTTAGTCAGTCTTTTTAATATAAAAGAAATGAAAACAAGAAACAAACATATATTTAAAACCTACCTACTCCCAACTGTATCCGCTTTTTAAAAATTCTCACCGAAAACCAACTCTTACCAACATTCTACTCAACCTAGCTAAGCAAATCTATACAAAAGTCTCAAACCTAACAATAAGAGACCACAGACTAAAAGATATGAAAAAAATATTCATTAAAAGAAAATAGCACCAGAATTTAATCAACAATAGCATTTATTTCTGAGAAATAAAAAAAAAAAAAATACCATCTCTCAACTTGCAACCCAAAATGGACAAAAAAAAAATGAAAAACCTCTAAAATAAAATACCCAATTAAAAAATATAAACAAAAACCAGTCCCAATAAAAAAAGATACTGATGAGGACAAAACTGCAAACAAGTCTCAGGTGAAAAGATGCAACTAATCCCATTGTGTAGCATGCAGTTACTTCACAAATTTCACTTCAATGATGCACTCAAATCCAAAATTAGCAATAACTTCTCAAATTTACTATATATAAATATATATATTTAATATACATGCAAAGTTTGCCATGAACACTACATTGATCAAAATAGCCAACCACTCTGACAAAGGATGACATTTCATTGCCAACAGATTAGTTTGCAAAGGATGACCATTCATTGCCAATAAATTAGGGATCAACACACTATTAGCCAACAGAGAAAGGAATACAGAGGACAAAATTTGCCAAAATTCAATATTTTCCCATTCTACTAATTTAACTACAAAACCAATGAACAAAATTGTATTAATAAAGAAAAACCATTCATCAGAAAATTTAAACCAAAACTCAACTTACTGCAGAAACCAGAGTTCTTCAAAATTGATTGTATTTTCCTCAACATAACAGAAAGAGATAAAAACAGTTGGAGCAGGCAATATCATATGGTAATCTGATATATATTTGAAAACCTACACAATGAAACCAGTAAAGTAAAATAATTATAATAATTTTTTTCTAAAAATACCAACATGCATCATAAATATTAGGTTGGTGCAAAAATAATGACGTAATAATGTCGTTTTTTGATGTATTTTTAACATCAAAAAACGACATTATTACTTCATTATTTTTGCACCAACCTAATATATAAAACATCAAGTGAATTTTCAAATATTATTATTCTCTCTCTCTCTCTCTCTCTCTCTCTCTATATATATATATATATATATATATATATATATATATATAGCATAATTTGTCTATATTTCTGAGATGGGGTATTATGTACATTATTTACTTTATTCAGACTATTGTCCTCGTCTTTGTCCCCATATTTATTACAATGTTTCAGCCGTTGTACGCTCTGGTCTTCTTCAGGTGGCTGGAATGTCGAACTGAACCCTTTATTTCGCTGACTGGGGTAGACTGTTCTAGTTCCACATGCCATGTTTTAATGGATGTCAGTTGTCAGTTATCTCCTGCTAATTTCCCTCTGAAAGTTCTCGACTGCCTTAACCGGGTATTGAACTCATACTAATTGGGTTTTGTCCCTGGATCTAACCAATGCCTTTATCCACTGTGCCATGTGTCCTTGAGGATCCATTAAAAACATGGCATGTAAACTAGAACAGTCTACACCAGTAAGTGAAATAAAGGGTTCAGTTCGACATTCCAACTACCTGAAGAAGGCCGGAGCGTACAGTGGCTGAAACGTAATAAATATGGGACAAAGATGAGGACAAAGTCTGAATAATGTAAATAATGTATCATAATTGGTAAAGAACTTTCTAACACTTATACACATACTCTACAGTTCAAAAGTTTGAATCCACCCCAAGAATTAACATGTAATACACTTGACAGAAGAGTGAAAAAAATATGAAAAAAAGCTCTTTGAGTCATTGAAAAAAAAAAGTATAGAATCAGTTACCAAACTTACACTTTGAGAAACTTCTGCAACAAATGCCAAAACTTCATGCTGCAGTAATCAAGGATGAAGGCGGATATTTTGACAAGAGCAAAATTTAATCCTGAAATGCTTTTTCTTTCTTATATATATATATATATATACACATTTCGTTTCATCTTTTGGAAGTGCTATCTGATGATCCAGATTCCTTTGAAAGGGCTCTGATGAAGTAAATTATTATAATGGAACCTTAAAGTGGTCTGTTTTTCTTTAATATATATATATATATATATATATATATATAGTAGCAAATGTTGTTCTAATTCTTATATCCTTTCTTTGGTTATCTGTTATACTATCCAAAAATTTCACTGGATAATTCAGAGCTTCATCAGAATTTAGTACAGCGTCAATGGAATTGTAACTGCAATGCTCACCTGGCAAGTGTTTCAGATATTTGACATTCATATCATCAACTGCTACATTCTTTGGAGCTAAAAGGGTACATGTTCCCAGCCAGTTGTGGTTTGTAAACTGATTCCTCTGGTTAGGAATCACCCTAGTCATTAGTTTCTTTAAATCAGATATGTTCAAAAGTCAAACTGACCCACCAACCAAAGTGCCATTACCAACATCTAATAGTTGCTTCAGAAAACTACTAGCTTCCTCATCACTACTTAGCTTCATTCTCATGCTAGTCGTGAGTCTCTGCTTTTTCATATGACTCCACATGTAGGAAGACTTTATATTGGCATATACCTTGTCAGTTTTTGTCTCTTTTGGAATCACTGGAAGGGTTTGTCTAAAGTCCCCTGCAAGCAAGTTTGTTTCACCTCCCATGAGCCACGTGTTGTGTCTAAGATCCTGAAGTGCCTGGTCAAGAGCTTTAAAGGAAACCTTATGGCTCATTGTCGACTCCTCAGATGATCAATTTTCAATCACAGAGGAGTTTGCCTATTATAGAACCATGACTTATGTTGCAGGTTGCCTTCTCTTTCTTTGACAAATCCAAAGGAGTTTGAAGCATGTATGATCTGTGCAGCCACCACTTAGCCTGGTTGCAGCTATTCCATTTGATACCACTGCTGTTTCAATTGGTGCAGTTTAGCCAGAAGTAAGTCGATGATAAATGTCTTGCCAGTTCTACCTGGGGCATCGAGTAAGACTAGATCTCCTCTTTCATCTTCAATGCTTGAAATAATCATGTTATAAACACACTGTTGGTTCTCTGTCAGTTTGTATTCATTATCAGCTATATACACTATCATATCTTATTTCTCATATATACTCAATTGCAAGATTGTTTATTGCCTGCACAGGCTGAGGCAGGCCAAATGTGGCAATTCCTTGGCCTCCCATAGCTTGCACTCGGGTATCCAGGTCAACTAATGTCTCATTGTTAATGGCATTATTGAATGTGACAATTTCTGCTGAGGTTTACCTTTGAATCCTTTGTAGGATGTCCTCTGCCATGCTGGTTTTGTGGATCGCCCAAAACTTGGGTGGTTTACCCAAACCACATCTCATCAACATAATGGAAAATAGCTTTGTGCAGTTAACTGCTGCCTCCTCTCATGTCTGGTCCCAGTGGGCATCTTCCCCCTGTAGTCCATATTTGGTGCAGGGCTTCTTTGTAGGTCATATAGACTTCTCTATTATATCTTTACAGGTCTGTGAATGATGTAGGACCTCTGACAGTGTGCAGCAGCAGATACAAAAAGAAGCACTTCC
>OZ010606.1:56099128-56121628 GCA_963932145.1 Acanthosepion lycidas | reverse complement strand
AAAATTAAATTGAGTTAAAGTATCAAGCCCTGTTTCATCCTCAAGCAAAAATTTAGGAATCCAGATTATTTACCTAATGTCTTCTTTCCTATTTTCCTACATATCTGCACACACACACACACACACATATATATATATATATATACATACACAGACACACAAAAAAATGATATAAATATCTTACCTACTACTGCAGTTTGACCATTCAGATATTTACTCTGGAACCAATCCAGCCTAAAGATCTGAAAAGCTTTTAGTATTGCTCTTATATTTATCACAACGTTTCGGCCGTTGTACACTCCAGCCTTCTTCAGGTGGTTGGAATGTCAAACTGAACCCTTTATTTTGCTCACTGGGGTAGACTGTTCTAGTTCCACATGCCATGTTTGATGGATGTCAGTTATCAGTTATCTCCTGTTAATTTTCCCTCTGAATTGCTCTTATATTTATCACAACGTTTCGGCCGTTGTACACTCCAGCCTTCTTCAGGTGGTTGGAATGTCAAACTGAACCCTTTATTTTGCTCACTGGGGTAGACTGTTCTAGTTCCACATGCCATGTTTGATGGATGTCAGTTATCAGTTATCTCCTGTTAATTTTCCCTCTGAAAGTTCTCCACTGCCTTAACCGGGTATTGAACTCACACTCTTTGGGTCCTGTCACTGGATCTAGCCAACGCCTTTATCCACTGTACCATGTGTTCCAACCACCTGAAGAAGGCCGGAGCATACAACGGCTGAAACGTTGTGATAAATATGGCGACAAAGATGAGGATAATAGTCTGAATAATGTACATAATACCTCATCTCAGAAATATAGACAGAATTATTATGGATATGATCAGTACCAAAAATGTTCATAAAAATTATAATTCTGAAGCAGGTATATATAAAAAGCACTATAATGACCACGCCTTGCTATATATTAGGGAAATTTGCAGAAATTAAAAATAAATAGTTCTATGAATACAAAAAAGATCGGACACATAACAATTTATCAAAGGCATACACAGAAATAAGTTCAACAACTTCAATCTAAAGAATGCTAGTATTATTAAAAAAGAAAATTACTTATTTAAAAAGTTTTTGAAAGTGCTATTATTAAATCTTGCCAAAATGTAAATCTGTGCCTCATATTTTTTTCAGATGTCTCCTTTCCTAAAAGATACACTCTTTTCCAAAGTTAACATACATGATCATTACAATTTAAAAAAAAATTAAGACAAAATGGTTAAATCAAAATTTTCTATTATTTAAAATATATGAATCCATAAATAATTTATCAAATTAAAATGAAATAATAAATAATAACTGAATTAATAAATATATATAAACAAATAAGAAATAAACATGTCAACAACAACAAAAAAATTAATCAATTTTGTTAGACATTAATTTATATCCCTTCACGTCCTCCATAATTTACCTTGACTTTCACAGTTTTGAGCATACTTAAATTTAAAAATTTAAATAACTTAATGTTTTTACTTTCGTTTATAAACACGTTTTAAAATAAAATCTTTACATTTGCCTTCATAAAATCCATATTGTCCTTTGATAGAAATAGCCTTTTTTCATTTTAAAGATAGAATTTGAAACTGACTTACCTAGACATTAAAAATCATATTAAAGAATATAAAAATTTTAACAGTGATTGAACCTGCATTCTTTTTATCCTAGGGAAGTCAACTCAATTTTAAGTTTGGTTTCCTCACAGCAAAGCAAGGTTCAATTACCCTTTTTAAGAAGTTCACAACTTCATTATTTGATCCCTCACCAAGGGGTGCATTATCTTTAATATAACTTTTGTTGATCTAGAATGGTAAATTTGAATTTCAATACTTATAATAATAACAATTAGGATAATGAAAGAATGTGGAAAAGCTATAAATAACATTGTTTTAACCAATATTTGTTAGTCTCACTTTCTTTAGGTCATAATGAAAGACAAAACTGTGTCTAAGGAAAATATGTTAGGATTTTTTCAGGATAAGAGGTGCCGTAAATTAATTTACCGTATTAGATCCAAAGACTAAAATGTTTATTATATAGAGAGCTACTTTCATTTTGGATACTAATATACATCCTACACACATAATCTATATATATCCATATATGAAAGTCATAAAAATATAGCAAAACCATAACAGTAGGCAAATTAATAACAAGATGAAATTTTGGGTAGTGACATTTCATTCTTTGCTTCAAATCTTTCTTCTGCTTTTTATTTTTCTAGTATTTTCCAAGGTTTGCTTCTTTGTCTTTTCTGCTTTCTTCTCTCTCACTCTCTTCTGCTTTCTTCTCTCTCACTCTCTTCTGCTTTCTTCTCTCTCACTCTCTTCTGCTTTCTTCTCTCTCACTCTCTTCTGCTTTCTTCTCTCTCACTCTCTTCTGCTTTCTTCTCTCTCACTCTCTTCTGCTTTCTTCTCTCTCACTCTCTTCTGCTTTCTTCTCTCTCACTCTCTTCTGCTTTCTTCTCTCTCACTCTCTTCTGCTTTCTTCTCTCTCACTCTCTTCTGCTTTCTTCTCTCTCACTCTCTTCTGCTTTCTTCTCTCTCACTCTCTTCTGCTTTCTTCTCTCTCACTCTCTTCTGCTTTCTTCTCTCTCACTCTCTTCTGCTTTCTTCTCTCTCACTTTCTTCTGCTTTCTTCTCTCTCACTCTCTTCTGCTTTCTTCTCTCTCACTCTCTTCTGCTTTCTTCTCTCTCACTCTCTTCTGCTTTCTTCTCTCTCACTCTCTTCTGCTTTCTTCTCTCTCACTCTCTTCTGCTTTCTTCTCTCTCACTCTCTTCTGCTTTCTTCTCTCTCACTCTCTTCTGCTTTCTTCTCTCTCACTCTCTTCTGCTTTCTTCTCTCTCACTCTCTTCTGCTTTCTTCTCTCTCACTCTCTTCTGCTTTCTTCTCTCTCACTCTCTTCTGCTTTCTTCTCTCTCACTCTCTTCTGCTTTCTTCTCTCTCACTCTCTTCTGCTTTCTTCTCTCTCACTCTCTTCTGCTTTCTTCTCTCTCACTCTCTTCTGCTTTCTTCTCTCTCACTCTCTTCTGCTTTCTTCTCTCTCACTCTCTTCTGCTTTCTTCTCTCTCACTCTCTTCTGCTTTCTTCTCTCTCACTCTCTTCTGCTTTCTTCTCTCTCACTCTCTTCTGCTTTCTTCTCTCTCTTTCTCTCTTTTCTGCTTTCTTCTCTCTCTTTCTCTCTTTTCTGCTTTCTTCTCTCTCTTTCTCTCTTTTCTGCTTTCTTCTCTCTCTTTCTCTCTTTTCTGCTTTCTTCTCTCTCTTTCTCTCTTTTCTGCTTTCTTCTCTCTCTTTCTCTCTTTTCTGCTTTCTTTTCTCTCTTTCTCTCTTTTCTGCTTTCTTCTCTCTCTTTCTCTCTTTTCTGCTTTCTTCTCTCTCTTTCTATCTTTTCTGCTTTCTTCTCTCTCTTTCTCTCTTTTCTGCTTTCTTCTCTCTCTTTCTCTCTTTTCTGCTTTCTTCTCTCTCTTTCTCTCTTTTCTGCTTTCTTCTCTCTCTTTCTCTCTTTTCTGCTTTCTTCTCTCTCTCTCTCTCTCTGCTTTCTTCTCTCTCTCTCTCTCTCTGCTTTCTTCTCTCTCTTTCTGCTTTCTTCTCTCTCTCTTTCTGCTTTCTTCTCTCTCTCTTTCTGCTTTCTTCTCTCTCTCTTTTCTTCTTTCTTCTCTCTCACCCTCTGTCTTGTGCTTTCTTCTCTCTCTCTCTCCCTCTGTCTCGTGCTTTCTTCTCTCTCTCTCTCTCCCTCTGTCTCGTGCTTTCTTCTCTCTCTCTCTCTCCCTCTGTCTCGTGCTTTCTTCTCTCTCTCTCTCTCCCTCTGTCTCGTGCTTTCTTCTCTCTCTCTCTCTCCCTCTGTCTCGTGCTTTCTTCTCTCTCTCTCTCCCTCTGTCTCGTGCTTTCTTCTCTCTCTCTCTCCCTCTGTCTCGTGCTTTCTTCTCTCTCTCTCTCCCTCTGTCTCGTGCTTTCTTCTCTCTCTCTCTCTCCCTCTGTCTCGTGCTTTCTTCTCTCTCTCTCTCTCCCTCTGTCTCGTGCTTTCTTCTCTCTCTCTCTCTCCCTCTGTCTCGTGCTTTCTTCTCTCTCTCTCTCTCCCTCTGTCTCGTGCTTTCTTCTCTCTCTCTCCCTCTGTCTCGTGCTTTCTTCTCTCTCTCTCTCTCCCTCTGTCTCGTGCTTTCTTCTCTCTCTCTCCCTCTGTCTCGTGCTTTCTTCTCTCTCTCTCCCTCTGTCTCGTGCTTTCTTCTCTCTCTCTCTCTCCCTCTGTCTCGTGCTTTCTTCTCTCTCTCTCTCTCCCTCTGTCTCGTGCTTTCTTCTCTCTCTCTCTCTCCCTCTGTCTCGTGCTTTCTTCTCTCTCTCTCTCTCCCTCTGTCTCGTGCTTTCTTCTCTCTCTCTCTCTCCCTCTGTCTCGTGCTTTCTTCTCTCTCTCTCCCTCCCTCTGTCTCGTGCTTTCTTCTCTCTCTCTCTCCCTCCCTCTGTCTCGTGCTTTCTTCTCTCTCTCTCTCCCTCCCTCTGTCTCATACTGAGATATAATTATACTGAGATTGATAGATATTAATATACTGAGATAGTACAGATATTATTGGAAGGCTTTACTACTCGTACTGGTGTCTACAAAGTCTTGAATATAACAAGCATTTTTGGAAGTGATAACGAGCTTTCGCTTGACATAGCAAAAATGACAAGCAAAGCCGTCTAACATCACAAAAGTGGTGACGAGGATTCACAAGGAATCATAAAGCTTTTTAAATCTCTTCTTTTCCTTTGTCTTCTTTTTTCATTTATTCTTTGTTCTCTTTCTATTTTACTTACTCTTCCTTCTCCTCTTCCTCATCAAAGGCTTTAAAATAGCTTTACTCATCACTTGGTATATAATAAGTGGATTTGTTAAAATCTCAAATGTTTAAACCTTTCCTTTTAAACAAAAAACCTGCAAACCTTGAAATTTGATTAATAATTCTCCTGCCAATATTTAACAAATGATCAAGAAAATATGTCCTCCAAAATTGAAAAAAAAAACTGTTTTTCTCTAACAATCTCAAGAAACTAATACAAAGAGACAACTTCTTCATTTATTCTCAGACAGGTTCACTTTATCTGCTTAGTCAATATTAAATTTTACATGAAATCATCAAACAAGTTTTAATTATATCCTCAGAAGGTTATGGAATAATTCCTTGGCATGGAAATTTATGAGTTTCATATCATATTATGTAGTAGTAATAATTGTAAAGTCTAATGAAAAATGGATACTTTACAGTGCAAGCAAAATGAACACTGGTTTAATCAAACCAACAGATATATTAAAGCCAATAATTTTATAAGTGAAAATGATTTGAGCTAATTTATACGAGTATTAAATATATAGCTATGATTTTTGTAGAAACAGGACAGGAACTAATTGCATACAATGCAAAGTGAGTCTTGCCCTGATTTTGGATAATGGTCTGAAGCAAGATTTTATGAGGATGGGTGTTCCTCATGATGCCCAACTTAAACTCTCATGATGCCCAACTTAAACTCTCATGATAATCCAAATAAACAGATTGCTTTAAATGATACACCATCTTTGGTGAG
The DNA here is from genome assembly GCA_963932145.1 of Acanthosepion lycidas. NCBI lineage: Eukaryota > Metazoa > Mollusca > Cephalopoda > Sepiida > Sepiidae > Acanthosepion > Acanthosepion lycidas. Next base: position 56,116,061 of record OZ010606.1, on the reverse strand, counting down.
TTTGGCATTCAATGCTTGAGACCCCATCCTAGGCTCATATCTCTCTCTCTCTCTCTATATATATATATATATATATATATATATATATAGATGTAAATATTTGAGAGTTAATATTTGTAATATGTGTGAATATATGTATAACATAGTAATATAAATACATATGCATGTGTGGATGTTTATGGGTATAGTTCTTTTTATATGCTTGTTTATGTATATAATTGTGTGTGTGTGTATGTATGTGTATGTGTATATATATATATATATATATATATATATGTGTGTGTGTGTGTGTAGAATGTATTCAAATGGAAAGACATAAGGTCATTTTAATGGTGTTCTAAAATTACTCTTATTAATATTTAATCTCGCTTTCTCCTTTAATGTTCTATAATTAGAATTATGAGAGTGTATATTTATCATCTAGAGGTATTTTCATTTTAAATTGATAATTTAACTTAAATTTAAATATACCACTCTTTAACTATCAATATTGATAGTAAAATATTAACTTAATTTTTTGGGATAATTAAACGCTTCAGAAGTCACCTAACGTTAAACATTAACTATGAAATTAAACAAAAATCTAAATAAATTTCAAATATAAAAATATATGTAATTATTTTTAAATGTATGTGTATGTAATTTATGCATAAATATGTAAGGTACCTGTGTATATCGCTACATGTGTGTCTAAGTGTGTATTTGTGCATGTAAATATATGTATATATGGGATTTGCATGAATATATATGTGATATATATAAGAAGAAGCAAAATCTTTAATATTACTCTCAAATATTATTCCATAATTAAACCTAAACTTTAAGTAAGTAAGATTACCGATTATAAAAATAATGACAAATTGCATTCATAAATTAGATTAAAAGTAAAACTAATAAAGATGTTATGGTAACTATTTTTACAATATTAAGAAAGTACAATTGGTCAGGTAAACAGACTATTATAATTTATATATATATATATATATGTGTGTGTTTGTGGATGATAATATATACATGCACTTGTAAAAAAATTGTTTCAATTGAGTTCTCGGGGAGGAAAAGTGCGTTTGTAATCAGTGAATATTACTGCTGTTAATGCAAGACACTTTAAAAAAAAAAACAAATCAATCTCTCCCAGTCACTGGCATGTTTATCTAAAAATAAATATATACATTTAAATTCACCTTCATCCCTTCTATGTGTCAGTGGCTTGGGGGTAGATTCTCCAACTGATACCAAATCAGTTGGGCCTTCAATCCCTGCTTGAGGCAGTCTGATGTCTAGCTACACTGATGAGCTGTGAAACAGCAAAACAGTATGTCTGTAGATGTCATACATAAATATAATATAAAAGTGGACATTGAAATCAGCACCCAGAGGCGTCTGTTTCATGCTAAATGTAATCATCAGACACATGGTGTTTCATATGAGACAAGCTGTTGCCTCTGGATGTTGACTTCAGTGTCTACTTTTATATTTACATATGCTCTATCTCTGATATTGAGCACTTTAACACATAAATATAGCGTATCTTAAAACTTGAGTCACTGTCAGTCACTGTGTGTGTTTATCTAAAAATAAATACGCTAAAATTCACCTTCATCCCTGCCGTGCACTGACGGCTTAGTGGTAGAATCTCCGACTAACACCAATTCAGTCGGGTTTCGATCCTAGCTAGAGGCAACCGGATGTCTAGCCACACTGAAAAGCTGTGAAACAGTCAGTCTGTGGATGACTTATATATATATATATATATATATATATATGTATGTAACATGTTATCTATGTAGGCAGTGCTTATCCTGAATAAAATACATCAGCTAGATTTTCCTTCTATGGCACACTAAGCACCAAATCCAACAAAATTATGAAGGTTATTCTGATTATTATGCCTAAAATAAAAAATTTTATTTTATTTGTAGATTTACTACATAAAGGTTATAAAATGCCTGCCCTGAGTAATTACTGACGTCACATACCTGATATAGATACATACACACATACCTGTTGGCACCTATAAAAAGCTCATCCACTCTTTAACAGATCTTTTTGTCATGTGGAGTGACATGCCACCCTCCTCACAAGCAAAAATGCTAGTGGGAAAGCATATTTAGATGCTAGCAAACATTCCATGTGGCAGATTATGCAGTCTGCCTAAGCCTCCCCTAACCTGATTATATACTATTTTAGCTAGATGACTATTTTATAGTATGTACTTTTATTATACAAAAATATATTTCGTATAATGTTTATATATCAAATTTCATATTATGTCATGTTCACACGTTAATATAGGTAATAGAAATTCTCATCTTGAGGCAAGGTTTCAACAAGACTCCTTCCAACTCTCATTTCAGAGAATCTCTACAAAATAAATGATAGCAGTTTTCCGGAGGTTTATAATCTTGGTCTCAATTCCAATTTTCCCTAAGCACTTTCACGCTTTTCTAGGTGATGTTCAAATGCACCCATTATGAAAGGAATATACTTCAGCCGACATGTGCCATAGCTTTTTCAGCTCTCTCGCCAGATCCTGGTATTTCTCAGTTTTACAGAAGTCCGCTCTTGGATCACATGAAATGGCAAAATCAATATTTTTACCATTACCCTCATTATGTATGTCCTCATTCATATTTTAATGAAGCACTGGTCATAATTTCATTTGATATGTATACCGGGTGTAACAGCAAAATTGTCCATCTAACAAAATGTTATTATTATTATATTCACATTTAAATTCATATACAGTAGAATCCCTAACAACCAGACTAAGAAGGCCTTTCAGATATGAGGAATTGTTTACAAGTCCGGATATGAGGGATTCCGGATATGAGGAATTGTTTACAAGTCCGGATATGAGGGATTCCGGATATGAGGATTTGGTTACAAAGTCCGGATATGAGGGGTTATATTTAGATTAAAATAAAAGAACTGAAATCAGGTTTAACATTTATGTTCAATGTTTTTTATAGTAAACAAAATAAGCTAATGGTGAGTGAAATATAACGGAATTGATTTTAAGGAAAAAGAAATTAATTATGTAATGTTAATGAAAATTCATTAAATTAAGTCTGCCACATATGCAAAACAAATAATGTAATGAGGATTTTTTAATCGCTGTTGCATGATGATTCTTTCTCTTCTAATATCATTCTCAGCCTTTTTCGCATTTTGTTTTGCTTTTGAATTTTTTTAAACAAAAGACACTTTAACATTGTGTGTTATTGCAATCGTCATAACTGAATGCTGGCTTTCTTTCCTTAAAATTGACAACCTTTTCAATAGCTTTTTCAATTTCAGTCCTGGTTTCATCACAATCATGCATCTCATCATTATCTTGTCGCAGATGTCTCTCATTGTCATCCTTTCCTCTTATTCTCATCATCTTTTGTACCAATACAAGCCATTAGGGTGAAATAAGCATAAGCAATTATCCAAAACAAAATTTCCTGAAAAACAGAAATCTCAAATCAGTTACATATCACTCAAATAGTTCAAATACACACATAAAAATCATGTCTGGATCTGCGGGATTCCGGATAGGAGGTATTCTGGATATGTGGGATTCCGGATAGGAGGTATTCTGGATATGTGGGATTCTACTGTATTTAGGAAACTGCAATCATGATTTTCTTTTCGCATTGTATATTTATATTTTATACTGAATTTTTCATGTATCATATTCTGTCATGGACTCACCCCTCATTGATTGATACTGGCTGTTGAGCTGCACCTACCAGAGACCCTTTTACAATGTATGAGTGTCAGGCAACTCAGACCCTAGGAACCGACAGCCAGACAACCTGCACATGTGATTTGATTATAGTGGTGAAGGTTTGTGCAGAACCAACCACACTTTTTGAAGAGCCAAATGCAGAGACCTGGGGCCCAGTGTGCTCCAAGATCCCCAAACAACCCCTGCAGGTTTAGAATTCAGAGTTGTCCTTCTCCTAGACCAGTTGCCATCTAAGGCTATAGAACCCAGTCTGTCCTGCTATTTACCCATAGCTGGGGGGAGAAGGAGAGGATTCATACCTTTCCCAAGAGTATTAGCATGTAAGTGAATGTGATGGATTCAAGTGGAATTCGAGCTTAGCTCTCTATTTCCTCAATCTGAGCCACTATCCATTACTCCACCATGCCACCTTCATATTCTATATATATTTTATTATAAGATTAATGTGAGTAAAAGTTTGTCACTTAGCTGATTGATGTTACCTTCATCAATCCTTACTCCAGAGTTTCATAGGCGGACATGTTTGTCCACTCTTTAGGGAGTATCACAATTTGCTTCTCATATTTTTTTACTTTTACCTTTTTATATACATTTAACATTGGTGTAAGTTTTTTCCTGTATTTTTGGTGTTTGCGTATGTATTTGTGCATGTGCAGTTATATGCTCACCTCTGCAGATATACTTTCATATGCCCATCTGCATAGATGTGTGTATGTGCAGAGTGTCAGGATCATTTCCCTTTTTGATTTTTTTTTTTGTTTCTTTTCACTTCACACTCAATATTTAGCCTTTTTTTTTTCTTCACTCTTTTATTTCTACTTTTGCCATTTTTGTTGTGATTTGATTATATAAAAGTATGTTTTTTTTTTTTTTTTGTCTTCAAAGTATAAATAAATTTATACTACTTTACATGGTAAATATTCTGATACTATTTTATGTAGTTCATACCAGTTGTCATAATTGAAATTGCTTAAAATTCGGAGATAGACTATTTCCATAGTTAAATGAAACATTTCCAATATCAAAATTTATTCTGACTTTTTCTTGTCTTTTCATGCAATACTCACTCCATTTTCATAGTAAACATTTTATTTTATTAAAAGAAAAGAAATTAGTTTCCAGTGAGAAATGATCTATCTTTTCACCTTGAGAATATGTCTGATTAAAACAATATTTTTCAAACAAAACAGCAAAAGCTGACCAACAGATATATTAATTTAAATTGCAATGCATTATCAAAGAAGTAGATCTACTACTACAAGGTGTAAACAAATGGTATGGTATGGGGTAAGAATCAGTTATGTTTAAAAAGTGACTCATTCTGGCTATTTACGAGGTAAAATGAAAGGGCATTCAGTAATTATTATAGTAGTATATAGCACACACTGAGATAGATAGATATTAATATACTGAGATAGATAGCTCCAAAAATGCCCATTGCCATCAAACAATGTGATGCAAACTAAACTCTGACAGTTTAAACATCTTAATCCTCTTCCAGACAAAACTAAATTTAATAAAGAAGCAAACATCTTTGTTAAATATCCTGGAAAAATACAAAACTGGGTGTATTTGTTCAGCTTGTGACACAAGGTCAACAGTTGTGGGTGTCAGCTAAGGAAACAATACATAAACACATATTTCTTGGATGTGGTTTTTTGTGAATCTATTTAACATTTTATGGATCATTTAAAACTGAAATTTAATTTTCTTGGGACCATAACTTATTTATTTTACAAAAATATATTGCGAATATTATTTTTTTCTTTTTACAAAAATTTATTGCTGGCAATATTTTTATTTATTTACAAACATTTATTGCGGGTAATTTTTTTTTTTTTCTTACACGTGTATTGCTGGTAATTTTTATTTTATTTTTTTACAAAATTGTACTGCTGGTAATTTTTTACTGAGAATATATTGCTGTTATTTTTACTATAAAAATATTCATACTTTCATTGTGTTTTGACCCCAGTTTGGGGTTATTTGCCCATAGCTCGGACCCTAACAGATGCTACTGCCTTGGGTCAGGGTGGACTTGGAAACAACTACAATTAAGAGGTGGTTCCATACTCCCAAAACCTCTAAATCAGAGACCTTGCTGCCAGATATAGTTTATCGTCATACCCAGGACAGCTCCAACATAATAGTAATTCTTTAGCTAGATGAAAGTGCCACTGCTACCAATGTTTTACCATTATATAAGAGGTATTTCTAGGGAGTATATTGTGGGAGGTATTTCTGACACACTCATATATATACATTTATAATATATATCTATCTATATATATATATATATATATATATATAAACGCGCATAACAGTATTGAGAAAATTGTAAGACAAAATGGAAAAAGTTTATTTGTGACACATTTCATTTGTTAGGACTTTATCAGAATAAGTTTTTTTGTTGTCGTCATAATTACAAATGCCCATGAATGAGAGATGCTGTTTCGAAATTTTTGAAAGAAGTTTTGAAAGAATCTTTTGCAATCTAGCCGAATTCATCTATATTCTTTTTCTTTCCATCATCTTTGTTTTTAAATATCCCACATCATGATAACAGAAAATCTACCAAGAATGGTGAAACATTTTAAAGACATGGACATAAATTTACTATGGCCTACCCAGGGATTAAAGCATTTTCTAGACTTATTTGTCTTGGTGAATTATTTTCCCTTTTAATTAGAGTTAGATTTTTTATCCCAAAATTGTGGTCAGTTTCATTACAGTGTACAACCAATGCATGAGCTGTTTTTCAAAATGTCTCTTGTGTTCATATAGTCTTTTATTTAAAATTCTTGTGGTTTCTCCAATATATTCTTTCTAGCAGTTCTTGCAGCTGATAGAGTAAGTTCCTCCAAGTTTTGGCTTGATTTTTTATTTTGTATTGATTAAATCTTTTATTGTTTTAGATGTAGTTGTGACAAATTTTATATTGAGTTTAGATACATTCTTTTTGGTTGTAGTTGTGATAGAGTTAGTGGGTAGAATAATATATTTTTTTTATTCTTTGGGTTTGTCAGGAAGGACAGCTTTTCTATTTTGAAATTTTTTATGAGCCCTTTGTTTCACCATTGAATATTAAATTGTTTGGATATTGAAGTGTCTTGAAAGTATTTTCAATATATTTCTCCTCTTAATGTACAATTCTGAGTTCTCTTAAGTAGAATCATTTCAGATTTTTATTTTGTTGCTATGATGGGAATAGAAATTTATTAGCTAATTTTTATTAGTTGATTTTCGTTGGACACTAAGTTTTAGGCTGCCGTCAACTTGGTACAACATGATGTCTAAGAAAGATAAAGTATAGTTTTCTTCCATTTTGTATGTTAATTCTAATGTATGTTCAACTTTGTATAGTTTATCTAAGAGATCTGGTAAATCAGTATCCTGGGGATATATTAATATAACGTCATCAATATATCGTTTTATATATTAAGAATAAATATAAAGGGATGCAATAATTCTAAATGATTTACATAATTCTTATAAATAGATCAGGTTATTTATCCAACATTTTAAATTCATTGATTAAGAAGACTATTTTTCTAGTTGTTGCCATAATAATGCATACATACTTACATAAGTATATAAACATATACATGCTGATATATAAGGACGTATAAACATTCATATGCATTTATAAATATATGCAAGAAATATATTTTCTTGACTGAATATATGAATGCATGCTCATATAAATATATTTATAAATTCTATTCATGTTAGTCTTTTCATTTTATGACAAAGTATACATACTGTGGATGGATTAGTGATTAAAGCACTTTCTAAACATTTTCATCAAAGTGAATTATTTTCTCTTTTAATTAGAAGAGCATTTTTTTTATGTCAAAATTGTGGGCATTTTCATCACTGCAAACAACCAATGCATTTTTGTGTTGTTTTATAAACTCTTTTGTTTTCATATAGTCTTTCATTTTTTTTTTTTTTTTTTTTTTTTTTTTTTTTTAAAGCATTTCACCCCAAGCAAGGCGGGAAGCCACTAGGATGCAAGGGGTTACAGAAAATTTAGAGCAAGATCAGATAGGAGTGATAGAAGAAAGGATGAGGATAGTGGATAGATCAAGGCAACTGGAGATGTCGATTGACATTACACTTGAATAGCTGGAGATTATAGCTCACAGGGAAACAGGAAAAGGGAAGGGAGTTCCACAGGCGAGAGGTGTGAGACATGAAGATATTAGAGTAGAAGAGACGGCTACATTTAGGAGTTTCGACAGTGAAGGGGTGAAAGCGGGATGCCAGCCTCGTAAGGCGCTGGAACTCGTGATGTCTGGGAACCAGCGAATGCAGCTCCTCGGAGCAATTTCCATGAAAGTATTTGTAGAACAGACAGAGGGAGGCGACGGCGTGTAAATACAACAAATATATTGAAACTATTTTCAATACCCTATTTCAGATTCATTGGTGAAGTGAAAGGCTCAAAAAATATTCCAAATTAAAAAAGCTGTCCTTCCTGACAAACCTAACAATTCAAAAAATATATTATTTCTCCTACTAAATCTATCACAACTACAACCAAAAAGAATTTATATAAACATGTAATTTGTCACAACTACATCTAAACATTAAAAAACTTAATCAATACAAAACAAGATAAGCCAAAACCTGAAGGAGGAATTTACTCTATTGACTGCAAGGATTGCCAGAAAGAATATACTGGAGAAACCTTGAATATAATATATATTTATATAATTCCATAGCTACAATTGATAAATTTTCATTAACAACCTTCCTAATGTCATCAGTTCTCAACATGATATTTATAGTAATGAAACAACCATTTACTTGTGTCTTAATGGTAAGTCTGATGAGTTGGATAAGATCAAATTGGCAGCTTGATCTATAATGTATTGTTAACTGGAGCAAGAAATGGCTTGTTAATTTTACCCCCCCCCTTTAAAAAAAAATCAAATCATTTGAGAGGACCTTTTTTGCTGATACTAACCTCCAGGAGAATGAATCATTATGACTAACTTTTACCATGGATATGAAGTGGAAAGATTATATTGAAGCAATTGCTATGTCTGCTGCTCGGAAACTGTTCACTGTACTGTGCTAGACAATTTTTCCCTCCAAGATTCTGTCTTACGCACAAATATACTATGTGTCTATACATTGAATATTGCTGTCACATCATGTTTTGTGCTGCTTCTATACATTTAAAGACTCTTGATAAAATTCAAAGAATCTGCAATGTTATTGGTCCTGATCTAGCATCTCAGCTTCATTCACTTTTCAACCACCATAAAATGGCTTTCATGTGCTTTTTCTCTAAATATTTTCATAGTAATTGTTCTGATGAGTTTCCCCTCTTTGCTCCATAGAGTTTATGAATTTAAGCGTGCTACTAGGGTGGCATCTTGGTCCCACCCTGCTTACTATCGAAACAGTTAAATGTAACTGCCTCTTCTACTCCAACAGCTTCTTCTCTTACACTTCCTAGCAGTGGAACTTCCTTCCTCTTACTTGCTTACCTGACAACTATAATCATAAAAAATTTAAATGTAATGTCCATCAATATCTTCTAATGCTTTGATTCTTCTTTTTATCTTTTCCTCAATCCCCCCTATACCCAGTCTTTTTTCTTACTTTCACTCTTTGTAACCTCTTGTGTATTAGTGGCATTTCAACCTTGCTTAGGGGTGAAATGCTTATAAAAAAAATTCATATGACTAGATTGGTAGCAATGTTTTATAATTTTATGGTTGTAGTGCCTAGATGTGAGCATAAGTTCTATGCTAAGTTTCTTCTTCTTCACTTCCTACTTTGGGAATTCTCTTCTGGCATTTTGCATTTAAGTCAATTTTGATGTTTAAAAGCAATGTCAATCATTATCATCTGTCTTCTTAATTCCTGTTCTTTTATTGTTCTCCTTACTTAATAGTTTTATTTTTCTTATATTCTCTCCTACTCGATGGCTTTATTGCCTTGCCTGGGGTGAAATGATTAAAAAGAAAATAATAATAATAATGACCAAGCATAATTCTCATGACTTCTAATCTTAATCGATTGGGGTGTTAACATGTAAATGTTTTGTATTCGTGAATTAAGATGTGATACAGTAATAAGCCTGTTTAGTACCTCAGGTTTACTTGTTATTTTGTTTAGCCAGCTTTTCATGTCCCCTCGTGGCTGATGCAGAGTACATCTCTGTTAACGAGCTTGTGTAGTGAGGATGCATCATGGCTGGGTGTCAAGAGGTTTGCTTTTTTAAGTTTCAAGACATCGAAATTGACTCAACAGTTTCATGTTGATACATGGGAACACCCTCAATTAGAGCAGACTGTGTTGCCCATTCTAAACGTATTTCTGGGTCTCCCCTGAAAGCTTATGCACTGCTTTTATTAAGATCTCCTATCATATTGTGCACATTTGGCTGTGATGCATGTGCCTGGCATACCATTAACAAATATCTACATCCGCGTCCTGTGTAAGACGATAAACGATGTCCAGCAGCCAAGCCTCTGATCAGGAGGTTTTGAGGAGCGTGGAACCACCTCTTAATTGCTGATGTTCCCAGGTCAACCCTGATCCAGGGTGGTAGCACCTGTTAGGGTCCCATCTATGGGCAAATAGTTGACCCCGAAACTGGGGTGAAAACACTATGAAAGAGTAAAAATAGGTTTTAATACCAGAAATACTTTGTAAAAATTTATTACCAGCAATACATTTTTGAAAAAAATATATTGCCAAGAATGTTTTTCAAAAAAATATTACTAATAATACATTTTTGAAAAAAAAAATATTACCAGCAATACTTTTTGAAAAAATATTGTTGCCAGCAATGCATTTTTGAAGGAAAAATATTACCAGAAACAGATTTTTGAAGGAAAAAATATTACTAAAAATAGATTGTTGATACTACTAAATATTAGTAGCAATAACAATTTTGTTGGCATTAAATAACCCATTGAGGTTGATATGCCGTAAAACAAACCAAACCAAACCATTAACAGATTGGTATATTGGTCTAGGTATATTTGTATTCCAGCATCACTCTCATGGTGTGAAGCTCTGCTTTTTTTATTTACTGTTAGTTCATCCAGTACAAGGCCCAAAGGCCACTCAAGGTAGCAGGTTACCAATTGAGATTGTTATAAGGGAGTAGGACAGAGGTAGTAAAAATTACATATTATGAGGATGTGTGGGATAGATATCGATTGACCCTGGATTTAAAGAGCCTAATATTGTAGTTGTCAGGGAAGCATCCTCTCCTTATCAAAGAAACATGAAGGGAATAGGAATGATTAGCTAAAATAAACATGATCGGTCCTAGCTGTGAAGGTCTGAGCTGGTGAAACTAAGGACGTTAACTTGTCAAAACATCTGTCATAGTAACAGTGACAGAGTAGTGAAAGGCTAGTGGTGATGTATTTGTGGGATAAAGGCTGCAGGGTAGAGAATAATTCATCACCTACAAGGCTACTGGACACTGAGGATTGGGCAGTCCCAGCCCAGATGTTGCAACAATACTCCATTTTATGTCTGTTCTGACTCTTATAAAAATTTAGTATTAGATTCTTCCAATATCTTTTGTGATGACATTTAGATATATTATGAAATATAGGTTAGAATAAATTTCAACCAAGGGTAGCTGAGGCTGCTTGGTCAATGAATGCTGAATGTTTCCATAAAAGGAAATGGCAAATATTAGTATTACTACCATTATTAGGCCTAAAATGCCATACAATTTTTTTTAGAAGAATTGGTAATCTGCTGAAGAGTTTAAATTATCCAAACTGTTTTTTTTTTTCTTTTAGCAAACTATCAACAATTGAAGGAACATAAGGTTGCAACAACACCAAGTACAATGCTGCAGTTGCAAGATTTGATGGGGTTGTGGTTGATAGTCACAACCACAAACTGTTTCAAATTCAGATTTGACTTTTCCCTAGAAAGTTGGCCCAAAAAGATAAGAAACCAAGCTATTTTACCAGTGGTGATTCTGGAATTCTGAAAGTGGAGGGGCCACTTGAGGGCCGAGATTTTTTTTTTGTGGCAAATTCAAACAGTTTTTTTTTTTTTTTCATACTACACCACTATTGTATACACAACTTAGGAATAAGTTTTAGTATAAGCATGTTACTTCACTAAATTAAACAGAATAACTTTTCATTCATAGTAGTGGAGTTCTAATCTATTCTTACCCTCTTTTCCACTCTCACGTTATTGGACCACAAGAGAGGTTAACTTCAAAACAAAATCAAAGGGTTAATACTAACATCAATGCTAACAGAATAGTGTAATTTGTCTGCTCTGGTATTTTTCCTCTACAAAACATAGAAAAATGTGCGTGTGTGGGGGGTTACCGAAGGGGCAGCCAAAATTTGGAGTAGGGGGGCATTGGCCCCTTCTATCTTCCCTCGTACATTCACCACTGTATTTTACCCATATAGATAGTTCCATGCCTTTTCCAGGAACATTAGTGCAACGTGAACCACATGGTCTCTGTGGGTATTATAAAAACAAATGTGTCTGAGCAGGCGTCTACAATGGGGATTAGCTAACTGCCCTAGCATCCTTGGATTAAAGTGGCTGTGTTAAGAAGTGCAAAGTGAACACACATTGTCTCAACTAGAATTTAAACTCGGTTTGATAATTCCATTTTCTGTAGTATTATGTATTAAGACACTCACACTTTCTAAGCAATTGGTAAAAAATAATGAAGAGTTCTTGAGTCTTGAAGACTTGCTGTCTCTTAATTCTTACCAAATACAATGATTGATAATTCTATTATGAAATAATTGTATAAATAATAGTAATAATAAGACTGAGAAGAAAATCAATAAATATAAAATGAACAATATTAATTTTAATAGCATTGGAAATAATAATATGAAATACTATTATTATTATTAATTTCATTTTCATCATTATCCCTTTTTATATTGGCATATTCAGTTTTGGAAAAGTTTGTTTGGGTTGTTGAATTGAGGGAAAATTAAGATAAAAACACCAGAATGAAAACATCGATTCCTCTAACCCTAAAAGAACTTTTTTTTTTAAACCGAAACATTGAGAAGATTCCACATAGAAAAGCCAAAAATCTGATTTCCCAAACCCCTTAACAATAACCATTAATAAAGATAACAATAATAATAGTATTTGTTTTGATTTATAATTATCCAAAATTCAGCTTCCTTGAACAAAAGGTCATTTTCATTGGAAGTTTCAATTGTTTGACAATATTAATAGAAATATATGAAAATCTCCTGACATTAGAGAGTTCCAAAATGACCCCAACCCAACTGAGTCAAGATTATGAAACATTATGAGTGTTTCTCATCAAAGGTCAGAGGGAGCCACTAAGAAGAGAACAATGAAATGTTATTTCTAGCAAAATTTGGGGGCTAAAAAATGTACTCATTGTGGCCCTGAACATTACTTAGATATTTCAAGAAATATTTAATAAAACTGTTTATGAAGCTTTAAAGTCAAGGGTTTATCACTATTTTTTTTTTTTTTTAACTCTATTATTTCAGAAACAAATTCACATTTGCTATTTAAACTTTTAATGAGACAATAACTTTGTAATGAAAAAAACTCCACTGCTAAAAAAAAGGAAAAAATAAAAATATCTATTTACACTTCCAGTAAAATTCAACATATTCTGAATATTCTGTTAAATAATCTAGAATTTTTGTGAACTGTCTCATCACTGCCATTGCTAAAATAAAGAGAATTAAGCAAAAACAAATAACTTTCTAGAATTAATGCTTGTTCGAATTTAATGAACTAAATATTAAACTTGTTCAGTTATTTGCTTTTGAAAAATTCAAAAGTTCTGTGACATCGAGAAATATTATTTTTGTCAGGTTTACTTCATCTCATTTATAAAATTCTTGAATACATTTAAATTCTCATAACCTCAATTACGATATGGAATAAAATTAATCTATTCTAAAAAGCAATGAGAAACATACTTCATTTACAGTATTTTATGGTTGGTCAGTGATAAATTTGTTTATATGCATACACACACACACATACACACACGTGTCTGTGTGTATAAACAATTTGGGTGTGCAGGTGGTGTAATGGTTAAGAGCTTGGAATGAGAAATTGGAGAACTGTGTTCAATTTCCAGTTGTGTTCATTACATCCATGTATGTGCAAATAACCTTGGTAAAGGTATGAATCCATCACTTTTTCTCCCTATTTTCAAGTAAATAGTAAGGCATACTGGACTCTTAAACCTTGGTTGGCAACTAGTCTAGGTGAAAGATGAATTCATAACCTAGAGAGGGTGATTTGGAGTGCCATTTCTTTGAATATGGTTCTTCTGCAAAGGTTTTGTACTAGATTTCACCACTTTAATTCAATCAGTTGAAGACAATGGGAAAGTCCCTCAAATATATATATATATATATATATATATATATATACACACACAAGTATATAATGTATACGGAATGAATTCCAATAACCAACAATTACTATTCTTAGAAGAGTGCTCAATACAAAGTAGAGCAGATATAATTATTTATTTAAAAAAAAATCAACATCATCACTTGATAAGACACCGGGGATGTTGAAACAAAATGGCTATTTTTGTAGTGATTTTATAACATATTTATGTTATAATTTTTTTTTTTAAATAATATATATATAATCCCTAACTATTAGCTCAGAGTTTAATGCCCAATGCAATCTTTAGGTGCTGAGTATGGATATGCAAGATATATAGGAAAAATAATTAAAAATTTTTCAACCCCAATATGGAATTAAATTCCATATCAAGGTTGAAAAGAGAGACAACCACTTTTCTCATCTGTTGAAATAGCCTATTCCCCACATGAGGTAAAAAGAATTTTTTTATTTTTTTTTTTATTCAGCATATTGCTCTGTATAAATAAAATGCATCATAATCTCTTTTTAGATCAATTTTAATATTTTTATGTTGCTAGGACACATGGAATTTATTTTATCTTTACTAATATATATATATATATATATATATATATATATATAAAATTGCACTTTTATAGAGTCTCTGTATATTAAACCTCCCTTCTACTATCAACCTCATGTTATTTAACAGTGGGAATGGAGTGTTAAAAGTTGTTTTTTTTAAACCAGAAAGATGTTCATGCAAATTCCAGCCACGCTCAACATGCGAAGGCTTTCTATAAATGCTCCCATTAAAAACAGCACAAAAATTAAAAAAAAAAAACTTAAACAATCAAGACACGAGGAAAAACTACAACCACCAAAAGAAAATCCCCTTGAAAATGGCTAAAGAAGTGGTTGAAAGTGCTTGGCACAATGAAAATTATGTAAAGTCTTTGTACTCCCTTACTTCTACCAAATGGAAAAATGTAAGGACGCTGGAAAAAAATTTAAATCTTCCTTGTCTGCCATATTTGACAAAAGATTTTTAAATCATTTCACCCCAAGCAAGGTGGGATGCCACTAGTATGCAGGGGGTTACAGAGTGGAACAATAGTAAAGAGGTGTGATGGAGGAAAAGATGAAGAAAAGGACAGAGGATGCTTCAGGGTATATGGAGATGTTGATTGACATTACATTTGAATAGTTGGAGATTATAGCTATCAAGGAAACAATAGGAAGGGAATTCCACAGATGGGAGGTGCAAGACATGAAGCTATTGGAGTAGAAAAGACACCCATATTTAACCATTTTGACAGTGAAAGGGTGGGACCAAGATGCCAGCCTAGTAGCACGCTTAAATTCAAGCAGTCTGGGAACTAGCAAAAGTAGCTTGTTGGAGCAGTTACCGTGAAAGTATTTGTACAAAAGACAGAGGGAGATGACAGCATGTCTGTGAGAGAGTGGCTGCAGATCAGGACCAATTACATTGCATATCTGTCTTTGGATTTTATCAATGACCTTGAGACAAACAGAAAGGGCTCCAGCCCATATATGACAGCAATACTCTATGCAAGGGTGAATGATTGATTTGTAGATTTGAAGGATGGACTTGGACAAGAAAGACTTTTTGACGCGACACAGGGAGCCAACATTCCTTGCGGTGGATGAAGCTATTGATTCAATGTAATTGTTCCATCTCAGATCAGCAGACAGTGTGAGACCTCGAAGTTGTAAAGAGGTGCTCTCATGGATTTGAGCATCAGACATTCTAATGGTCAACAGAGATGGTTCCCTGTGGTGATTAATAGAGAGCATTTTTGTTTCAGATGCATTAAAGTTAACCAGCCAGTTCCTGCTCCAGTCTACAACAGATTGGATGTACTTTTTGAGACTAACGACCGGCTTAGTTTTGTCAGAGATACCAGATTTGCTATTTAGGCAGGAGTAAATAGTAGTGTCATCAGCATAGATGCCTACTTGGGAACTGATGACATTGGGGAGATTGTTAATGAAAATAAGGAACAGAATAGGGCCTAGGATAGAGCCTTGGGGAACGCCAGTGAAAAGAAAGGTTGCTGCCAAATATATATATATATATATATATATATATATATGTGTGTGTATGGGCAGCAGCCTTTCTTTCATGTATCTTTTATTGTAAGCAGCCAACAAATAAGATTTAATTAATCTTTTGAGTTTTTCCAGCAATATAACATTTTTCCATTTTTCAGGGATTAAAGAATATAGGAATTGTCTATAGTTATAATTGTTCCAAGCACTTTTGGTTACTTCTCTAGCCATTATCAAGGATGTTGTTTTGGATGATGAATTTCTGCTTATTTCATAATAGTTTTCTCGTGAGGAGTATGTGTGGTGGGGAATTTATAATTTTTCTTGGTGGTCATGTGCAGTGCGTGGCCTGTTGACCTGGGCATCACTTCTATTTTTTTTTAAATCTTTAACACGCCATCTCCACTGCTAAATAGTAAGACTGATAGTAGGAGAATAGTATTTAATAAGCAATGCTTTCCAAATGATCAATTGTGTCTGACTATGTGATTTAAAAAGAATCTTTGTTATCGACTAGAATTTTCCTTACGTTTTTGTAAATTATGAGTTAATATTTATTAATCAAATTCAGCTTCGAAAGTTGGTATGCAAGACGTCTACTTATACTGATCCTGTTTAGTTGTCTAATCGGATTCTTGATGATAAGATGTAATTCCTTAAGGAAGGTGTCGTATTAGTTTTTAACCCACATACTTTCAACCTTTTCTAAGTTCATCTTCAGGCTTAAATTACAAAGAGAAACTTATTGTAACTGCGATAAAATATTAA
>OZ010606.1:56058805-56086305 GCA_963932145.1 Acanthosepion lycidas | reverse complement strand
TTTCTTTTTTTTTCTTATTTTATATTCTCTTTCGTTTCCGTTTTTTTTTTCTTTTTTTTCTTCCTTATTTTTTATTCTTTTTCTGCTTGATTTTTTTCTCCTTTTCTTCTTTTGTTTTATTCTTTCTCTTTTCCTTTTTTTTCTTGTCACCTTTTCCAACATTTTATTTTTAAAACCTTGTTTCTTTATCTCATTTCACTTAATCTTACGCTCTTTTTTTCTAAATGCCTTTTTTTTTTCTTCAACCCTCCTTTAAACCCTTCTCTTCTTTCTTTCTCTCTTGTCTTTGTCCTCTTTCTTAAGAACACTTCTATTTCCTTCTTTTCTATTCCCGCTTCTCCAATCACCTTTCATCTACTCAACCCCTCCCGTTTCCTACACTTTTCTACATTTTTTTTAAAACTCTGTCCATTTTTATCCCCCGTTTCTCTTACGACTGAATCTTACCTACCCCCACCTTTAAACCCGCCGTTTGCACAAGATCAATGATGAGATGTTCTTTAATTTTATTCAGGTAAAGTTGCCGGCAATGATGGACGACAATGATGATGCAAATGACAGCCAAGGAGGCTGAACGGGGGCGGGTTGACGCTGAGAAACAAGTGAATGGGGCCGCAGGCTGAGTGACACACGGCATGGGAAAAGAAAAGACAAAGCGATCAAAACACACTGAGAAAGAACACAGCTGTGACAAAAAACAGGGGAAGGCAAAAAAAAAAAAAGTTGCCCGAACCAAAAGTAAAAAAAAAAGAAGCCCTTACACAGACAGGAGAAATTGACTGATATTTATACTCTGTTGGTATTACCCGACTGACCCATCAGCAGGAGCCTCCATCTACATGACCATTTAAAAAAAAACAAAAAAACTCTAATTTGTAATCAAAGTTGATATTTTAACCTGGGAAATCATGAAATTTACAAGTATATTTTTTTTTATTTTTGCTTATCAAGTTAAAAAATAACTAGGAATTTTTTTAATTTATTTTGGGGGTATATTTAAAAATACTTAATATTATTAGCACTTCATTTAAAATGTCATGCCCCTTCAGGACATAGACGATCATGGCTATGTACGGATTCGTTTTCTTTATCATCTTTAAATTGCAATGTCTTCTTGGGAAAGATAATGGAATGGTTACCCATTGCCTTCTGTATGGTTTTGAATTCAGAGTTTTCCTTCCCTTAGGATGGTTGCTACGCAAGTCTAATCAGCTCAGTATAGCCTGCAATTTAACCACGCCTGGATAATTAGCTGCTATACTAGTGTTAATTCGCAACCATTGGTAATTTTTTCTAATTTCCAGTATATTTCTATAGTAAATTCATTTATCTCTATAGCAAAATTGCTTACAATACTTTTCTTCTTTTTCTTTTTCATATATCCCTTCAAGACGTGTATGACGATGGCTCCCTGAAACATGCTATCTCTTTTTTAGCCATTTCTTCCACCTCGTTCTACAATCAGTTCACACAAGCCTGTCAAATAGGTAAGCCTACTGCCCCACCATGTCTCTCTTATCTTTGAGATGTCCGGTGAGTGTCAAATTCTCCAAGCCCTCCTTCCTCATTACGTGTCAATTTCAGGTGGTTCTTTCTGATTCTGAATAGAAGAGTCCTTTTTGCTTCCATTTTCCTTCAGATTTCTTCGTTGCTTACTGGTTCCTTCCATATTATTTTCAGCATCCCTCTGAAAAACCACATTTCTGTTGTCTCCAGTTTTTTCTTCATCTGTGAAGAAGAGACTTGAGGTAATTCACTACTATGTAGCATTTCCTGCCATAGCACTTTTACTTTTTCTAAGAAACATTAAACATAACAAGATCAATAAAATTTGATCAAATTTAGGAAAAATCCCTATTTCATAATATATATATATATATATATATTTATTTATTTATTTATTTAAAAATATGATTCCAACACGCTACATAAGAGTTCTCATGTATATATAAAATATGTGGCGCAGTTCAATTTATATTAAATTATTACAATGAATCATTCATACAAAAAGTAAATTAGTAAAGTTAATGATAAAATGGCGAAATCCCTTCGTTAACAACATTTTAAAGATGCATTAACCTACTAGTCATTCAATGAATGTTATTATCCTTGTTTTTAAAATTATAAGCTGTATAAGGTCTTTCTTAAATACGCAAGTAATTACGACTGTACATATTTTGTTTTTGGTAAAATTCATGTAGCATCTGGGACGAAAAAATATAATACGAATCGAAATATGTTTTTTCTTTTTTTTTTTTGTTCTTTTAAATGTGTTATTAGTTAAATTCCCAGATCAATTCTGTGGACAAGAAAGATTGGTATAAATAAAATGACAATTGGAAAAAAGATCTGTCTTGTCCACAGAATTGATCTGGGAATTTAACTATATTGTTGACATGAAGAAAAAAAAAAAATCTCTTAAAGGTAATTTACATTAACCAGAAAAAAAAGGCTTAGACAGAAGCGTCTATTTTTTAAATTTGGATTTTTTAATGTAACTATAACAACAAGAACATTTCGATTTCATTTTTGCTTTGAAAAAGTCGGAAGACGAAACGCGTCGGCAAAATCTAAGATCTTTTTTCCAATTGTCATTTTATTTATATACCAAATGTGTTATTGTATCCATTAACTGTTAACGGATACAAACTTTTGGAGCATGCAGTCGCAATGCTAAAGTTGAATTTTTTTTTTTTTTTGCATGCTTCAAAAGTTTGTATCCGTTAACAATAACACATTAAAAAAAAAAAGCAAAAAAAAAAAAAAAATTCCATTCGTATTATATTTTTTGTCTCGGATGCTACCTGAATTTTACCAAAAACAAAATAATTTCCATGCCTGAAGATTACTGAGTGTACATTGTACACAGTCAAAAGTACTTGCGTATTTTAGAAAGATCTGACACAATTTTAAAAAACAAAGCTCATAACATTCATCGAGTGACTAGTAGGTTAATAATGCATTTTTAAAATTTTATATATTTAATATATGTCATCATTACTAGAATAAAAGAGTCCTATGTATGACGATAAACTGTATCTGGCAACAAGGCCTCTGATCAAGAGATTGGATTGTTTTGAGGAATATGGAACTACTTTCTAATTGCTGTTGTTCCCATGTATGGTAAAAACTACCAGCAATATCTTTTATATAAAAATTACCAACAATACATACAGTGTAACCCGGATATAAGAGAGTTGTCAGGACCGGAGAAGAAGTTTCTTATATCCGGGTTTGGTCTATTTTATATACATTAACACAGGCTCTAATTTGGGACCAGAGAAAATTTCTCTTATATCCGGGTTACACTGTATCTGTAATTGAAGGTATACAATTACATTCAAAATATATTTAGTTGAAACCATATGTATTGTGTTTAAACATTTACATTTTGATATTAAATAACTTATAGAGGTTGATATGTCACTAAACAAAATTAAAAAAACTAGAATAAAAACCAAATTGGTCCATTAGAAATTGACTTTCATGAATGGTGAGAGCTTGGTTAGTATAATAGTCATTACTACTTTCGGCATGATGGATCCAATTTAATCTGTTTGGACATGTGAGGATCTTCAGGACAGCCATTTTGTTTCCACAGTGCATTAATGTGTAATATATCCCACTGTTTTAAGATATATTTTTGATTTCAGACTTTTATTTAACAGAAAAAATGTCCGACATCAAAATCAAGTGAAGGTTTATTATTCTTTTTATAGCTTTCTTGACTTCTCTATCAGTAAGTTTATGCTTCATCAAATAAAATGTCAGTAAATCCTAGTCAAAAATCAATAATGATGGTTGACGATGTTTCATTGAATCAAAAGACTAAGATGAAATTAATTAAAAGACAAAAATTAATATTAATGGTAGACAAAATTAAAATGAAATTAAATACTTGTTAAAATTAATAATAATGGTTGAAAATCCTTCATCTAATAAAATTGAAGATGTAAGTAAATCCTAGTCAAAAATCAATATTAATAGTTGACAATGTTTCATCAAATCAAAAAGTAAAATTATAAATAGCCTTTCCTATTCTATATATGTATGAATTCAAGCAGGGTCATAATGGGTTTTAAGTTGCAAAGAATATAAATTCTATGTTCAGAAAAAACATGCTGTTAGTGAATAAACAGTAAAAGTTTGATTTAAAAACTTTCAACTGAAAATTTAAATTTCAAAAACCAGGAAGTGTTTGGACGAAACTAACAATTAATAATGAACATTGTAAAATGTTCCCAAAACCTCAGGTACAACTATTTTGTGTCCTTTAAGTTTGATTGTAAAAAAAAAAAATTTCGTTAATGAATTACATGAGTTCGGATGGCTGGTAATAAAATGCCTGGAAGTGCACATTACTCAGATTCAATGATATAAAATTGATTAGCAAATATGGGCATTCATGCATGCAAAAAAAAGTGTCAAAAGGCCATTTTTCCCATGATACTGCTATTATTTTAACTACTTCAATCTTCAGCAATGTTTATTTTTTAAAAAGTAATTACTAGATTTGAAATAAAACCTATATGAAAGAGAAATTTATACATTTTCTTTGTTCTTGAGATTTTAAAACAAATATAATGAACATTATTTATTTATTAGATTATTTATTCACATTATTTATTTCTTATATTATTTACTAGAATGGTTGGCAAAACATTGGCTAATTGCCAATTGGTTCAAACTTTATAAAATGGTAAATAATAAGGATTTCTTTATAGTTGGTTCACATATTCTAATTATTTCAGAATTTTTTATAAATTGGGAAATGATAATTATTGCATTGCATTTGTCTTAATTGTATGAGTTCTTAGAATTTTTGTTAATATAAAATTATTCTTGTAAATAAACAATGTAATAGATAAATAATGTTTAATATTTTTGTTGCAAATTCTTAAGAACAAAATATATATAAATTCACTTTCATGATATGTTTAGGTTTTATTACAATTAGAATAATTGTTTTTTAAAACAATAAACATTGCCAAGGAGTGAAGGTAGTTAAAATAATAGCAGTGTCATGGAAAAATCATCTTTTGACACTCCATATTTTTGGCAGGTATGAAGGGTCATGTTTTGCCAATTGATCTATCAATTGCATTGTAGCTCACAAGACAAGTTAATAATAAGATGCAAATGATATGTCAAAAATCAACTGAAACCATATCCAGAATCTTTTGGTGGCTGTTTAGCTGAATTGAAGTGACTTGATACATGATAGCTTCTTTAATGTGTATGTAGACCAGGTAGAAACAGTTCCCTTAAAAGTCAAACAAACAGCACTTTGTTTAGTAAACAGAAATGACATCATTTTACTGTATGAATATGTCTGCTTATATGTCCCCAAGATGAGATGACTAAAATGGTTATAGAACAATTGCTCTTGGACAATGGAAAGGGAACATTTTTTTTTAAAGTTTTACTTTTACTTCAATACATTACAATAAATTTCTAAAAGCCATCTTGAAATTTTGGGGATAATCCTGATCTCCTCTGCTAAACTGGCACATTTTGGGAGTAGCAAAATACCAACGTCCTGTCTAAATTCAGTGTTTGGACTGATCACAGTCCATCGACATCTCTCCGGTTATATAAAATTTGTTATAACACACTATCATGGAGTTTGTCCAAAGTGAACATGGTAAAAGAAAGCTTATTTATGATGGTTACTGGGGGGGTAGTTCTCCTGATACTGGTATTATGTAATTATTTTATTTGCATATAACCCACAATTCACAATTTTAGTTGTATAGTTATAGTAATATAAAAATATAAATCTTATTATTGGATAATAGATAAACCATGAAAATAAAACTCTAATTAGTATTTAGTCACCACCCTCCCCCACCAAAAAAAAAATGTGCTTTTTCTTAATTTTCTTTTAATGGGGGCAACTGTCCTATCGGAGGAATTGTCCAGGGGCAATTCTCCTGATACTGACTAAAATAACAGGAGACTTAAAAAAAATTGCCTGAATTTACTGAACCTCTCTCTTACAGATGGATTTCTTTCAGCCTCCCTTTTCATTATTTTTTACGACCTTTTAATGTTTAAAATTGTTTTTTTTTTTTTTGTTTTATACATGTATGATTTCAGTCTGGGTTATAATGGATTTCAGGCAGTGAAGATGATGTATTCTGCACCCAGAAACAATTGTGGTGTTAGCAAACAAACTGGTTGTGGTTTTAAAAATTGCAAATGGATATTTCAGTTTACATTGTAAGAGGTTAACTTAAGCTGTTAATCAATGATGAAGAGAAGCAGATTATCCTGGGAAATGATGCAAATGTCTTTGTTGGAGAAATCGGTACCAGGCTTCATTATACCGAGTGAAATCAAAGCAAGTACATAAGGTTAAATATCTCGGAAGTGTTTTAACAGCAGATGGAAAAACATGACACCAAAATCTGAAAACACATTGGACAAGCAAAAGATGTATTCTGAAAAAATGAATATCTGTCTATATCTCTGAGATGAGGTATTATGATTACTTGCATTATTTACATTATTTGGACACATGGCTCAGTGGATAAAGATGTTGGTTAGATCCAGTGACTAGACCCAAATAGTTGTGGGTTCAATACCAGGCCACAGCAGTAGTGAACTAAAATTTGGAGAGTTGAGTTAAAGGGAAATAACTGAGACATCTGGAAGAGGCATGGGACATGGAACTAGAACAATCTACCCCAGTGGATGAAATAAAGGGTTCGGTTTGAAATTTCAATCATCTGAAGAAGGCTGGAGCATACAACAGTTGAAATGTTGTGAATATGTCAATGAAGATTTTTTAGTTTGTTTGGTTTTATGGCATATCACCCTGAATGGGTTATTTTAATGCCAACAAAATTTTTTATTGCTGGTAATATTTTGTTTTGTCAAAAATCTGTTTCTGGTAATAGTTTTCCTTTAAAAATGTATTGCTGGTAATAATTTTTTTTCAATAAGTATTGCTGGTAATAATTTTTTTTTTTCAATAAGTATTGCTGGTAATCTTTTTTTCAATAAGTATTGCTGGTAATCTTTTTTTTTTTTCAATAAGTATTGCTGGTAATCATTTTTTTTCAATAAGTATTGCTGGTAATCATTTTTTTTTTCAATAAGTATTGCTGGTAATCATTTTTTTTTTCAATAAGTATTGCTGGTAATCATTTTTTTTTCAATAAGTATTGCTGGTAATCATTTTTTTTTCAATAAGTATTGCTGGTAATCATTTTTTTTTTCAATAAGTATTGCTGGTAATCTTCTTTTTTTTTTCAATAAGTATTGCTGGTAATAATTTTTTTTCAAAAATGTTTTGCTGGTAATTTTTTTTTTTTTTCGGAAATGTATTGCTGGTAATTGTTAACTATTTTCCCATTGCTGGAACCCCTAACAGGTGCTACCACTCCGGGTCAGGGTGGACCTGAGAACACCAGCATTTAAGAGGTGGTTCCATGCTCCTTAAAAATTACTGATCAGAAACCTTGCTGCTGGATGTAGTTTATCATCATACCCAGGATGTGACAATGAAAATGAGGATAACAGTCCAAATAATGTAGATAATGCAAGTAATTAAAAATAAATTTTATTAAAAACTAAGAAAATAATGCTGGATTATTATGGATTGTTATGTGTTATTCTCTTATATGGCAGATAATGCTGGATAATCTCCCTATGGACGAGGAGAAAACAGGAGACAAGAGAAATGAGGTTTTATGGAAAGATAATGAGAATACTATGGACAGAGTGAGAAAGCAATGAGTCTTAAAGAAAATGGCAACACTTTTGCTCAGAATCAGCAAGAGATAGCTGAAATTCCTTGGACAACTAGTGACGAAGAAGAGCTTGGAAAATTTAACACTTGCAGAGTATATTGATAAAAAAGAGATAGAGGAAGGCACTTTTTTGAGCCACTTACCTCAGGGGCTTGTGTGAATAGAAGGCAGAATGCTAGGCGAGTGAAAAACTGCTAAGGGATAAGAAGTTTTGGAAACTCATGATTAGCCATAGTCTGAAGGGACACAGCACAAAAAAGAATAGTAGTAATAGGCATGATAAATAAAATTTTAATTAATGGAATTCATTTTTTATTTCATTTAAATTGAACAAGAAACAAAACATTTGAATTATTTAACTGCGTTTAATAGTACTAAATTGATCAGACTTTGTATAATATTTTAATTGTAATGAAACATCATCAATCCCATGACCAGATGTGGTCATAAAATCACAGCACAGCTGAGCACCGGCCTAGTTCTTACTACATATACAGGTTGGTCACCAAAGTGGTATTCATTAATGTGCAGCATGGCTTAGACAAGTTGACCTGGTGTTAAACCATCCCTCTCAAGGTCAGACCACAGCCAATGACCTCCATATTGAACAATTGACTTGGCCATGAATATGTGGCCATTGATTCCATCAAGAGAACATTTCACCTTGATTATTGACTTCAGCTCAAAAAGCCCTCCGGCCTGGTTATTGACTTTGGCCCAAGAAGCCATCCGGCCTGGTTATTGACTTTGGCCCAAGAAGCCCTCTGGCCTGGTTATTGACTTCGGCCCAAGAAGCCCTCTGGCCTGGTTATTGACTTCTATCTAAGAAGCCCTCTGACCTTGTCATAGACTTTAGTCTAAGAATCCTTTCATCCTGGTCAATGACTTTCGTCTCAGAAACCCTCCACCCAGCTATGGAGACTACCCCATTCTGTTTGATGGCAGTTTTGTAAGAAGGTTCATCCACCCTTTGATATGTCTTGTTTTTAATTCTGCTTTGTGTCAAGCAATCCTCCTCACCAGAAATACCTGTGGAGGGACCAGTTTTGTCACCAATAACCTGATCATCTGTCATGTACTACTCGGTTGCATAGAACCAGTAGCACTAATAAAGTGACCTGACATAAAATTAAATATGTACTTTTCTAATAACCGTAAAGTTCTCTTTGAGAATAATAACAAAATGTATGTGTATAGGAAGTCAAATGATCAAACTAAAATTTGCTGTCATCCTACAAAGTATATGGGGAGCATTTAATACATATAGTTTAATAGTTCATTGCTTCCATCAAAATGTCCAAAGAAGTGTTGTTGGCATAGCTTTGTCAATAAAGATCAGAGAAAGTGTGCTATTTCCATTGCAAGTTTTCTAATATCTAATGAGACAGGCATGACTTGTGACAAATTTTGAGTAATGATTCATTCTTATTCTATGTCCTAAATCTTTACCCTGAAACATCTGTTTTGGGTGCTCACCCTCTTTCCTTCAACATTGGTTCCATGGTTTTCTCAAAAAGAGAAGCTATTTTACTATTAGCAGCTGGCCACAAGATGATGTCATGGAAATATTGAACTCATAATACCTGGTTAAGGTGGTGGAGAACTTAGAGGGGAATTAACAGGAGATAAGTGATAACTGACATTCATTAGACATGGCATGTGGAGCTAGAACAGTCTAAGAACAGTCTACCCCAGTGAGTGAAATAAAGGATTCAGTTCAACATTCCAACCTCGTGAAGTCAAAAGTCAAAAAATGTGTAAGCAGATGCATGAAGAGGGTTAGGTAACAGTCAGGCTCTTGTTCAGGCAGAGGATGGTATCAAGTCAGTGCTTATTAAAAAAAAAAGTCTGTTGAACGTTTCTCTATAGTACCTAGACTGTATGAATATAAGCAGAATACTAGATTGGTGGCAAGGCATCATCATTTTACAGCTAAAATGGCTAGATGTAACCACAAGTTGCATGCTAGCAGTTTCTTTTCTCACACTTCCCACTTGTAGAACTCGTTGCATCTTAAAGGCTTTATTGCCTTACTTGGGGGTAAAATGATTGAAACAAAACAAGTAAGTAACAGTGATAGTAGACCCCAAATTTTGCGCCATGTAGAAAACTTATATTTTCAGTTTTCCAAAGGGCTATTTTTTTTTGTATAGTCTACAAAAAGAAGCTTTGTTTGCTTTAGAGTACAAAGCAACATGTATTTTTTTCTTGATGTCATTTCATCCCAAGTAAGGCAATAAAGCTACTAAAACACAAGCAGTTACTGAGTGTTAGAGAAAATGAGAAAAAACACTAATAAAATAAAATGTAATCTGTTGAAGATAAAAGCTGCATTTCACCTGTTCTGTCCTTTTATATGCCATGTACCTTCAAAACATTGATGATCATGACTCTCCACATTTTCCTATCCTTTGCAACTCTAAGCAATGTTTCTCACTTTACGACTCCTCCCAGTCCTCACTCTGCTATCCATTTATACAAACACACTAGTTTGATCCTTCAATATGCCCTTCAATATGCTTCACGAGCATTAGGCTCTCCAAGCCCTTCTTCCTCATTATGTGTCATAGAAATTTCAGCTGTATTTCTGATCCTAAACAATAGTGGGAAATCAGTGACATAGTAATTGCGAGTTCAACCACATGCCCAGATAGGGTGTACTTGAACTCAGTGAAAATGGGTAAGCAATAACTGAACAAAATAAGAATTAGACAAGATATCTCTAGACATGAGCAGTGGAACGAGAACAGTTTAACCCTGTAAATGAAAGAAAGGGTTCAGTTCAGAATTCCCTGTAGGTTACCCAGATCTGATGAATACTGGAGGGCATAAAGGCCAAAACATTATGATAGCAATAAAAATGAGGACAATAAACTGAATGTTAATAGTGTTCTTTTCATTTCCATTTTCCTTAAGTATTCTAAACTGTACACATTTTCTGTCCATAGTATTCTCAGAATCTTTCTGCAGAGCCACATCTCTGTTGCCTCATGTCTCAGAACAAATCTCCACAAAAATTCTAAGATGCAACATGAAAGAAGTCAATCAAAGAAAAAAGATGAACTCAGGGGTGACTAGATTTACTTTTAAGAAAGCCATTCAAAAATGACAGAAAACAGCTGTCATTCCACCTGCTGGGTTCTCAATGACATTACTGTGACTGCAGTCAACTAACTCAACAAACATATCTGCTCAAGACTTTTTGTATTCTTTTTGTTTCCATTATTCTTAAAAATTCTACATTGCTCCATCCATGGCATCCTACTATAGAACTAAGTCTCAAATCTCTTCTTCATCTGTAAAGAAATTGTCTGGTATTCACTGACATATTGGAGGATAGTTCTCTTACTGTTTTTAAAATGAAAAAGACTTCCAGAAATTTATCAGCTCTTGGACTATGTGGAATAAACATAGAATTTGAGTGGAAATGTTTATTGTAAGGTTCTCTTAAGAATTAGGGAATAATCTTTTAACTCATGACGTCATTGTTTTTTCATTTTTGGATTCTGTCAAATTAAATTTGGCTGAATTGAGGTTATGTGAGTTCTTCAAATATTCAATCTTTTTGCTGAGGTGTCAGTGATTCTCCTTCTCCTCTCCTAGGTTGTGTATTTATATGACTTCCTGTTATTTTGTTGTCTTGTGTGTGTATGTCCAAAGTTCATCTTGACTCACTTCCTTGTTTATGCTGGTGCACCCATCGACAATCTTTGAAGCCCATTTTGTACTTGGTAACCTTTGGGTTACTTTCTAGATCAACCCCCATAGCTCCATTATCATTTTCAAGTGAAACTGAGTACAAAATTTACTTTGATATCTCTCAGGTTTAACTAGTCTTCTTTGCCTTGTATTGCAACCAATCTTGGAAAAGGAAACTCTGAATTGAATCTTGTCATGAATAATAGCACAGCCTGAGATCTTTGATGGAGCAACCAGTTTATGATATTGATAATGATGAATTCAAAACCAAACCTGATGATGGTTGGACTCCATCATGTCTATCTTGCCCTAGATACATCCATGCCTTCTATGGCTACATTATACATGGTAACTCTGCAATGCTAATTGATTATGCAAATCAATTGTGACTTATCATCACAATCTGAAGACTCAACACTGTTACTAGAAATGATATTCACTTCAACACACATAAAACAGTTTGATCCAGCTAAAGTAAGTAAAATGACTAGGCAAGTGTTCAACTGAAATAATTTTTATGATTAAAATTATATTCATTATTTACATTATTCGGACTATTGTCCTAATCTCTATCACCATATTTATTACAACATTTCAGCCGTAGTATGATCCGGCCTTCTTCAGGTGGTTGGAATGTTGAACTGAACCCTTTATTTCGCTCACTAGGATAGACTGTTCTAGTTTCATGTGCCATGTTTAATGGATGTCAGTTATCAGTTATCTCCTGTTAATTTTCCTCTGAAAGTTTGCCTCTGCCTTAATTGGGTATTGAACTTGCACTCTTTGGGTCCTGTCACTCGATCTAACTAACATCTTTATCCACTGTGCCATGTGACCTCAAGGACAATAGTCCGAATAATGTAACTAATGTACATAATACCTCATCTCAGAAATATAGACAGATACTAAAATTATATTATATATACATGTGTAAGAAAATTTACAAACTTAACAAAAGAAACCATAATTTTTCTGCCATTTTCAAACTACAGGGTATTCCACAAAAAAAACAAAAACAATAAAAAACAGGAAATTTGGTAAAATTAAATAAAACAGTTTTTGCAACAGTTATTTGAAACAAAAGCAAATGATAGAAATTTAGTAGGTGAAAATAACAAAAACATGAAATGTTAGATGTGGTCTTCAAGTCACCAAGTTCGATGTTCTTTCTTAAACAGAACAATCACCTTCTTTTAAAAATTTGATAACTGCGACATCCTGGAACAACAAATGGTTAAAAAATATCTATTAGTTAATTTTTTAGTTCATTCATATAGTAAAATATATAGTTAATTTTTTTATATATTAATTAATTTCTTTTCATCATATAGTAAATGTAAAAATTTCCTGTTTTCCTTGATGGAGTTGGTAGGGGTCGGGTGGCATCCTGTACTATGAAATATTAAGGTATAAATAAAATAATATCAAAATTAAATGTATGTACAAGTAGGTTGTACCGCATGCACAGGATAGTCAAATTAATTTGCAAAGACTAAGTTAGTCAAGTGTACAGATACTACACTCTTACTCTAGGCAGAATTGCTGATCTTTGATAAATAGTCACATCTATTTGGCTAGATACCATGCTATTATATATATATATATTTCGATTGCAGAAACCTTTCTTTTAAATATCTTTCCTTAAATATGACAGACAAGGTCCAGCATTCACACATTTTTCTGTTTTATAGAATTAAAAAGAGTACAGAAATTTTCCATAATTTTCATTGTCCCAAGCACTTTCAGCCATTTCTTTAGCCATTTTTAATGGGATTTTTGTTTTTTGGTGCTGTTAGTTTTTCCTCATGTTTTGACTGTTTAAGTTGCATTTTTATCTTTGTGTTGTTTTGAATATATATATATATATATATATATATATATATATATATATGTGTGTCTGTCTGTGTTACATATATATATATATATGTGTGTGTGTGTGTCCGTGTTATATATATATATATATATATATATATATATATATATATATATATATATGCGTGTGTCTGTGTTATATATATATATATATATATCTGCGTGTGTCTGTGTTATATATATATATATATATATATATATGTGTGTGTGTCTGTGTTATATATATATATATATATATATATGCGTGTGTCTGTGTTATATATATATATATATGTGTGTGTGTGTGTCTGTGTTATATGTATATGTGTGTGTGTCTGTGTTTTATATATATATATATATATGTGTGTGTGTCTGTGTTTTATATATATATATATATGTGTGTGTGTGTATCTGTGTTATATATATATATATATGTGTATGTGTGTGTGTGTCTGTTATATATATATATATATATATATATGTGTGTGTGTGTCTGTGTTATATATATATATATATATATATGTGTGTGTGTCTGTGTTATATGTGTGTGTGTGTGTGTGTGTGTGTGTTATATATATATATATATATATATATATATATATATATATGTGTGTGTCTGGTCTGTGTTATATTTGGGTGTGTATGTTATATATGTGTGTATTATATATGTATATATATGTGTGTGTGTGTGTGTGTATATATATATATATATATATATATATATGTGTGTGTGTATGTATATTTGTGTGTATATATATATATATATATATATATATATATATATATATATATATATATACAGAGAGAGAGAGAGAGAGAGAGAGAGAATGGGTTTATTAACTGTTTTTTATCTTTTTCTAAACAGTGTAAATTAGTCTATTCATTTTTTATTAAGACTCTCAAACGTACAGGCCAAGTGACATAAATTTGCACTAAAATAATGAGGATGTCTACTCAAACATGTATCTACTGAATATAACATTTAAAATAATAGGGAAAAAATATATATATATATATATAAACCTGTTATCTATTCTGATGAAAATCATTTACTCCTGCCTTGATAGTAAGTCTGATGAGGTCAAATTGGTGGCTGATGTCTAAAATAACCTTCAATCTGTTGTTAACTGAAGCAAAGAATGGCTAATTTTAATACCTCCTGAACTAAACAGTTCTCTATTAATCATCTGAAACTTCCTTTTCTGCCTTCCATCAGCATGGCTGATGCTAACCTCCAGGAAAGTGACTTGATGTGCCTTCTTGACTTATATGATGTGCTAAGGAAGTTGGTTCACTGTGTCATGCTAGACAATTTTTCTATCTTGCATATCTATAAGTTTACAACATGCTGTACTGCTTGGCATTCTCACCAGAAGCTCTGGTATGAACATTTCAGTGCATTTGGGTGACAATCTGAGAATAGTGCAGGTAATTCTGAAGGAGTTGGATAATATATCCAGTCAATGTCATGGTGTTTAGTGATGGCAACATTGTGCCTCCATTGATCTTCCTACAGGGACTCAGACTCAACATGGAGGCCTATATCAAGTGCTTTGAGGAGGTAGTCTGCCCTGGGTTAAGAGGTTTGACACTGGAAGACAGACACTTTGTCTAGAAATAGATGGTAATTGTCATTGCATTTAAATTTTTGAAGATTGTAGGTGGCAGGGAAGCAGGAAACCGAAAGAGAATTCCACAGGTGAGAAGTGTGAGAAAAGAAACTGTTAGAATAGAACATCTGGTTATATCTGGCACATTCAACAGTAAAAATAATAGCCAGATAGTTAAGAATAGATCAAGATAGATAGTTAGATATAAAAACTGTGATAGATAAATAGTCTATGAGGTGCTCACATAAACTTCAGTAATATTTTTTAATCAATTCATGACAAGCAAGGCAATAATGCCACTGAGACACAAGGGACTACTAGGAGACAAAGAGAATGGAAAGTCTTTAGAAGGAACTGGAAACTTAATTGTACTAAATATGGAACAAGTGATAAACCTCTATTCCTGTTCAAAGGACAGATGAGGAATGTGAACTGGATGAACCATTGCATTTAAATTTTTGAAGACCTGTAGGTGGTAGGGAAGCAAGTTCTACAGGTGAGATGTGCAAGAAAAGAAATTATTAAAATTGAATATACAGATGCATGTTCCTAGTTCAACAGTAAAATGGTGAGAACTAGATGCTATTCTAGTAGCACACTTAAATTCATGTAGTTGGAACACCAATCAGGATCGATTATATTACAAACTCCTCTTTGGATCTTGTCATGAATTCTAAAATATATAGCCAAAGCACCAGACCAGATGTGGTAGCAATACTCAGTGTATGGATGAATGGTAGATTTATAAATTTACAAGATGGATTCGAACAAGAAAAATGGCCTGGCATGATGTAGCGAACCATCTTGCTTCACAGTAGACAGAGCAATTGATTCAAAGTAGCAACATGGGTGTCAAAGAGAATGGAAAGTCTTCAGAAAGAATCAAAAACCCAATCGTACTAAACATGGAACAAGTGATAAAACTCTATTCCTGTTCAAAAGACGGCAGGAGTGTGAATAGGATGAAACATTGCATTTAAATTTTTGAAGATCTGTAGGTGGCAGGGAAGCATGAAATTGGAAGGAAGTTCCACAAGTGAGAGGTGCAAGAAAAGAAACTATTAAAATTGAACATATAGATGCATGTTTCTAGTTCAACAGTAAACTGGTGAGACTTAGATGCTATTCTAGTAGCACACTTAAATTCATTTAGTCAGGAGACCAATTAGCAGTCTCATCAGAACAATTACCATAAGAATATCTTTAGAAAAGACAAAGGGAAGCCACAAAAATGACTGAAGCCGAGATACCAGATCAGGTTTGATTATATTACAGACCCTTCTTTGGATTTTATCAAGAATCTCTAGATATATAGCAAGAGCACCAAAAAAGATATGGTAGCATTATTCAGTGCATGAACGAATGGTAGATTTATAAATGTGCAAGATGGATTCTTACAAGAAAAATCTTCTGGCACGACACAGTGAACCAACTTGCTTCAAAGTAAACCAAGCAATTGATTCAATATAACAATATGCTGTCAAGAGAGAGAAGAAATTTTTTTAACAATTTCCGCCCAAAACATGATAATGCAAGGGATTACTGGGGGTGAAAAAGAATGAGAAAGGGGAAAAAAAAACTGGCTTCAGGAAGACAGAAGATGGCAATTGTCATTGCATTTAAATTTTTGAAGATTGTAGTTGGCAGGGAACCAAGAAATCAGAAAGGGTTTCCACAGTCAAGATGTGTGAGAAAAGTAACTGTTAGAATAGAAGTGACAGTTGCATTTAGCTAATTGAACAGTAAAACTGTGAGACTTAGTTGGCAACCAACCTAATAGCACACATAACATCAATTAGTTGAGGTACCAGGGATAAAAGCTCATCAGAACAGTTACCAAGAGAATACCTTTAGAAAAGACAAAGGGAAGCCATAAAATTGACTGAAGTCGAGATACCAGATCAGGATTGATTATATTACAGACCCTTCTTTGGATTTTATCAAGAATTCTAAAATATATAGCCAGAGCACCAGTGGTAGCAATATTCAGTGTATGGATGAATGGTAGATTTATAAATGTGCATCTAACAAGAAAAATTCTATAGCATGAATTGATTCAATATAACAACATGCTGTTGCAATTTTGAGTATAAATACAATAAAAATATTAATGTAATGGCAATAATACAAATGTGTCATTCCAAACAGATAAGAAGAAAGATTGGAATTAGAAAAGTGAAATAAGGGTGAGATAGTCTACAGTGGAAGAGACAATATGAATGTTCATTATGTCCCCTTTTATGATAAATTATGAGAAATGATTTCTATAAACAAAGGCAGGAAATATTTTGATTGGGCATAACTTTCAAGCAATTGAATTCGGAGAGACAAGATAATTAGAAATCAACAGAAGTGGGAAATACAATTTGAAATAGGGGATTCCTCAATTGCCAATACAAAGGAAATATTTTATAAAAGACAAATAAAGAAGAGCTATCCAAAAGTTCTAAGAATTTGAAAAGCACTATGTAACGCTTACATTGCAACTGATTCTGAGTAATACGTTTGAAGAGATCTCCAAAGAGATGACCTTCAGTGTGTCATTAAAAAGACAGGTGGATAAGTAACTTTTATAATGTTGAAAATTGTCCAATCATTTGCTTACTTAAACACTAGTAAAGTTTATAAAGATTAGATATTTACACATTTTTAACTAGAGATTTTTTTAAAACCCGTGACACATTTTCTTTATTAAGACTTTCAATCTCTAGGCAGGTAGACATTATTTTTACTGTTTTAAAAGATAGATATTAACTGAAACATGTGTAGAAACTAAATATGATGTTTATTCTAATGTATAATATCTAAATGGGTTTCATTAAATTCAACTGACAAGGTCTGTTTAATTTCTAATTTATTTTTTCCTTGTATACTCAGTCCATGATATCTTCAGCATTCTTCTGTAAAACTACATCTCCTTTGCCTCAAGTCTCTTCTTCACCTTTGAGGAGACCGTCCAACATTCGCTGCCATAAACAAAGACAGATGTCACGTTACAGCTCAATACTCTTTTCTTTGTTACCAAAGTAATCCTCGTGTCTCGCAATACTCTGCTCAGCTTTTGGAATGTGTCCTTGGCCATCCCAATATGTCTATGGATCTCGGTGTCACACTTACCGTCCTCTGTCAAAACATTTTCCAGATATTTAAACTTCCACACCTGCTTGATTTCAGTGTCCCCAACCTGCAAATAGAAATTTCCGCTTCATCTTTTTACTGATGACCATGTATTCTGTCTGCTTGTAGTTTATGCTTCGTCCATTTTCTATATTATTATCGGGAAAGATTGGAGATCATTCATTTAAGTTGAAGCCTTTAAAAAATTTTTTCTTTTTCCCAGTGTTTTTTTCTGTTGATGCTCTATGGCTTCTTTTCTTTATATCTGTGAATTACCATGTCTCTTTAGGCTGTAAGTAATCATGACACACTACAGCTTCTTTTTTTATATATCCATGAATTACCATAACTTTTAGGGAAAGATAGCCCCTCCTTTTTGGTATCTGTTTTAAAATTTTAAATACTATGTCTCTTTAGGCTGTAAGCAATCATGCCTCTCCATGGCTTCTTTTCTTTATATCTGTAAATTACCATGATTTTTTGGGAAAGATAGTCTATTTTTTTTGGTATCGGTTTTAAAACTTTAACACTATGTCTCTTTAGGATGTAAGCAATCATTGCACTCTAGAGCTTTTTGGATTATACTTTGGAACTGCCATGACATTTTTGCGGGGATAATGGATCTGTTTCCAGTTACCTTCTGTATAGTTTTGATGTCAGACTTTTCCATCTCCAAGACTGGCTGATACCCAAGAGTAGAAAGTTCAGTTTAACTTGCTATTTTATTAGTTTAACTTGTAGGAGAACAGAGGAGTTCATGCCTTTTCTTAGAGTGTTAGTGTGAAAATGAAAATAACGGACTATGTTGGAAATTGAACTTGGCTCATTGATTCCATTTTTAGCATTGATCACCACTACTTGACCTGAACATCTTGATACAATTAGCACATGCATATTTTTCTTCAGTCTGGTACTATACAGTACAATTGTAATGATATATGAAATTAACATGTTAAGCATCATAATTTGTACGGTTCATGTGTTACTAACTTTGCACAGCATATTTGGTAAAAATTAAAATATATTGAATCCTCTCCACAACTTCCCATCCTTTGTAGCTTTTAGTAAGTTTTGTCTTTTCACTTGGTAAAGTTTGTCTTTATGATATCTCTTCTAATCCTTGTTCAGCCAACCATTTACACAAGCTCATTAGGTAGGTTATTTTGCTGCCTTCCTCTGTCCCTCCTTGTTATAGTGAAACATACCTATTCTATTGTTAATAGACTCTCCCACCTATAATAAGTAGGAGTAGCAAGAGTAACAAGTCAGTTGGCTCAGAGAGTTAGTCAGTCGATGTCGGACAACCGTTAGTCGGATATTAGAGTATCAGCAACCACAACTAGATTACTGCGTCATTACCTATTATATCAAGTTCCTAACGTTTTGTACGTCGAACCTATTTAAGGACCGACTTAGTACAAAATACAAGCCTCCACTGTGAAACCACTACATAACACTCGTGTAACTTCTTCTTCATGGCTCTCCACAACTTCCTATCCTTTGTAGCTTTTAGTAAGTTTTGTCTTTTCACTTGGTAAAGTTTGTCTTTATGATATCTCTTCTAATCCTTGTTCAGCCAACCATTTACACAAGCTCATTAGTTAGGTTATTTTGCTGCTTTCCTCTGTCCCTCTTGTTGTCAATATATCACATGGGTATTACAGTTTTTAAGCACATTTTCTCATTATGCACCTGAGGAATTTCAATTATCTTGTTCTGATGCTAAGTATTAGTACCATTTTTGTTTCCATTTTCTTTAAATCTCTGTTGACTTACAACCATATCACATTGAAACATGGGTTCCCATATGATTACCAGTATTAATCAGCATCAAGCCTGGTTGGTACCTAGACGAGTGATGACTTAGGAATACCAGGTGCTGTAAGTTTGGATGTGTGGTTGATGGAATGGATAATCACTCAGAATTGTTAATTGGAGAACCGATTTCCAATTCCAGTCGTTATATTCACTGAAAGATATGAATTCACTGCTTCTCTTCCCAGCTATGGGTTTATCAGTAAGATTTGTATCACAAAATCATTATTATTTCAAAAAATTTTTTTTAAGTTTAAATATTTTTTCTGGCTATAAATAACCTGCAAAAGGTTAATAAACTGTAAAAAAACAGATTGATCAAATTAAATATTCATCATTATTCACATGTTCAGTCCATGGTATTCTCAGCATCATTCTGCAGAACCATTATGTCAAGTTTCTTTGTCATCTGTTGGGAGATTGTCCAGCGTTCACTGTCATACAGGTGAACCGTTATATAAGATTGGTCCAGTAATCTTTGCTCCTAACAAAATTTTCCTATTTCTTAGAAGAAAAAGATGATGTGCAGTATAGAGTATGAAAGATTAAAAATAAAAATACGATTCAGCAGTAAAAGAGGGTGAGGAAGATGTTATAGATGAAAGAAGATGAAGGAGAAGAAGAAAATACAAAGATAAAGAAAAAGTAATCAAAAGGAGTGAAAAAGAAATTTTAGAATAGCAATAATAACAATAAAGAGAACAACAGGAACTCAGGTATCAGGAAGAAGAAGAAAAAGCAAAAGGAAAAAAGAGAAAAGAAGGAAAAAGAAGAGGAAGAAGAAAAAGGAAAAAGAAGGAAAGAGAAAGGAGAAGCAGAAAAAAGAAGGGAAAAGAAGAATGAAAAAGAAGGAGAAGCAGAAAAAAGAAAAAAAAAGAGAAAGAACAAGAAAAAAAAGGATAAAAAAGGGAGAATAAGAAAAAAGAAGAAAAAAGAAGAAAGAAGAGGAAGGAAAAGCAGAAGAAAAAAGGAAAAAGAAAAGAAAGGACAAAAAAATGAAAAAGAAGAGGGAGAAGAAAAGGAAAAAAGAAAAGGAAGAAGGAAAAGAATAGATAAGGAAAAAAGAAGAGGAAAAAGAAAGAAAAGACAAGGAAAAAAGAAGAGGAAAAAGAAGGAAAAGAAAAGACAAGGAAAAAAGAAGAGGAAAAAGAAGGAAAAGAAAAGACAAGGAAAAAAGAAGAGGAAAAAGAAGGAAAAGAAAAGACAAGGAAAAAAGAAGAGGAAAAAGAAGGAAAAGAAAAGACAAGGAAAAAAGAAGAGGAAAAAGAAGGAAAAGAAAAGACAAGGAAAAAAGAAGAGGAAAAAGAAGGAAAAGAAAAGACAAGGAAAAAAGAAGAGGAAAAAGAAGGAAAAGAAAAGACAAGGAAAAAAGAAGAGGAAAAAGAAGGAAAAGAAAAGACAAGGAAAAAAGAAGAGGAAAAAGAAGGAAAAGAAAAGACAAGGAAAAAAGAAGAGGAAAAAGAAGGAAAAGAAAAGACAAGGAAAAAAGAAGAGGAAAAAGAAGGAAAAGAAAAGACAAGGAAAAAAGAAGAGGAAAAAGAAGGAAAAGAAAAGACAAGGAAAAAAGAAGAGGAAAAAGAAGGAAAAGAAAAGACAAGGAAAAAAGAAGAGGAAAAAGAAGGAAAAGAAAAGATGAGGAAAAAGAAGGAAAAGAAAAGATGAGGAAAAAGAAGGAAAAGAAAAGATGAGGAAAAAGAAGGAAAAGAAAAGATGAGGAAAAAGAAGGAAAAGAAAAGATGAGGAAAAAGAAGGAAAAGAAAAGATGAGGAAAAAGAAGGAAAAGAAAAGATATGGAAAAAGAATAGGAAGAAGAAAAGATATGGAAAAAGAATAGGAAGAAGAAAAGATATGGAAAAAGAATAGGAAGAAGAAGGAAAAGAAAAGATATGGAAAAAGAATAGGAAGAAGGAAAAGAAAAGATAAGGAAAAAGAAAAGAAGAAACAAAGTAGAAGAAAAAGTAATGAAGAACAAGAAAAATGAGGAATAAATCTTCTATATATCATGTCCCTTCAGGACATGGACGATCATGGCTCTCCACAATTTCTTGCCTTTTTAGCCCTTAGTAAAAATTTGTCTTTTTGCTATCTTTCCTAATTCTTGTTCTGCAACCATTTCCACAAGGTTGTTAGGTATGTTATGCACTGCTTTTCTCTGTCTCTCTTGCCTACAATTTGGACTGTGAGTATCAAATTTTCTAAGCTCTCTTTCCTCATTAAGTGCCCTAGAAATTTCAACTTTCACTTTCTGATGTTAAGTATCAGTCAGTTATGTGCCATGTGTGATACATGCATAGGCAATATCTTTCGATACATGACTGAAAACTGATTTTTCCCACAGTAGGTTGCCATTTCTTTCTGTGGTAGACCTGGTCTGTCCTGCTATTTATCCATAGCTGGGGGCAAAGAAGGATTCATACCTTTCCCAAGGGTATTTGTATGTAAGTGAATGTAATAGATTCGACTGGAATTTGAACTCGGTTTTCTGATTCCTCAATCTGAGTTGCTATCCACCATTCATCCTGATGTTAAGTATAAGTATCCATTTTGTTTTCAATTTCCTCATTGCTCACATGTTCAGTCCATGGTATTCCTAGCATCCTTTGATAGAACAATATTTCTGTTGCCTCAAGTCTCTCTTTCATCTGTGATGAGCTTGTTTAGCGTTTACTGTCATACACAAGGGACCGGTATTACATTACTTTCTGCATAATATGTCGTGTCAGTTATGTAGGAATATTTAACTGTTTTATCGATTTAAATTATTCCTGGACGTTTGGGGTGTGGCGGAAAGAATAAATCAATAAATAAATAAAAATAAATTTCTTGTCATCTCAGGAACAAATTCCTACCATTTAACTGATTTTTTTTTTCTCCTTTAATTTTTTTTAAGCTGACAAACACGAGATATAAACATGAAAAGAAATTAGCTGGAAAAACTGTGCCCTGCTTCTTCCTTACCCCACGTTGATTAGATTTTTATCAGCAGACCCCAGGATCCATATTTGGATAAGATCTATTAGGCTTTGGTCACACAAATAACTATGAATATAAAAGTGCATTTCATTGTAAGGCAGAAGAATTGCCAAAGTTGATTATCTCGTGTGAGGCTTGCAGGAGTTGGAGATTTACGTGGCCACTGGGTTATCTCCCTTGTCACATGTTATGAATGGTGACAAAAAACATAATTAGCTGAAAGTGTCCTCGGACAATGAGATCCTGAAGATTTGCAATGAACGTGTCCACAGCGCAGCGAATGTGGCTGTCATTCATGTGTTTGCTGAAGGATTCATTCAAGCATTCACCGAAAGAGAAACAAAGGCATTTTTTTTTTTTTTTTTTTTTAACATGAGATATTGATGTGGTAGCAGGGAGGAGAAGACGTAAAAGATTATTTGTACACAATCTATTGTTCAGTAATGTGTGAAAGAAAAAAAGGAAGGAAGGAAGGAAGGAGGAAGAGAAATATATAATAGGAATGGAAAAAATAATGAGTAATAAAAATAGAGGGAAACAGAAAGATAGAAAACTCAAAATACAAATGTCCAAGAAAGAAAGAAAGAAAGGAATAGAAATGTATGATAGGAATAGAAAAAAAAATGAGTAAAAACAAAAGAGAAAGACAGAAAGATAGAAAGCTCAAAAGCAAATGTCCAGGAAAGAAAGAAAAAGAAATAAAGATGTATGATAGGAATGGGATAATAATGAGTAAAAAAAAAAAGAGAGAGAGACAGAAAGATAGAAAACTCAAAATACGAATGTCCACGAAATAAATAAACAAAAAAGGAATGTATAATAGGAACAGAAAAAATAATGAGAGAATGAAAGCTCACAATACAAAGGCCCAGGAAGGAAGGAAAGAAAGAAATTCAAAGCAGAAGAAAAGAAATATATCATGGAAAGAAAAAAGAAAGAAGGAATTAGAAAGGACAAAGAAAGGAAGAAATGCAAAGCAGAGAGAGAGAGAGAGATATGCTGAGAGGAAAAGCTAGAAATGCAAATGTCCAGGAAAGAAACAAAAAACAATGAAAGAAAGAATCAAAAATGCAAAGGTATATGAAAGAAAGAAAGAAAAAAGTCATAGAAAGAAGTACAAAGAAAGAAAAAAGGAAATACAAAAGACAAAAAAGAAAGAAACAATGCTAAAAATACAAATGTCAAAGATAAAGAGATATGCTGAGAAAAGAAAGAAAGAAGAAAGGACTAACTGTTAACTATAAGAAGACAAAATGCATGGTTGTCGGCAAAAGAAACAACTTAAAATATTGTGAATATAAAAATCAAGCAGGCTCAGAAATTCAATTGTGCCATTTTGTAATAGACAAAGGAAAATGAAACTTAGGAATCTGAAGGTATATGGGTATAGTGAAAGATGTTTTCCAGGAACTTTCTTTGTGAACTTCTACATCATGTCTCATTATCTATTTGACATTAGAACGCAAAATTAGGTAAATTTCTTCCATTTCTCTGTGTGTGTGCATATATATATATATATATATATATATAAATTAATTGATTTAAAAAATGGTTTTTCTGCTACACAGTTCTAACCATGTTTCAAAAATGGAAGGTTCGAATTTAATTTTGTAATTAAATTAAAGACATTAGTCCCATTTCATCCTCAAGCGAATTTTGGAGTAACTATATCTATAAGAACACCGGATTATATATCTTACTGTTTTTTCTTTTTATTTATACATATATATATATATATATATATTATATGCACAGTACTTAGTGGAAAGTGCTCACTAACAGTGATAGAGCTAACATATTCAGTTATATGGATATTAGTTAGTGATCCTGCTGTTTGGTCATAGTGGGGGAATTTTTTTGTGTTTGTTTGAGATGAACTCTCACACACATAAACATATGCACACAGGTGCATCAGAGACACACATACACACAGGTGCACCTGTGTGTATGTGTGAGAGAGTGTCATCCCAAACAAATACAGAGGAAAATTCCCTGCCCCCAGCATCAAACATAATCAAACACAAATAAACATGAATGCATATATATATATATATATATATATATATATATATATATACCCAAGTATATGATTGGTGTATATAGAATGAATTCCAATAACCAACAATTACTATTCTTAAAAGAGTGCTCAATACAAAGTAGAGCAGATATAATTATTTATTTAAAAAAATTTATAACATAAATATGTTATATATTTATGTTATAAATTTTTTTTAAATAAATAATTATATATATATATATATATATATATATATAGGCACAGTGGAGTAATGGATAGTGGCTTGGATTGAGGAATTGGAGAGCCAAGTTTAAATTCCAGTTGAATCCATTACATTCACATGTGTTAATACTCTTGGGAAAGA
This sequence comes from Acanthosepion lycidas, assembly GCA_963932145.1. NCBI lineage: Eukaryota > Metazoa > Mollusca > Cephalopoda > Sepiida > Sepiidae > Acanthosepion > Acanthosepion lycidas. Next base: position 56,061,102 of record OZ010606.1, on the reverse strand, counting down.
TATGAATCCTCTTATTCTTCCTCCAGCTATGGGTAAATAGCAGGAAAGACTGAGATCTATAGCCTTGGATGGCAACTGGTCTAGAAGATGGACAACTCTAAATTCAAAACCTGCAGAGGGTCATGGCACCAGGTCTCTGTATTTAGCCCTACAAAAAGTGTGGATGGTCCTACACGAAACCTTCACCACTAAAATCAAATCTTATGTGCTGTTGTCGGACTGTCAGTTTCCTTAGTACTGATCTGTTTGACCATCATACATCCCATTCGATGGGAGAGTCGAGTATATATATATATATATATATATATATAAGAAATATACTTTTAAGGTGTGCTATATTTATGGGATAAAGTGCTCAATATCAGAGATAGAGCATATGAAAATATAAAAGTGAACATTGAAGTCAACACTCAGAGGCAAGAATCTGTATCATGCTAGATGTAATCATCAGTGGCCTGACGATTGCATCTAGCATGAAACAGCTTGTCACCTCTAAATGTTGACTTAAAAGTGAACGCTGAGGTCAATGCAAAGGTTTATGCTTGAATGCAATCTTTAGCCCATGAGTGTTGCATTTTGGCCTGAAAAACTAAAAATGAATTCCTTATAAAACACCACCCTAAAATATACAAATACAATATGCTATATGCAATGCAGAAAATATAATATACTTTAGACTAGAAGTCGGCAACCTACAGCACACATGCTACACGTGGCACGCCAAGAAATTTCCAGTGGCACACAGCCGCAAATGACATCACAAAGTTTGAACCAATAACTATTACAATGCAAAGAAGATATTTAGCTATTTCAATTTTAATATATACTAAAGTATATATATTAGATTGGTGCAAAAATAATGACGTAATAATGTCGTTTTTTCCCTATTTTTTAACGTCAAAAAACGACATTATTACGTCATTATTTTTGCACCAACCTAATACTATATATTACTATATAAAATATATTGTAGAACAGGTATATTGACCTTGACTTGTATAAAAATAGGTATACTCTTGGCACACTGGATGATTTTAAAACCCTAAGTTGGCATATAGTTAGCAAAAGTTGCCCACCTATCCAATACTCCTGATGCACCATTAACCAGCATGGCTGGAAGATTGCATCATCATCATCATCATCAATAATAAATGAGTAATAAATTAACAAACAACACTAAAATATAACTACAAATAACCTCATTCAGGACCACAACTAATTCTACTCTAGAATAATTTGAATTATAAACGTTACTACTCACCCAATATCTGTTAGGATAATACAATTGACCTTAGTGTCCATAATGTAGAACCATTGACCAGTATATTTTAAATAGTCAAGCCAAAACACAATACATTTGCCATTTTGGGTATGACAATAAACTACATCCCACAATAAAGCCTCTAATCAAAAGGATTTGAGGATCATCGAACCACCTCTTAATTGCTTTTGTTTCCATTAATTTACACAAGGGTGTAAACACAATTAAATAAAATAATATCTGTTGTTACCAAGTAAATGCTTAAGTAATAACAAAAACTAGGTTTACAGATATATCGTATATTATACAGTAAGTACACCAGAAGAGTATTACATGACTAGTAAGAGTATATTAGATGAACTAGTGCTCAGTCTATTCACAGTTCACTGTTCCCTGAACCTTTTCTCCTACTAAACTTATAGTAGGCAGAAGAGTCTAACATAGACTCTTAGAGGGAGAACACTACAACAATAACAATCATAACAAATAAGAAAGTCATCAATAATAAATGAATAATAAATTATCAAACAACACTATGAAATAGCTACAAATAACGACATTCAGATCCACAATTATTCCCACTCAATAGCCTCTAGAATAATTTGAAACATAAAAGCTCCCTACCCAATAACCATTAGGATAATATGATAGACCTTAGTGCCCATAATGTAGTACACAAGCATATTTTAAATAGTCGAGCCAAAACACAACACATTTGCCATCCTGGGTATGACAATAAACTACATCCCACAATAAGGTCTCTGATCAGGAGGTTTTGAGGATTATAGAACCACCTCTTAATTGCTGTTGTTTCAATTAATTTACACAACAGTGTAAACACAAGTAACTATAATAATAACAATCATAACAAATAAGAAAGTCCTCAATAATAAATGAGTAATAAATTAACAAACAACACTATGAAATAGCTACAAATAACGACATTCAGATCCACAATTATTCCAACTCAATAGCCTCTAGAATAATTTGAAACCTACCCAATTGATTGACTAGATGGCTTTTTACAGCTTATCAA
>OZ010606.1:55993805-56053805 GCA_963932145.1 Acanthosepion lycidas | reverse complement strand
GACATTAACTTGGTGAACCAGGTTTCATATGACATGCAAAGAAAGAAAACAACAATTTGATAAAAAGAAAGAAGTCAATTTGAAAGAGAAATGCAAAAATCAAAGAAAGAAAAAGAAAGAAGTCAATTTGAAAGGGTGAAATGCAAAAATCAAAGAAAGAAAAAGAAAGAAGCCAATTTGAAAGAGAGAAATGCAAAAATCAAAGAAAGAAAGAAAAAGACAATTTGAAAGAGAGAAATGCAAAAATCAAAGAAAGAAAAAGAAAAGTCAATTTGAAAGAGAGAAATGCAAAAATCAAAGAAAGAAAGAAAAAGTCAATTTGAAAGAGAGAAATGCAAAAATCAAAGAAAAAAAAAGTCAGTTTTAAAGAGTGAAATTCAGAAATCAAAGAAAGAAAGAAAAAGAACTGCAAAGTCAATTTGAAAGAAAGAATTGCAAGGGACAAAAAGAAAGAGCTGATGGCGATAGAGAAAGGCAAAAATCAAACAAAGTAAGAAAAGATGAAAAATGAAAAGGACAAAGAAAAGAAGAAAAATGCAAAATCATAAAAGTAAGAAAAAATGTATAAAGATCAAAGAAAAGAAGAAATGGAGAGGTTAAAGAAAGAAAAAGTCAATTTCATAGAGAGAAATGCAAAAATCAAAGACAGAATGAACAAGTGAAAAAGAAAAACTTGATAGAAAGAGAGAAATGCAAAAATCAAAGGAAGAATGAGAAAGTGAAAAAGAAAAAAGAAAGAAACAGAAAAAAAAGACAAATTGATAGAAAGAGAGAAATGCAAAAACAAAAGAAAATCCCAAATCAAAGAAAGTAATAAAGAAATGTATAAAGAAATGTATAAAGAAAAAAAAAGAAATGCAGAGAAAAGGAAAGAAAGAAGTTGAAAGAAAGAAAGAAAGAAAGAAAAAGGAAATTCAAAAGTCAAAGAAAGAAAGCAATAAGCAAAGAAACAAAGATGAATATAAGAAAAAAAAAAATTAGAGAAATAGTCATTGTGGAATCAGAGAATGGAGAAATAAAATGGCTAAAAATGAAAAATGTGGAGAAAATATAGTCAGGAAAGAGACAGCCAAAGCAGCTAAGGTGAAAAAGTGAAGATAAAATAAAAAGGTGAAAAAATTGAAATAAAAGAAAAAAAATAAAAAAATAAAAAAAATAAAAAAATAAAAAAAAAGAGATATCTGTAAGTTACACAATGGTGGATGAACAAGACAAAGTTATTAGTGGAATTTTAACTGCATATGAAAAATTCATCATATTGTGGTCAATGTATATGATTAATATTCATCACTGAATTAAGTGCATTGACAAGGAAGGAGAGTACAATGAAAAATGAATATTTGTTGCATAAAATATTTTGTTGACAATGCTGCAACGATATAGATTGTAATAAAAACATTTTGATAATGAATACAAAAAGTATTGATACATATGACAATTTAGATTCAAATTTTCATTGGAAACAAAAAAATGGTTTAAAATATAGAGGAAAATAAAACAAAAATGCCTTTAAAAATAATTTGCTAGTCTTTAACCAAACTACCTTTCTCTCCCTCTCTCTCACGCACACACACACAAATAAAATAGAGAATAGTGACCTATACTGGCAGCAAACTGCCTGCATACAGACCGAAAATGAGTCCAGCAGATACACAGAAATAGAAAAGGGTGAAAAGGGTGGGAGACAACAATGTTTCATCTCACCAGACTTATTCAACCTAAACTGCGACCATCCTGGGTATGATGATAAACTACATCCATGTCCAGGGTAAGACAATAAACTACATCCAACAGCAAGGTCTCTGATCAGGATGCTTTGAGGAGCATGGAACCACCTCTTAATTGATGGTGTTCACAGGTCCACTCTGACCTGCAGTGGTAGCAACTGTTAAGGTCCCAGCTATAGGCAAATAGTTAACCCCGAAATTGAGGTAAAAAGCATTATAAAAGTAGAAAAATAGGTTTTAATAACAGAAATACTTTGTAAAAAATTATTATCAGAAATAAATTTTTGAAGAAAAAAAAAAAAATTATACCAGCAATACGTTTTTGAAAAAATATTATTACCGGCTATACGTTTTCGAAAAAAGTAATATTACCAGCTATACGTTTTTGAAAAAATAATATTACCGGCTATACGTTTTTGAAAAAATAATATTACTGGCTATACGTTTTTGAAAAAAAATAATATTACCGGCTATACATTTTTGGAAAAATAATATTACCGGCTATGCATTTTTGAGGAAAAAAATATTGACAAAACAAAAATATTACCAAGAAAAAAAAATATGGTTGGCATTAAAGGACCCATTGAGGTTGATATGCTGTAAAACAAAACAAACTTATATGACGAAGAGATTCTGAGAGAATTAAAACTTCTACCAGAATTCATTATTGGCAGCCATAATCTTAACAATATAAGATATGCAGATTACACAGTGTTGATAGCAGACACAGAAAGTAAACTTTAGAAGATAGTAAAGGAAAGTGAGATAAAAGGACTAATCCTCAATTGTCAGAAGACAGAATCTATAGTGGTCAGCAAAAGAATAGTCTATGAGAAGAAAGGACTAAATATTTATAAATAGTTTCAACCTATAGAGTGAGGTGATCCTGAGAGAATCAGATGACCTAACAGGATTCATTATTGGCGGCCACTATCTTAACAACATAAGATATGCAAATGACATAGCGTTGATAGCAGACATGGAAAAATAACAACAAAAGCTACTATAGAAGAAAAGCAAGAAGAAAGGACTAAATATTAACTACAAGGAGACAAAACATTTTGTTAGCAAAACGATGAGCCCAAAATGCAAATTACAAATCAGAGATGCTAAAATCAACTGAGTACAAACATTTAAATATCTAGGAAGTGTTCTAACAGAGGATGGAAAGTGTAACACTGAGATCTGAAGTTGTATTGGAATGGTCAAAGATGCATTCCAAAAGCTAAGCAGTGTATTAAGAGACAGGAAAAATTTTGTTGGAAAGCAAAGAAAAGAGTATTCAACTGTTATGTGATATCTGTCCTCCTGTATGGCAGCAAATGCTGAACAATTTCCTCAAAGATGAAAAAGAGACTTGAAGCAATAGAGATGTGGTTCTACAGAAAGATGCTGAGGATACCATAGACCAAACATGTGAGCAACAACAAGGTTTTGGAGAGAATAGAAACAGGAGATTTTTGTGGCCTAGGATATGTGCTGATTCCTTAAGTTTACATATTTTCCAATGATGTTCTTTGTCTATGATCTCAACCTGATCCACAGAGAGTGGTGAATATCTCCCTTTTCTCTCTATATATGGTCAGCCATGCCTGACTTTTCCACTTCCCCTCGTGTTACAGCTTTTTGGTGTTCTTGAAGCCTTACCTTAAGGGGGTGGCCTCTTCCCTTTATATTTTTTTTCCGCAGCCGAATAATGTAAATAGTGTTCAAATTTTGTTTGCTTTTGGGACATGGCAATTCAACCATGTCAATCATGATGATATTAGCAATGTAAACAATAATACTGATGATAGACAATATGCTTATATATTTGGTGTTGGTAATGATGATAATGTTAAGCAGTATGTCAGTGATAATTAAGATTAAAATGGCAACAATTGCTATAACAGTTATTCTGTTGAAAATGATGGGTTTCAACAAAATGTAAACAGCAAACAAAGGAACCATGGAAAAGATTTAAACCAAAGATTACAAATGAAATTTGCATCTTTAAAATTCATGAATATATGCATGCAAATTACTTTCTTCTCAGTTCAGACGAATAGCATAGATCCAAATTCAGAGACAAATTCAAATCAGACATCAGTGGAATACTTAATTATATATATGTGTGTGTGTGTATGTGTATAAGTATTTATTCTAATAGTATTTAAACAATAAATGAATTGTTTGTTTTATTTTTGCTTTGTTCTTTCTTTTAAATATACAGGGTAGCCCGGAAGTCTTGTCACCCCCATCAAAATGTAATGAGAACAATAGAACATGTGAAGTCATTTTTTCTTTTTTCTTAAGGAGAGAAGCCACTAGCACACAAGGGGTTACAGAGAGTTGGAGCGAGAGCAAATAAGAATGATAGAGGAAAGGATGAAGAGAAGGATAGGGGGATAGATCAAGGCATCTGGAGACATCGATTGACATTACATTTGAATAGTTGGAGATTATAGCTATCAGGGAAACAGGAAAAGGGGAGGGAGTTCCACAGGCGAGAAGTGTGAGACATGAAGCTGTTGGAGTAGAAGAGACGGCTACATTTAACAGTTTGGACAGTGAAAGGGTGAGAGTGAGGTGCCAACCAAATAGAATGCTTAAATTTAGTTACCATGAAAGTATTTGTAAAAAAGAAAGAGGGAGGTGACGGCACATCAGTGAGAGAGCGACTGCAAACGAGGCGCCAGATCAGGGCCAATTACATTGCATATCCATCTCTGAATTTTATCAAGAACCTTGAGACAAATAGAAGGGGCTCCAGACCATATATGGCAGCAATACTCCATGCAAGGGTGAATACAGTAGTACATCCTCCATCCTTGCCAGAATGCTCACAATCATACATCCATACACTTGCAAGCAGCCTCGCTTCCAAAATGTAGGAGCTCATGTCAGCCATCTGAAAGAGAAAATTATATTATGTAGCAGTGACAAGACTTTCGGACCACCCTGTACATTATTTTATTTAATGCTCCTCTAAAATCACTTTATTCTATCCAATGATGAATTGAGGTTTTCAATTGTTAAAATGACAAAAAAGGTTTTAAACAATTTCAAATGAATTCAAAGTTTTGCTTAAATGCTTCATTTAAAATATAATAAGTATTGTAACCTAGGAAGAGTTACTGAATGAGGAATAACCAAGACAGAGATTGGAAATGAAATGGTAATCTTTATAACATGAACATACAATACTCGCCAGTGGCATGAAGTAGGTAAACCACTGCTAGTGGTGGACGACTTAGACAGCATATTACTCCCACTTACGATAATGTCCAAAGTACTTATGAGGATTGGGACATATCCATTAGTGTTCATTTGTATGGTGTATATATATATATATATATATATATATATATATATATATATGTGTGTGTGTGTGTATGTGTGCATCGTTAACAAGAGAAAAGAAACAGATTGATAGATATATATATATATATATATATATACACATGCACATACATAAGCAGAATTAATAGACTGAATTAGATAGATAGATAGTGTTGTAACCTATGAAGGGTTACTGAATGAGGAATAACCAAAACGGAGGTTGGAAATGAAAGGGTAATATTTTTAACATCAACAAACTACAATACTCGCAAGCAGCATGAAGTAGGTAAACCACTGCTAGTGGTGGACTACTTAGACAGCATATTACACCCACTTATGATATTGTCCAAATTACTTATGAGGATTGGGACATACCCATTAGTGTTCACTGGTACGGTATGTATATATATATATATATATATATGTGTGTGTGTATGTGTGTGTGTGTGCATCATTAACAAGAGAAAAGAAACAAATTGATATATATATATATACACATACATAAGCAGAATTAATAGACTGAATTAGATAGTGTTTTAACCTATGAATGGTTACTGAATGAGGAATAACCAAAACGGAGTTTGGAAATGAAAGGGTAATCTTTTTAACATCAACAAAATACAATACTCACCAGCAGCATGAAGTAGGGTATACTTAGACAGCATATTACCCCTAACTTACAATAGTGTCCAATGTACTTATGAGGATTGGGACGTAATGGTCATAGGTACAGTATATAAGAGTAAGATTTCATGATTTTTAAAAAATTTTATTATTTGATTTTCACTATTACTTACTTCCTGAAAATTCTCAGAACTATTTTGAGGAAACTTATAAAAAAATAACTTGATTCATCCTATATTTTCAGAATAACTTTTTGGAACATTTGACAGCATTAGAATTTATTTTTAAAGATATAGACAAGAAGAACTTAAAATTCTTAATCAACCATTTCAAATTCTTTCTTCAATAATTTCGACAATATAGGTAGATTTTCAGAAGTGTTTATTTTTATCATATTAAATATCTTTATCTGAAGTCGGCTTGAAAAATATATTTTTGGTTAATATCTTCTCTTTTTTAAAACTTCTGAATACATTAAACTGTTTAAAGTTTCACATTGAAGAGCATCTAAAGCTGTGTAAAATCTCTTTCAGAGGAACAAGATGTTTTTTTGAAGATAATTTATTGTAAAAATAGTCCTTTTGTGGTTGTTGAAAACAAAAGACAAAATATTTGCATTTCAAATAGTCGGTATTATTTTAAAATATAAAAAGTATCAAGTATTATTTTAAAATATGCTATCCATAAATAAACTTTTTAAATGATATAATCAAAAAAAGATCAATAGATCAATAATAAATTAATTATTTATTTTTTAAAGAGTTGGTTAAATAGATTTTTAATAGCAATTTAATTCTTTATAGATTTAAAAAAAAACATTATATATATATATATATATATATATATATATATATATAATGTGTGTGTGAGTACATGTGTATGATGGTATGAAAATTGCTTAAGACAGGCACGGTGAGAATTCATTTAAATGTTTTGTTAAATTCAACTGACATTCCAAAAATTATGCAAGGACGTAGCCAACAAAATCTTGTCTATTGTACTGACAGTGTCCAGTTCTTTATAACAACTGAGACAGTCAAAAATATTTTAATCTAGCTTTTGTTTGATTTTTATTGCTATTGTTTGAAAGTATCCCACATTGTATCAACATTAGATTTGTGAGGAACGAAGATGTGTGTGTCAATATATCTGATATTCAATATTGTAATTATTTACACTTTTTACAATGTTCAAACTGTTGTCTTCATCTTTGTTGCCATTTTCACTGAATATAGCAACAAGGGTGAGGACAACAGTCTGAACAATGTAAATAGTGTAAATAAGAATATGTTGTATGATCTTGCAAATAATTTTACCATGGAAGATTTTGAAATTAGTGCATTTTCAATATAATTTTGTCTTAATAAATTACTATCTACTTTAATTAATATGTTTAATCTTCAATTCATACAAATAAACAAAGGATGTTTATTCCTTTGACACTTTTGATTCCCTTGTTTAAGTTGGTGAATACTGCTATAATCCTTACTATCAGTTCATGTTTGACATTACAAGTATTAGGTTGGTGCAAAAATAATGTCGTTTTCTCACATAGTAACATGTGAGAAAACGATATTATTTTTGCACCAACCTAATATATTCCTTTTCTTTTTGAACAGGAATAGAGTTTTATCACTTGTTCCGTGTTTAGTACGATTGGGCTTTTGATTCTTTCTAAAGACTTTCCATTCTCTTTGACACCCATGTTGTTACTTTGAATCAATTTCTCTGTCTACTTTGAAGCAAGTTGGTTCACAGCATCATGCCAGGCCATTTTTCTTGTTCGAATCCATCTTGTAAATTTAAAAATCTACCATATCTTTTTTGTGCTCTTGCCATATATCTAGAGATTCTTGATAAAATCCAAAGAAGGGTCTGTAATATAATCGATCCTGATCTGGCATCTCAACTTCAGTCAATTTTGTGGCTTTCCATTGTCTTTTCTACAGATATTCTCATAGCAGTTGTTCTAATAAGCCTGCTAATTGGTGTTCTGACTACATTAATTTAAGCATACAACTAGAATAGCATCTAAGTTACAACATTTTACTATTGAACTAGAAACATGCATCTATATGTTCAATTTTAATAATTTCTTTTCTTGCACTTCTCAACTGTGGAACTCCCTTCCAATTTCTTGCTTCCCTGCCACGTACAGATCTTCAAAATTTTAAATGCAATGTTTCATCCTATTCACACTCCTCCCGTCTTTTGAACAGGAATAGAGTTTTATCACTTGTTCCATGTTTAGTACGATTGGGTTTTTGATTCTTTCTAAATACTTTCCATTCTCTTTGACACCCATGTTGCTACTTTGAATCAATTGCTCTGTCTACTGTGAAGCAAGATGGTTCGCTACATCATGTCAGGCCATTTTTCTTGTTCGAATTCATCTTGTAAATTTATAAATCTACCATTCATCCATACACTGAGTATTGCTACCACATCTGGTCTGGTGCTTTGGCTATATATTTTAGGATTCATGACAAAATCCAAAGAGGAGTTTGTAATATAATCGATCCTGATTGGTGTTCCAACTACATGAATTTAAGTGTGCTACTAGAATAGCATCTAGTTCTCACCATTTTACTGTTGAACTAGCAACATGCATCTGTATGTTTAATTTTAATAGTTTCTTTTCTTGCACATCGCACCTGTAGAACTTGCTTCCCTACCACCTACAGGTCTTCAAAAATTTAAATGCAATGGTTCATCCAGTTCCTCCACTGTTCTTTGAACAGGAATAGAGGTTTATGACTTGTTCCATGTTTGGTACAATTAAGTTTCCAGTTCCTTCTAAAGACTTTCCGTTCTCTTTGACTCCCAGTAAGCCCTTGTGTGTTAGTGGTGTTATTGCCTTGCTTGAGGTGAATTGATTAAAAAAAATTACTGAAGTTTATGTGAGAACATTATAGATAATTTATCTATCGCAGATTTTTTTTATGTCTATCTGTTTATCTATCTTAATCTATTCTTAACTATCTGTTCTATTCTAACAGTTTCTTTTCTCACACTTCTCACCTGTGGAATTCTCTCTCAGTTTCCTGCTTCTCTGCCACCTACAATCTTCAAAAATTTAAATATAATGACAATCACAATCTTCTGTCTTCTTGAATCCAGTACTTTTATTGTCCTTTCTTCTCACTAAAGTTTTCTCATTCTCTTTCGCTCCCAGTGACCCTTTGTATGTTAGTGACATTACTGCCCTGTTTGGGGTGATCTGACTAAATAAAATCCATCCATTTATATCAGTTTGTTCATATCACTCTAACTCCCTCTGTATCTTGGCCTGTTCATATGTATATATCTATATAGGTAATGGTAATATTAACTGTTTCCTTCCAAGGAAACATTTGGCACTGGTTGTCTTAGTAGCCAATACTGTTTTCAGTTGAAATTTATAAATTTTTTTTTTGAAACAATCTTTTAGAAAAAAAAGATTCTTAAGATCAGTTGTTCTTTCCATTATCAATGGAGGTTACCTTTCTAACCTTTTATTTGAAGTGATGTGGAATGTCAAATTCTTGATTATGACGTTACTTTTACCTTGAGTTAAAAGTGATGTGGTTTTTGTTATTTGGCAAAGTTCTTTGTTTATGATTCTGTGATGTCAGTCCACAATGTTCAAAGATTCTCAGGCTTCACTCACTGAAAGTATTTTTTCATCATTGATGTTAGGAAGCATATACAACTGATAATTTAGATATTTCTGACTGAGTTTGGTACCATACATGGCATCCATATGAAAGTCTTGATCTGATGAAGCTATTTAAGAACATGTCACAAGTTTGACAAAGTTATTTAGGAACATGACTCAAAATTTCAGATTGATGTTTTGGTTTCATAGCAATTTGCAGCGCTGGGTGAAACAATATCTGGCACAGCCTGTTTTATGTTCAATTTCTTTTTCTCTTATTTTTTCATATCTATCTCATGTATATGGGATGCCTTTTTTTAGTTGTTATTTTTTTATTATGCAATCTGTCATATATATATATATATATATATATATATATATATATACACACACCTAGTGAGCCAGGCAAACCTACCTAGGTTTCACCTAAACGGCTCATCAGGGAAAGTTCGGCTAACGAGGCAAAGAGAAACGCTTATTTATAGGCGATAGCTAAAATTATAGCACATGACCAAAGAACCACAAACACCTAAGTTTAAATATTTATTCAACAAAAATGAGGCGGGAAGGGGAAAAAAAACACAAAAAAAAAAATCTTAAGGTGGAATAACAAATAAGCGGGAAAACGTCTGATTTAGTAGCCAAGATTTTTTATGTCTACATACATTAAGGATTTCAGTTTTGAAGTTTAATAGTTGGTTAGGTTGATCATATAAAGTTATGGCTAATTTCTCCTCTGCACATAATTCACAAAATTTATGGCCTGCTTTATATTTGGGGCATTTTTTTAATATTTCCCATTTAAGGATGGGGTTTATATTATCTTCTTGTTTGGTTTTCCATACATAGGTAGATAGTGTGGTACTATGCTTAATTTTTTTGTTTTTAAAACTACTCGTGTGGTTATAATATCCTTTTTTAAATTTATCCTGAGTAGCACCTATGTATGTTTTAGGGTTAGTATCCTCGCTATTTTTGTAAATTTTCACTTGATAAACCACACATTCTTGCTGACATTTTCCCTGTAATGGACAGGTGTTTTTGTTTCTACAATTACAAGTAGGAGGATTACTGCGTGGATTATTCCTAGTTTTTTTCTTATTCAATCCATTTATTATAGTCCCTACGTTCGGCATGCAACAATAACTAAGTTTTACGTTGTTTTTGTTAAATATTTTATGTAACTCAGTTTTTTTGGGAAATGTTGCTCTAATAAATCAAAAAATATCTTGCCAATTTTTGTTTTTACCACTAAATTAAAAGGAGGATTGAACCACAAAATCTTTCTTTGCCTATTATTACATTTATATATATATATATATATATATAGTTCTTATCTTATTCCTTCACATTTCTGAGTTGACAATGCCAACAGGGGACTTGAATGAGGTAAATTTGTAGTTCTATTTTATGTAATATATATATATATATATATATATATATATATATTACATAGAATAGAAATATATATAATTTATTCAAAAATTATAACATAAAAATGTTATAAAATCACTACAAAAATGGCCATATTTTTTCAACACTTCTGGTGTCTTATCAAGTGATGGTGTTGAATATAGAATAAAGGGTTTTCATTATTCTACATTCAGCACCATCACTTGATAAGACACCAGAAGTGTTGAAACAAAATGGCTATTTTTGTAGTGATTTTAATAACATTTTTATGTTATAATTTTCAAATAAATGAATATGTTTGCTCTACTCTGTATTGAGCACTCTTTTATGAATAATAATTATTGGTTATTGGAATTTATTTTGTATACACCAATTCTATACTTGGAGATATATATAAGGACATTTATAATATTTGGTAATCTATATGTATAATTCCAAAGAGAGCTCTATGTCAAAATACAGAGCAATTAATAATTAATTATGGAAGCAAAGACTCACAATCCCATGGTGATATTTATTTTATTAGAATTGAAAAATTTGATACCAAATCTTCAGACCAAAGCTGTTATGCCCAAATGAATGGATAAATATATTACCAGATTCAAAGAAAGATATAAACATAATATTCAGAGAAGAGGATGAAAAGGTATGTATTAAGTTCGACCTAGGTCATGAAATCCTAGATTTATTAGGCGTATTGTTATTCAACTCTCTCTTTCTATATATATATATATATATATATATATTTATTCCATTTACTTGTTTCCCTGATAAAATGCAATGTCAATCGGCATCTTCTGTCTTCTTGAAAGACATTTATCTTTAATGCTTTCTTCAATCATCCTTATACTCACTTTTGTCTCTCACTTCCACTCCCCATGTCTTTGACCCTACTGCATACTAGTGGCATTCCCACCATGCTTAGGGTGAAATAATTTAAAAAAAAAAAAAAAAAAAGAATATATTTATGATATGGATTTTTATTTATTATTTTTTCCTTTATTTATTAAGTAATAAAATCTTTTATATATATATATATATATATATATATATATATATATATATATATATATAAAGTTGCGACATCCTTTGATGAGGCCCAACATCTAATAAATCATTTCTCTGCTGCATGTAAAGCCTTTGGTCTTACACTTAGCATAACAAAAACTGAAGTAGTGCACCAACCTTGTCCTACTCCAAAGCAATTCTGTGGTGAGAAACAAAAACCACCAGTCTACAAATTTCCAGAGAGACCATTGAAAGTAGAAGACAAAGCCCTGAACAATGGCCTATCATGGTCAACTACAGTGGAACTTTAGATGATGAAATCATGCATTGGATTGCTAAGGCTACCAGTAATTTTGGCAAACTTCACCATCACTTGTGGAATGAGCAGGGTATTCGACTGGATAAAAAATTTAGGTTTACAGAGCTGTTGTCCTTGTAGTCCTTTTGTACAACTCAGAGTCGTGCACTCCATACTGGTACCATATATGCCAGCTGGATGTTTTCCATAAAAGCTGTCTGTGTGCCATCTGCGGCGTTAACCTTCAAGATAGGACATCTAATGTAGACCTGTTTAACAGTTGTAATATTGGAAAAATTGAGACTTTTCTCATACAGTCTGTTACGGTGGACTGGTCGTGTCTTGAGAATGTCTGATGACAGGATACCCAAGATTACAACCAGTTAGATCAGGGCTACAGGAATGAAAGACGCCTATGGCTAGGATACAAAGACAAGCTGAAGAGCATTTATTTATCAGCTGTCAATATACTTCATAACACCCTTGAATAACTAGCCTTGGAGCGGGTAGAATGGAGATCAATGTGTTTTAGTGGACTCAGCAGTTTTCAATCTGCTAGTCTGAATTGTCGTCAAGAAGCAAGAACAAGATCTAAAAGGTCAGCCAATCTAACAGAGATCTGATCCCACAATCCTCACTCTTGCTCCATATACAGCCTCCTTTGTAAATCACTAGTGGGTCTTAAGTGCCACTTAAGATTATCGCACAAAATTTCATAACTAAATCAATTGGTTAAGGTGTCAGATCCTCATATGTCGAAACTGATGGGAGAGTCTATTATTATTATATATAGGTCTGAAGATTTCATTCAAGCATGAAACAGACTGTTGCTGCTTTGTGTTGGCCTCAGTGTTCATTTATATATATATATATATATATATATATATATATATATAATATTTATTATAAAACTTCTTCCTCTATCATCTGAATTCAGATCACTTCAATTGTATCTAAGTTGTTACATTGTTTGAATCTCCTTAGATTAGCATTTGCTCTAACTGAAAATTTACCTTTTCAATTAAAACAATAAATAAAAAAAATGATATGTATATTTTCCTCCATTTCTTCTTTGAATAATTTTATATTTTAAACTTAATGCAGGGTTTAATTTAAAATTTGTAATTTTTATTTTTTAACTTTATAGTAAAATTAAAAATTAATCAGAATGATTCTAATTTAGTCTAACATTAAGGCATTAATAAATTGTATCTAAGATTTGTTGTCAAGTTTTTTGAATTATCATACACTTGTATTTTGACTGGTCATTGTAGCTTATGTAACAATGTTTCCCTTTTGAGGGAAGTTTAGTTGGTTTTGAACCTTTTGAAATGCTTTATTCTGCAATCGACACCATCACTTGGCAAGACACCAAAAATGTTGAAACAAAATGGCTACTTTTGTAGTGATGTTATAACATGTTTATGTTATAATTTTTGAATAAATCCTATTTGCTCGACTCTGTATTGAGCACTCTTTTAAGATTAGTGTTTTCAGTTATTGGAATTTTATTCCATCTATACCAATCCTATACTTGGAGACATATAAGTTCATATTTCTCTGTATATCCCTTTTGTACAAGTATAAAAAGAGGTGGTACTCATAAGGATTTCTTTGGTATGTGTACAATTGGACATACAAAATGACTGATACTTTTGTTTCACAAACTAATTAAAGACTGAAGAATTTTGATTTGTATTCTTTTATTCATCATAAAATGAATACATGCATCTGACTAGAAATTAAAATAAAATCAATAACATTATGCTCTGTTCTCACCATGCTTCTGATGGTTTGTATTACCATTGATGACCGGTAGTGACAATTACGGTGGTCTTTTCTCTCTCTCAGAATGAATTTCATTGAAAACACAACAAAAAGAAATACAGCTAAACCAGTAAACAAAAATCACCTATCCCATTCAGCCTTTCTTTCACTAATATTCATGGTATATATATATATATACACACACACAATACAGGTAGATAAGCTCACCTATTGTCTGGCCTGAATTCCTTCTATGTCTGTTGAACAGGAGTAGAGGTTCATTCCTTGTTTCCTATTCAAGGTACTGTTTTACGGTCATTTTTCTTTCTTTCTCTTATCACGGCCACAGTGATTTAACTGTCCTAAATTTTTTGATGATCAGACTAGTGGCTGTAACTTTCCATTGTGAGGATACCAGTTTGCTGCTTCTTCCAACTGGTCATTAGAAGCTTGAACTCTTTGTTAAGAGCATGGAAAAGCTGCTCTGATCAACAGTTTAAACTAACCTGGAAGCTGCCCTTCAGGTTAGCTCCTGCTAAAGGCTTTTTGGGCCTTCAACATCCTATGTACATAAAAGTTATAAGAATTTAGAAATAATAAAATTATTTTATCTTTAATGACACATTAATTCAGCATAATCTTTCTTTGTATATTCAACCAATCTCTGTAGTTTGTTTACATTTATTTTGGGTTCAGTTTTTATTTTATTTTCAAATCACCGAGCTTAATGATCCCTTCACATAAAGTCACTCTTAAAAGACATTAGGGAACCCAAACTATGTAATATTTCAAATACATCACATTACGGGTGCTAGAAAATAAACATAAGCAATGTACCGTGCCCCACTTAAGTTTTAATTATGGCTTAATTAGACAATATGACTTGCGACGAAAATGGAAACCTTTAATAAATAATTGTTTTTTTAAAACCTTTCACTCTATTCGAATTTTAAATTTAATTTTAAATGAATTATTTATTTAATTTTTAATCACATGTTACTACCTTTTACTTCACATTGTTTATAATTCACCAAGATTGAAAAACGGACAAACATACACTGTGCTTTATTTATATAGAATGTGCCTTCCAAAAGATAAACAAGAAAATTTCCTTACAAACAAAAAAGAGAGCTGAACAGCTGGTGGTTGAAATTTATAAAAAATTTTTTCTTAATTTTTTAGAAAAATATGTTTCTCAAGTCCAGTGGCTGTTAGTGCTCTTTCCAGTATTGATGGGGTTTTTCTTTCTAACATTTTAATTGAATTACTCTGGCATTCATCTTGATTATGTTATTATTTTCTCTTCAAGTTACATGTGATATCCATTTTAGTTGTCGCTGCTGTTGGTAGTCCTATAGTGATGAGCAATACAAATATATAATGTATAGAATTTATACAATCATGAGTTTTTTCAGGGTGGGAGGAAGAACATGTGTTAGGATGAAAAAAAAATGATACACCGTTGCATTAAATGTTATTTAATATATAAACATTTCCATCTATTTTAACTCTGTCACGCATTCTTTGAAATACATTTCTAAATAATTGGAAAATATGTATAATTTTGTTTATCTTTCTCAGTCAATCCCTGCTGACTGAGTCAAAATGTCCAGAGACCAAAGCTGATAAAATTTTTTTTCGATTTTCTACCTTCAAAGAAATGATCAAAAAATAAAAAAATCCAATTATTTAGGCATTTCTCCTGGGGAGTTCAGACAGCTTCACCTTTGTCTCATGAGTAAGAAACAACAAAACTAAACACAAATGCAAAAAAAAAAAAAAAAAAGAAACACAAAAAACAAAAGCAAATAAATCTTCATTTTTTTATAAAACTTTGACAATGCTATTTTATATCTGTACCCCCTTTAAGTTCAAAAATTCAATTCCCCCTTCTCTCATACAAATATACATATATAGATAAAAAAAAAATGGTTTATATAAAAAAAGAAAAGTTTTTTTAACCCATAAATATTTTCCTAAAGTCAATTACGTCTTGCTGCCATTGAAATGTTTAAAGTCTCACAAGAATTTAAAACTATCTAACAAACATAATTTTCAGAAGGTTAATTGCAGATATAGATAAATGGGTATAGCTAAAAGATTTCTGGAAAATTTATGAGGTTTTATTTCCCCATGTTTGGTCAAGTATGCACATTAACAAAAATTTAATCCTTATAAAATCTTTCCTCTTAATATTATCATCATTATTTTCTATAAAGTAACAATATGCTAGCAGACACTTTACCATTTGATTCAAGTTACAACTTTTTAACTTGTTTAGTTGAATTTTACATTGTTCTGGACCATGCCCGAGTTAATATTGCTTAACCAACATTCTTACTGGACATTTGAGACGCTTCATCAGATCCAAATCAAAGACATTCTTTGCATGATAACCACACTCCATCCTTATTAGTTGTTTAAACCATTTTACTCTTTGCTGAGAAATCAATGCTGATGTTATTCTTTGTAAACTGAAACCATTGCAAACCATAAAAGTTCTGCTGGTATTATATATCAAATACGACAATTCCTCTGTTTTGAGGTTGTTTCAGTGATGAGTACTCATGGCCAAATAAGAAAAAAAAAAGATGAGAATTTTGCATGTGTAGCTTTGTTTTACAAATATGCTCCTTTTGCACTTACAAGTCTTGGTAAAAAAAAAGTATCGGGAAGGTTGCTACGGTCACAGAACTAAAGTACGCAGAGTGAAGCTGCTTTGCACAGATAGACCTCTTTGCACAGATAGACCTTTAACTCTGTTGTGCATGCTTCCATTATTTGTAGCAGTGTCTGGAATGAAAATGCATGGACTGTGGTTGTCTTACCACAATACAAAGGTTTCGTCAGTGATTATGTCGTGTGCAGTTGTTTTGGGTTAAACACAGCATTCACTACGTCTGACAATCATCATATTAATCAAATCTCACTCCTTGCAATTTTTTACCTTTTTCCAAAACTCAAATCCCACTTGAATGGAACAACATTTCAAGATGTTGAGGAAATCTAAGAGAATGCAATGAAGCCATTTGCTTAGTATCAAAAGGAATACAATACTGGATAAGTCGTGTGGTTTCATAAGGGGACTATTTCAGAGCAGATCAAATTGGTATATATTGTAGTTTTCTTTTTATTGCACCAGTCCCAATATTATTTGATCATGCCTCATATTTTGTCATGATGTTTGTAGCTTTGGTAATCTAACAGGACATATCTTGATCAACAGCACCATTGTAGCAGCCCAGAAAATACGCAAATATAATTTAGAAATGGACAAAGTCCGACAATTATTTTAAGATATTTTATGTTTATACATTCTTTGTATAGATACAAATATTTAAGTAAATGCTCTGTTTATAATAAACAGTATTAAACAACATTTACCGGCTTGAATGTCAGAGAAATCTTCACAGATAATATTCTCAGATATTCAGGCCAGTAAATGTTGTTTAATACTGTTTACTATAAACAGAACATTTACTTAAATATTTGTATCTATAAAAAGAACGTTAAACATAAAAATGTCTTAAAATAATTGTTGTACTTTATCCATTTCATAATGTGTGACGTCATTTGTTTACATTTGGATACGCCATAAGCAGATATGAATGTACGTGAGAGATTCATGGAAGATTAAACTTTGCTAACCAAACATGCCTCTGTGGCCAATTCGTAAGGCACGTCAAGCTAAATGACGGTTCCATATAGGATACAGGTTCGAACCCTGTCAGAGTCCGAGCTGACAGCTGAGGAGATACTTACCAAGGGATGGGAATGGGATATTATTTGTATCCCTTCCATTACATTAAGTTTTAATTTAGTATATGTCCTATCCTAAAAACAAATTTGGTTATTCAGCATTGCGGATATGGCATATAATTTTACAAATGGCAGCTAGGGTTCACTTTTGCCGTCTTCCATTCTCATGGTCAGTTAGTGGATTGTTGGGGCTGACTTTTTATCACCAAGCCTTTCAGTTTCAAGGAACACAGAACTGGGTGGGGTTTCACCACCACCAACAATGGGCTTGGGCTCTTTGCTTTCAATAACAGACAACAGGAGGACAGATACGGTAAAACATTTCCACATTAGTATATATTTTAACTAGCAAGAATAAACATCCCATTACTATATAAGAATGCAGACAAGTTAGGTTCATGTGCTGTCCAAGACATTTTTTTTGGGGGGGGAGCAATTTTTTTAACTAACTAAATGACTGCAGGGTTACAAATTAGGTTAGAATATTAGAACACAAGGAAAAGAAAATAAATAAGTAAATTAAATTAATAAGGAAAAATAAAGTGTTAGATTAGCAAATACAGAGAGAGAACTCATTTGGGTAAAGCAACGTCTACTTAAAAATTCCAGCTAGCGTTCACTTTTACCATCTTCCGTTCTCATGGTCATTTAGTGGATTGACGAGGCTGACTTTATCACCAAGCCTCTCAGTTTCAAAGAACGCAAAGCTAGGGAGGGGGGTCCACCATCACCAACAATGGGTTTGGGGTCTCTGCTTTCAATAACATAGACAACGGGAAGACAGATATGGCAAAACATTTCCACGTTAATATATATTTTATCTAGCAAGAATAAACGTCCTATCACTACATAAGAATGCAGACAAGTTAAGTTCACGTATTTATTACTTTCTTCCCCCACCTCTCTTTTTATTCTTCTCACTCTTTTTCTCTTCGTTACTTAGACAACTTGCATAGCGTTAATAACATGAACAGCTGCACTCTCAGCGAGATTCATTTTCACCTAGACCTTGTATAGGTGTCGTGTCCCTTCAGAACGTGGATGATCATAGCTCTCCACAATTTCCTCTCCTTTCTAGCTTAGTAAAGTTAATCCTTTTTCTGTCTCTCCTCATCCCTGTTTTGCCAAATATTTATACAAGCATGTTAGATAGGTTATACACTGTTTTCCTTATCCTTCTTACCTTCAATATGTCCTGTGAGTATCAAATATTCTGAGCCCTCTTTCCTCATTATGTGCTCTGGAAATTTCAACTATCTCTTTCTGATAATGTTTCATTTTTTTTTCTGTCCAGGTAAGCTTTTATTTCATTTTATTGCCAATTTGGCAGTCTGGTTGGAATCATTGTCATGCTGAAAAATGAAGCTGTTACCAATTAAGTGCTTTCCAGATCAATTTTAAATTCAGTTCTTGAGTAATTTGGCATATTCAGCCTTTTCTCCCAATTTTCCTTCCTTAATAATGAATTTGTAATAGTTACCTTCCCTTTGTGACTATATATGATGAGGCTTCTTTAAGGGCATTCCAAAGCACTTCTTTGGATGCTGACTGTCTTTTGTTCCATTGGCTGTCAAAATGATTCCACAATAAAGTTGAGGTCCAGTCTCTGAAAAGGCTAATCTTACAGTATTCCATCATGCGTTCTTCTATCCAGCTTTTATTGTATTGCCAGTGTTTTTAGTATCATTATCAACCAGAGGCTTTCCATATGCTATTGCACTGTTGATCAAAATCTCACTGTATATTTTCTGCATTCATTTTATCAATATTAAGATCTCCACCAGTTGAAATGCAGCCCCAAACCATGACAAAGCCTGCTTTAGTATCAGTCTATATTTCTGAGATGAGGTATTATGTACACTATTTACATTATTCAGACTATTGTTCTCATCTTTGTCTCCATATTTATTATAATCATTCAGCTGTTGTATGCTCTGGCCATCTTCAGGTGGTTAGAATGTTGAAATGAACCCTTTATTTTGCTCACTGGGGTAGACTGTTCTAGTTCCACATGCCATGTCTAATGGATATCAGTTATCTCCTGTTAATTCCTCTCTCCAATTCACCACCTTAACTAATGCCTTTATCCACTGTACCATGTGTCCTGAATTTTCTACTTCCCCTTGTGTTACAGATTTCTGGTGTTCTTGAAACCTTACCTTAAGAGGTCAGCCTGTCTCCCCTTTATATTTCTTTCCGCAGCTGCACAGGATGGTATACACACAGTCTTGTCGTGTTCTCCTATGGACATTAGGTTTATAATACCCAGAAATTCATACACAGATGTCCTCAAGGAAACATGGCACAGTAGATAAAGGTATTAGTTAGATCCAGTGACAGGACCCAAAGAGTGTGAGTTCAATACCTGGTTAAGGCGGTGGAGAACTTGGAGAGGGGAATTAACTGATAACTGGCATCCATTAGACATGGAATGGGTAACTAGAACAATCTACTCCAGTAAGCGAAATAGAGGTTTCAGTTTGACATTCCAACCACCTGAAGAAGGCCGGAGCATACAAAGGCTAAAACACTGTAATAAATATGGCGACAAAGATAAGTGTGAATAATGTAAATAAAGCCTGCTTTGTGTTTTACCGATGGCTCTAGATACTCACTCTTGAACCTCTCCCAACCTCCTCTGTGTATTGCTGATGATTTAAACCAAAAATCTTCAAATTTGTATTCTTCACTCCATAGGACCTGTTGCTACTGATCTTCAGTTCTTGAGTAATTTGGCATATCTTTTCTCTTTGATTCTGTTCCTTAACTTCTTGACAGTTATCCTTTGACTGAGACTATATCTAACGAGGCTTTGGTGTAAACAATAGATGAATCAGCTGAAGGCTAGGTGCATCTCTTCAGTCCTGTGTCAGGTCTTTGCTGGAGTTTTTCCTCTTTCTTAAGGACATAGTCTTCAAATACACTTCATCTACAGTAGATAGTTTTTTAGCCCTTTCACTTCTTTTGTCTTTCAATAATTCAGTTCCCTCAAACTTTTTAAAGACACCATACTGAGATATACCAAATGTTTGGCTAATCAGCTCTTTGAGAATCAGCTTGTTAGTGCAAAATGACTATTTTATAACTGACAAGCTGTTATCTTTGACATGTTTTGAAGATACAACACCTGTAAAGAAATAAGAACAAATTAGGATGTGCTGAAAGATACAGATTTAAAAAATGATTTAATTCCAAGCAAGGCAATAATGCCACTAATATGCCAGTTGTTACTGAGTATGGAAGAGAATGAGAAAATTTTAGTGAGGAGGAAGGACAATGAAATAAAAAATTCAGGAAGACGCAGAAGTGAGAACAAATAAAGAGTAATCAGGAAGACAGTAGATAATGATCGACATTGCATTTACATTTTTGAAGATCAAAGTTGGTCAGAATGCATGGTGCTAGAAGAGAGTTGCACAAGTGTGTTTTAGCATAACACTTATTGATTTACAGTTGAATTGGCTAGAAGTAACCATGAGATGAATATTAAAGGACCAGAAGTATTAAAATCTGAAGTACTATCAGCACTGGCCACATTGAACAAAAACAAAGCATCAGCAGGACCAGATAGAATTGTAAGAGATTTTTTTTTATAATCATTTCACCCCAAGCAAGGCAATACCACCACTAAGATGCAAAGAGAAAGAACAATGAAAGTATAAGAAGATAAAAGATAACAATTGACATTGTACTTAAATTTTTTGAAGATCAAAGCTGATTAGGAAGCAGTAAGCCAGAAGAGAGTTCCACAAGTGAGAAGTGAAGTAGAAGAAACTATTAGCATAGAACTTACGGTTACATCTATCATTTCAACTGTAAAATGATAAGACCATGCCGCCAATCTAGTACTACAAACATTTCTATGTTAAGCCTAAAATGCACATATAACTCTGTGTTCTCTCAGTAGGAGTTAATTTCTGCATAAATGAGAGATTTGCTTTCTACCTAAATATATGATGTCATTATTATGAACATGTATGTATACATTTTTTATCATTTCATCCCAAGCAAGGCAATAAACCCACTAAAACACAAGGGGTTACTGACTGTGAGACAATATGAGAAAAAGACCCTATTAAGGAGAGAGAACAATAAAAGAACAGGAATTAAGAAGACAGAAGGTAAGGATTGACAATGCATTTTACTTTGAAGATTAAAGTTGATTGAAAAATAAGAAACCTGAAGAGTTCCACAAGTGAGAAGTGCGAGAGGAGAAACTATTAGCATAGAACGTACAGTTACAACTAGCCATTTCAATTGTAAAATGATGAGATCTTGCCACAAATGAAAGCGAGATGCCTAGTCAGGACCAATAACATTGCAGATTCTTCTTTAGATTTTACCAAGAATCTTTAAATATATAACAGGAGCACTAGACCAGATGTGGTAGCAATATTCAAAGCATGAATGAATGGTAGACTTATAAATATATACAATAGCTTCTGGCAAAAAAGAAATGTGATAGAAGAAACTGTTAACATAGAACTTACGGTTACATCTAACCATTTCAACTGTAAAATGACGAGACCTTGTCACCAATCTAGTACTGTGCTTAAATTCATAAAGTCTAGGGTGCCATAAAGGAAAGTTCATGAGGACAATTACCATGAAAGTATTTATAGAAAAAAAGCACAGAGAATTACATTATGGTGGTAGGAAAGTGACAGAAGCCAAGATGCCTGGTCAGGACCAAAAACATTGCAGATTCTTCTGTAGATTTTATCAAGAATCACTAAATATATAATAGGAGCACCAGAAGATGTGGCAGCAATATTCAAAGCATGAATGAATGGTAGACATATAAATATGTACAACAAATTCTAGTAAAAAAAAGAAAAACGTCCAGCATGACACAGGGAACCAAGTTTCCTAGCAGTTGATTCAATATAATCTTTCCACTTCATGTCAGTGGAAAATGTTGATCCAAGAAGATGTAGTGAGTCACTCTCCTGAAGGTTAGCATCAGCCATGCTGAGGGAAGGTAAAAACGATTCTCTCAGGCGATTAAAAGAGAGCAGTTTAATTTTGGAGGCATTAAAATTAACAAACCAACCATTCTTTGCCCCTGTTAAGAACAGAATGTCAATCATTTTTTAGATCAGCTAACAATCTGAGGACATCAAAAGGTCCAGACCTACTATTAAAAAAGAAATAAATGGTTGGGTCATTGGCATAGATAACAAGTTGAGAACTGATGACATCCTGAAGGTCATTGATAAAAATTAGGGATAACATAAGTTTTGCGGGGACACCTTCATTAATGCAAAAGGATTTAGAATAGTGGCCATGCAAGACAACTTTTATTTTGTGATTTGATAAGAAAGGCTGAATCAAATTCATCCAGAAATACTCTAACCTTTCAAGTTGTGAAGAAGACCAATATGCAAAACCCTGCCATCACATACCTTCATGGTATCCAAAAACAACAACCTGAGCTTCACCATTCTTATCTAAAGCTTCATAGACTCTTTCAGCAATAACTGTAAACACATCAGCAGCTGACCTAGTAAAGTGAAAGCCATATTGCTTATCTGAAAGAAGACCCTGCAAGATGAGATGCTTAATCAATTCAGACTTGATTAGATCCTCTCGTATTTTTCCAAAAAGAGGTAGAAAGCTAATAGGTGGATAGAATGATCTTATGGTTCAAGAAAGTTCTTAAAAACAAGAATTATAGATGAAGATTTAAAAAAAAACAGCAAGGCACATATTGTACAGTTTAAAGAGAACAGGAGCCAGTAAGGGAAAAAATTTCTTAAGGACTATTGTAGGGATACCTTTAAGTCTACATGCTTTGAGGGGATGTAGTTTAGAGATGATAGCTGAAATTATGGACGGAGTTATATGCATATCACTCAATAGGGACTCAGTTCTAAATGGAAAGATAGGTAAAGATATTCCAGTTGAGTCAAGAGGAGAATTTCTGGATAAAACATTCCATTTTATCAATACAATAAGTTAACACCTCAAATTGAGTGAAGAGAGGTAGAATAGAAGACATTCTTATTTAAGACACTATGCTTTCAGCATTGACAAGATTATAGACATAATAAATCAAATATATACAACAGTGGTGATATACTGGAAGACCCAAGTAGATCCATTTTCATAGTGCTACCTCTGCAACCTGGTACAAACAAATGTAAACTACATTGGACAATC
This sequence comes from Acanthosepion lycidas, assembly GCA_963932145.1. NCBI lineage: Eukaryota > Metazoa > Mollusca > Cephalopoda > Sepiida > Sepiidae > Acanthosepion > Acanthosepion lycidas. The sequence goes on along the minus strand of OZ010606.1, from coordinate 56,030,089 downwards.
AACTTAATGAGAATATAACAAAATTTATCACTTGAATTCTGATGAATAGAGCATGCAGCAGAATTAGGCTAGAATCTGACAAGAACAGCATGTTTTCATTAAAGACTCTGGAACAAAGAATGTAGTATTTATGCTCAGAATGATATCAGAAAAAGCAATACAAATGCAGAAGGATGTATGCCTGTGCGAGTCTATCATGCATGAACATAGATACAAATACAAATCACAACGACAAGCATTCATTGGTTAATTAATCACCACTATGTTATTATAGACAATTTCCAAATCACAGCAATGCGACAATTTTGTAATTGCTCTATTTTCATGTAGTCATTTTTGCGCATTGTTGGGAGAAACGAATCACAGAAGCTTTCTTAAGTCTCCCCAAAGCTCGCTCGCTGATTGGTCTATGCCAACCAATTAGATCGTCTGAATGTGAAAAATAATTCTTCCTGCGCAGCAATCTGGAGTCTATATCACTTATTTAAGCAAGAATTTTTCTTAGCTAATTAAGCTGCTAAATAAATCCACGCACACACTGAACATACCTTGTATATACTCACATAATCTTTTATAACACGGCAAATCTTTTAAGAACAGTCATTATAAGAACCTCTCATGAACATTCTTCCAGTGAACTTTGAAATACTAAAATAACAGTTAAAGAGAGACAACTCTTGTTTATTTCAATCTTTTCTTACTTAAATGCATGCTTTCTTTCACATCTTTGTTTGATATTGTACATCTTGTTAAATACATATTTTATGTGTAACAATGTCTTTTGCTTATCCTTTTCTGCATCAGCCCTGTTTACTAATCCTAAAGTTAAATTAATGTGGTGAAGTCTGTCACATAGCTATGTTTTATAGATTATGCAAAAGGGTTTGATAAAGTACATTACAAAGAAATGTTGTAGGTGCTTGTTAACCTTGACAGATTTGGGAAGGACATTTGAATAATCCAGAACTTATACTATGAGCAAAACACCTGCAGATGGATAAAAAATGAACTCAGTAACTATAAAAAAAATAGTGAAGGGTTTAAAACAAGGAGATATCTTCTCACCAGACTTAATCAACCTGTAGAGTGAGGTAATACTGGGAGAATTAAAAGTCTTACCAAGATTCATTATTGGCAGACATAATCTTAACAAAATGAGAGATGCAAATGACACAGTGTTGATAGCAGGCAGAGAAAGGAAACTACAGGAACTTTTACAGAAAGTAATGAAGGAAAGTGAGAAGAAAGGACTAAATATAAACTGTACAAAGAGAGAATGTATGGTTGTGATCAAAAGGAACAGCCCAACATTGAAATTAGAAATTGAAGATACCAAAATAGGGTGACCCAAAAAAATTGGAACTTTTTAACAATCAAATAAAACCAAGAGTGATGAAAGAAAAATATTTTATTCATAGTAATTGAAACCTTAAAATATGCCATTTAAGAAACCTTATTGACTGCTGCAATATCTCAGCTGGGATACTGTGAATTTAATCTTGAATTCTAAATGGCAAAATATGGTCACTGTCTTGCAGTGTTGCCACTTGCTCATATCTGGCAATACATACTTAAAAAATTCCCGTGTTTTTTTTGTCACCCTGTATTTAAATATCTGGGAAGTGTTTTAACAGAGAACAGAAAGTGTGACACTGAAATCTGAAGTTGCATTGGAATAGCAAAAGAGCCTTCTAAAAGCAGAGCAAAATAATAAAAGGACAGTTATCAGAAAGAGATAGCTGAAATTTCCAGAACACATAATGAAGAAAGAAGGCTTAGAAAATTTGATGATCACAGGACATATTGAAGGTAAGAGGGAAAAGGAAAACAGTGTATAACCTATCTAACATGCTTGTATAAATATTTGGCAAAACAGGGATGAGGAGAGACAGAAAAAGGATTAACTTTACTAAGAGCTAGAAAGGAGAGGAAATTGTGGAGAGCTATGATCGTCATCCACGTTCTGAAGGGACACGACACCTATACAAGGTCCAGGTGAAAATGAATCACGCTGAGAGTGCAGCTGTTCATGTTATTAACGCTATGCAAGTTGTCTAAGTAACGAAGAGAAAAAGAGTGATAAGAATAAAAAGAGAGGTGGGGAAGAAAGGAATATATATAAAGTGAGAGTGAAAGGGAAAGAAATAAATATATACAGAGAGAGGATGAGAGAAAGAAATCTATGTAGAGAGAGGACAAGAGAAAGAAATCTGTAGAGAGAGGATGAAAGAAAGAAATAGAGAACAACAGTGAGAGAGGATGAAAGAAAGAAACTGAGAGAATTAAAGAAAGAAAATACAGAGTGGGAGAGAGAGAAGGTGAAAGGAAGAAATATAGAGAGAGGATTAAAGAAAGAGACAGGGAGAAAATGTAAAAAGAAAGATATATATTGAAAGAAAGAATTAAAGAAAGAAATAGAGGGAAAGAAATATATGTAGAGAGAGAATGTAAAAGAAAGAAAGATATTGAGAGAAGGTGAATGGGAGAGGGAGAGAGAAGGTGAAAGAAAGTAATATATATATATATATATATATATATATATATATATGAGAGAGAGAGAGAGGATTAAAGAACTATAGGGGGAAAAGCAAGGGAGAATTTGGAGAAAGTTTTAAAAAAATAATAGAATAGGATTTATAGCCAATGACAAAAAAAAAAAAAATGGATTTTTTTCCAGGCACCTCATTTTTTAAGAAAGAAAAGATTGCAAGAAGCTGATCAAATGGAAATGATTTAAAAAAAAAAGAAATGAAAAGAAAACTAACAATTGGTGGTAAAATGTATAACAAGATTTGATTGGTTGAAAAGGTATCTCTAAAAGGTGGAATGGAAATAATGGAGGATGACTTATGAATATTGGATTAGATTGAAAATGAATGAAGTAAATAGGAGGAAGTTAGAAAAAAAATGGAAGGGGCAGTGATAAGAAAGAAAGTAGAAAAATTTAAACAAGAAGGATAGAAAAGAAACAGAAAAATAACAAGTGAAGAAGTAGATATATTAGGTTGGTGCAAAAATAATGTCGTTTTCTCACATAGTAACATATGTGAGAAAACGACATTACTTTTGCACCAACCTAATACAATGGACAATAGAAAATAAAAGAGACGTGAGAGTCAGGTGCAAATAAAAGAAGAAATGAATGAAGAAAGTAGTAAAAGAAAAAAACAAATAATTAGTGAAAAAGATGAATGAAAAAGAAATGAAGAAAAATAAAAATGTAAATGAAGGTTAAAAAGGAACAATGAAAGAAGAAAAGAATTAATGAGTAAGGTAAAAAATGAGCAAGGAAATTAAATACACAAGGAAAGTAGAAAAAAGTATAAAAGTGAGAAGGCCAGAAAAAAAAGAAAAAAAGAGGGAAAGAAAACAATCAAAAGAAGAAATAAAAGAAAGAAAAGCTAAGGACAAAGATGAAAAAGAATGAATGAAAGTAATGCAAAGAAAGAAATAAAGCAAATCAATGAAGCAAGAAATGAAAGAAAAAGAAAATAAATCAATGGTAGAAGTGAGAAAGAATGAGGAACACAGAAAAGAAAGCATGAATGAGCAAAAAAAAATAAAAAATAAAGTAGGAATAAGTATAAAAGTGAGAAGAAAAAGAAAAAAAGAATGAAATAAAAGTAAGGAAAGAAAAAATACAGGGCACAAAGAATGAAACTGTAAGAAAGCTATGCAAAGCACAAAGAAAAAAAGAAGAATAAGAAATACAAAGGAAGAAAAAGAAGAAAAAGAAATACAAAGAAAAAAAGAGAAGAAAAAGAAATACAAAGAAAGAAAAAGAAGAAAAAGAAATACAAAGAAAGAAAAAAAAGAAAAAGAAATACAAAGAAAGAAAAAGAAGAAAAATAAATACAAAGAAAGAAAAAGAAGAAAAAGAAATACAAAGAAAGAAAAAAAGTAAGTAATACATGAGACAAAAAATGAAAAAGTAAAAAGTAATGCATAGATTAAAAAAAGAAAGAAAAATATAAAAATCAAGGAAAAAGACAAGTACTCAAGGCAAATATTCTTGACATTGATTCTTAGAGAAAAAAAAATTGAAATGTTAGGAAATAACCAATGAAGAAAAATATAACGAGATAAATATGACAAAAAAAAATCAAGGTAAGATCAGCAAGAATAAAGAAAAGACGTAACATTGATTGAAATAAACTGTGTCTTTAGATAGATTACCCCATAAAAAAAAACCTTGTTAAAAAAGAATAAAGGGATATGAAAAAATTAAGAGGGATAAAAAAAATGCCCATATTATGTATAAAAGAAAGTAGGAGAGAGAAAAAAAGGTGCAAAATATGCCTGTAACAGATTAAATATGTGAGACAAAGTCCCTGTTAGACAAAGAGAAACATATTTTGAAACAAGAAAAAAAAAAAAAAAAAAAGAAAAAAAGGATTTGTTGAATATTTATGGAATTCAAAAGAAAAGGAAACAGAGGAGGACTGTGCTTTGATGGTTGATGTCTAAAATTAAGTATAAACCAGAACATTGAATACTTATTTTCAAGGCGGATAGGATCGTTCTATTTTGGAACAATGGTCCAACACAATTTTCCTACTCCTCTAACTTTGATGTGACTTTAAATTAAGCTTAATAATGAAAGTGAGATAGGAGGTATGGTGGAATAATGGATAGCGACTCAGATTGAGAAATAGGAGAGACAAGTTTGAATTCCAGTCAAATCCATTACATTCCCTTACGTACTAATACCCTTAGGAAAGGTATGAATACTCTTCTTCTCCCCCGGTTATGGATAAATAGCAGGACAGACCAGGTTCTATAGCCTTGGATGGCAACTGGTCTACTGCAGAAAGAAATGGCAACCTACTGCAGGAAAAATCTGCCTCATCAGTCATATATTGAAAGATACATGATTGCCTAAGCATGTATCACGAATGACACACATCTAAGTGAGACTTAGAGCAAGGAAAAAGACACAGAAAGATTTCCAGAAAAAATAAAATTATGGCTCTCCACAACTTCCGATCCTTCAAAGCTCTTAGCAATGTTTGCCCAATTACCATCCCTTCCAATCTGTGTTCTGCCATCTATTTACACAAGCTCATTAGGCTAGTTACTGCTTTTCCCTGTTCCTCTTGTCCTCAGTATGTCCTGTGAGTATCAAATTTTCAATGCCTTCTTTTCTCATTATGTGTCTCAAATTGTAACTGTATCTTTCTAATTTTATGTACATTTGTCTTTTTTTTGTTTCCATTTTCTTAAAAAATCCTTATTGCTTATATGCCTCTCTCATGATATTCTCAGCATAATGAGAAAATTTGTAACACACAAGGAGCAGAGAGTAAGACAGACAGGGAAAAGAGAATTTGTGACATAGAAAGAAAGACAGACAGACAGACAGGGACAAAGAAAATTTATGACATGCAAAAAGCAGAGAGAAAAAAAAAAACAAAGAAAGTTTGTGACATACAAAAACAGACAGGATCAAAGAAAACTTGTGACATACAAAAGAAGAGAGACAAGGACAGACAGGGATAACAAGAATTTGTGACATATAATGAAACTCAGAGAAATACAACCAGACAAAAAAAAGAAAATCTGTAACATAGAATGAACAGAGTGAAGGACAGACAGACAGGGACAAAGAAAATTTGTGACATGCAAAAAGTAGAGAGAAAAGAAAAACAAAGAAAACTTGTGACATACAAAAGAACAGAGAGAAAGACAGGCAGGGAAAAGAGAATTTGTGACATACATAGAACAGAGAAAAAGACAGGCAAAGACAAAGAAAATTTATGACATACAAAGAACTGAGAGAAAGACTGACAGACAAAAACAAAGAAAAATTGTGACTTACAAAGAACAGAGAAAGACAGAGAAAAAGAAAGATACAACATACAAAGAACAGAATGAAAGACAGTCAGACAAGGACAAAGATAGTTTTTAACGAACAACGAATGGAGAAAAAGACAAATAGAAAGAAAGAAACAATGAAAATTCATGAGATACAAAGAGAGCAAAAAACAGACAGAGACAAAGAAAATTTCTAATACAATGAACAAGGAGAAATGTAGACAGAATGAAACAAAGGAAATGTATGAGCTGCAAAGAACAGAGAGTAAGACAGACAGGCAGAGAAAAAGAAAATTCATGATATAAATACAATGGAGAAAAAGATGTACATACATACAAAAGAAATTTGTGACATAAATATTATGGAGAGAAAAACAAAGAGAGACAAAGAAAATTTGTTGCATATCAAGAGAGAAAGAACATATATAAGTGTGTTTGTCTTAACTTTTGTAGTGAATGAGATGTAAATGTCCATATATAGATGATAAAGAGAAAGTGCGATAGAGATTTATATGGAATGTATTTATATCTGTGTAAATGTGATATATGCAAGAAAAAGAAGGAAATGAGGAAAGATTTGTGTAATGAAAAGTGAGGAAAGAAAGGTTTGGAAGAAGATGGAAGAGAAATGTCACTTTTATCCATTTGTCTGGGGTTTTTTAGTGACTATTTTTTGAAAATAGTTTTTCATTAGAATCTGAAAGGAAAGGAAATGTTCTTAATGAAAAAGCAAGAATAAAAAAAAATGCATGTTAAAAAGACATAAAAAATAGAACAGGTAAATTATGTTAAAATGAAAAGGACAGAGACATGAAGATGCTAAAATATGATTGGATGATTAGAAAGGAATCAACCAATGGAATAGAAAAAAAAGATTCATACTTATAGATATAAAGAAAGAAAGTGATGAAGAGAAGGGGAGAAAGCAAAGAATAGAATATGTGTATTATTAAAACCCTTTTGCAATCGCAAATCAAAAAATATTAAAGAAAATGAAGAAAGGAAAAGAGAAAAAATTAAGATGACATATAAGAGTCAAAAGAGAAAACAATTGGAGAGTAGAAAAATAAGAAGAAAGATAAAAAAATTAGTTGGAATTCATGCAAGGTAAAAAAAAAGGGATTATTGTGATATTAAAAAATGAATATATAATTTTTTTCTTTTTGTGTCCACCTCTTCCTAAGGAAGCAAAAATAAACTATATATATATATATATATATCTTTAAATTTGAGAAGGGACAAAAAATATCAGAATTTATAAATGCTATTCAATATTGCAACGCACTTCAAGCAACTCTTTCCTTTACACAGATTTAAGTTTCTTGAAATAGTTTTGCATAAAACACCTGCTTACAAATGGAGCAGATTCAGTACAGAGAAAAAAAAATAAGATTTGCTTTTTCATCATTTAAAAAAAAAAAAAATAAGGCAAGAGAATTTTCGAAATAAGAATTTGTTTTGTGCCTGTTCATCCAACTATTGATCAAACTGATGTAAGCTGGCATTAACAGCTTACCATCAAAACTAAGATGAAATTCAGGTAACATTTTGATCTATCATTAATTTTGATCAAACAAAGCTGATCTTGCCAATAGTAAAGGTAATAGTAATATTAGCTGTTTCCTTATAAGGAAACATTTGCCATTCATGTCAAGCAGCCAGTACTACTTTATGAAATTTATAAAATCTTTCTCTTATAACTATTTTTTCAGGAAAATAGGTTTCTCATGTCCAGTAAATGTTATTGCTCTTTCTAGTAGAGTTTCCCTCCTAACCTTTTGTTTGAAGTAGTGTGGAAGGTCAACGTCTTGATTATATCATTATTTTCTCTTCCAGTTACATGTGCTACCCATTTTAGTTGTTGCTGCTGTTGAAAGTCTGCAACTGATGTGTAGTATCTCTTATTTATTATAGTTCTTTGTGATTCTACAGCACCAGTCCACAAGGTTTGAAGAAATATGGCTGTTGACAAAACTCACAGGCTTCACTCATTTTTAACCATTGATCTGAGAAAGCAGTTGTATACAGCTGACAATTTAGTTATTTCTGAATGATTCTGGTGCCATGAATGACAACTATATGAAAGTCTTGATCTGATAAGGCTATTTAACAACATGACTCAAATTTTCATGTAAATTTTTTTTAGAGAAATTTGTAGTGTTGGGCAAAACTACCTTTAGCACAATCTATCCTATATTCAATTTTATTATCTCCTATGCTAAATTTATTATAACTGATATATACACAAAGGTATTTGAAGTGCTTAGTGTAGGGACCGCTACTTAGTACGGGCATCAGTACCCTTAATTCTTATATATATGGTAAGTACCTGCACAGAAACGTGATACCTAAGCTTCAGAATTAATTTTTTTTAAATGTAAACTCTTTCTTGAAGCTTTAATTTTAGTTTCAATTTCAAGGCAATAAATTAAACTTAATACTTCCAATAATCAAAATACTTTGCTTATTTCAAAAACTAATTTAAATTGACTGGAAGGAGTTTTCTTTTTTTGATTGTCTTTCATAGAAATGTAATTCTTTTTATTAAAATCTTCAAAAAATAAAATACACTTTTCTGTAACTTTATTAGAGGAATATTAACTGATTTAAATCAAATATTGTTTACTTAAAGTTTAAAATATTGCAGAAACGCATTTTTAACCTAAAAGTAGCTGTGTTTTTAACCCGACAGTAGCTATTTTGATAGTCTGATGAAAGGTCTAATGTTCTATGGAGACTTTGTAAAATATAATTGAAGAATAATGATGTGAGCACCGTTTTTACATAATTTTTAAGTAAATAGTAATCTTAAAAATTTAGGAAAATATTCTCCATAATCTGTTTTATTGAATTTTAGTAATGTTGGCTATAAATTTACTTTAGTTATTGCTCATATTTTATGATAATGTTGTGTATGGTCATTGGTTTCTACATATACAGAAAAAAACAAATCTAACTTTCACTTACTAATATTATCTAAAAGGCTAAAATTAATACTGAATTTTTAAAAGATTTAAAACTTAATAAAAATTTTCTAATTATAATTTAAAAAAAAATTGAAAACAATTATTGTAAAAATTCATTATTCATCAAGAATTTGTTCTAAGAAAATATTGTCCATAATGTATTTATAAAACCAATTAAAAGCTTTTCTAATTAAATACTGTCATAGATTTATTGAATTCTTTATTTTACTATTCAGAGCAGATTTTTGGTAAATGGTGTTTCTGTTTGACAAAAATTGATGATTTTAATTCTCCTGAAGAGGCTGAAATTTTAATTTCTCAGAATTTCATAAAACTATGTCAGTAGGGGTAATGAATGTAAAAAAAAATATTTTTACCAAAATTTTCTAAAATAAGAAATTTCAAAAATAATTCAATTCATTTGTGAATAAGTCCTGAAAATTTAATCAAAATCCAACAATTATTTGATTTTTGCAAAAATTTCCAAAACAATGGAAAAAAAAAGATGTTAAACTTCCCATAGTAATCTGTTGATGCAAAGAAAAACAAGATTTTTAACCAAAATTTTGAACGTGCTAGAAAGGATTAAAAAAAAAAAAATATTAAATAAACAAAAAATACTTTGGTTTTTCCTTTTCATAATAACAAACATTTTGACAATAAAACTGTTTTTTTTTTATCAAGATTGGGGACTTTATTTTTAATTGCAGTATGGTCATGTTAGAAAATTTTTTAGAGATACCTAGTTTTGTATTTTATATTCTGAATTTTTATGATGGATACAAGGTGTGCCAACACAGCTTTCATTCCAGTTCCCTAATTATAGTTTCTGTTTTGGAAAGGTTTATCTTGAGTTATATTTCTTGTAACACTTGGTAGAGGATATTGTCTTCTATTGACTGATTTGCTTGGGATATGGCATGGAATGCGTAAATCATCAGTGTCCATCTCTTCAGATTTAAAAAAAATCAGTGTTTGACAAATAACTGTATAAAGTAGCAACATTAACTCAACCAAGTACAGAAGTTTACATATCTAGGAAGTCTTTTAATAAACAGTGGAAAATGTGAGACCAAAATAAGAAGATTTACTCTCCAAAAGACTAAGCAAAGTATTCAGAAACAGGAAAGTGTCATTATAAACAAAGAAAAGAGCACTGAACGGCTATGTGATATCAGTCCACCTATATGACAGTGAATGATGGACAGTTTGTTTAAAGATAAAGACCAGACTTGAGGTAACAGAAATGTCGTTCTACAGAAGGATGCTGAGCATGCTATGGAATATGTAAGGAACAAAGATGTTTTAAGGAAAATGGAAACAAAATGGAGACTTATACTCAGAATCAGAAAGAAATAGCTGAAATTTATTTGACATATAATTAGAAACAAAGACTTGGAAAAACGATAGCGAATCCTGGACAATTTCCTTCAAGGTTTTTTTTTTTAAGGCAATTCACCGCAGGCAAGGTGGGAGTGGCACTAGCATGCCAGGGGTTACAGAGGATTGAGAACAAGAGTAAAAAGGCATGTTTGAGGAAAGGTTACAATGAAGGACGGGGAACAAGCTCGGGGGGTCAGATGTCGATTGACATTACCATATTTGAAGATTATAGTCATTAGTGAAGCAAATAAGGTGAAGTGTAGGAGAAGAAGCTGTTTGAGAAGAAGAGATGGTTACATAAGGTCATTAATTCTACCGAAGGATGCTGAGCATACCATGGAATGTGTAAGCAAGAAGAATGTCTTAAGGAAATAAAACAGAGACTTATACTTAGAATCAAAAAGCAGTAGCTGAAATTTATTTGAGATATAATTAGAAACAAAGACTTGGAAAAATGTCAGTAAATGCTGGACAATTTCCTTAAAGATGAAGACAAGACTTGAGATCATAGAACAGTAGTTCTACATGAATGAAGTCTTGGAAAATTTCACACTCACAGGACATACTTCTTTCCCACAGATGAAATGACAAATTTTAATAAACAGAAAGTTTGAATAAAGATATTTTTTCCAGATTTTCAAAATTATTCAAGCAAGAGTAAATGATTATATTCCTTAAGAAAATAAAAAAAATAAAAGATAAATCTTGACATTTACCTGCGTTTTGGTTGCTGCTTTTTAAATAAGTGAACGAAGGAGTCAGTCAGACTGAGATGGCTTTCAAAAAGAAAACTCTCCAAAATGAGAATTATTTGCAGTTGTGAACCTTTCTGGCAAATTAAGCTGAATGAATAATGGGATTGCATTTAAATTTGATGACCCTGCAATAATGAATGGCGTGTAATAACATTTTGTGGAATCCCTAATGGACTTCTCGTCTGCAAGTTCAAGAATTCAAGAAAGAAATATTTGCTTTATATTCACTTTTAAACTTCAAATGTAATTAATCAATAAACAAATCTGCAGTTTGTAACATGAGTCTGTTAGGTTTTACTGGAGCTGTTTTCCTAATTGTTACCTGTAATTTTTTTTTTATTTCTTCATATATATATATATATATATATATATATCCAGGTAAAATAAGAACAAATAGAGTATAATTCCACTATATGTAACATTTAATTTAAAAGAGACCTCAATACAGTGTAGAGCTAAATATTATTTATTTTAGGATATTAAAGCAAAAACATATTAAAAATCACTACTCAGGTTTCAACACCACAAATGTGTCTCTTCGGGCAATGTTAAACCACTGGCAAGTGAAAGATCAATTTAATTTCAAAAGCAGAATACATTAAAAAAAAAAAGGCTTGTGGGTTTTGCTGTAATTAGCCAACTGAATGTAACCTATGCTAAATTCAAACATCCTGGGAAAAATTTTTTAAAGGTCATGACATGAAGTTGTCTGCATATAAATCCCAGACAATTTTCTTATGGACAAATACAAGTTGTTACATTATTTCATAAGATGTATCAAAGTCTGATGTTCAGCTTCTTACATGAAATTTTATAGTTGATAATTAAAAGACCCCTTTAAGAAACTGGTAAATAACTTAACCGTTTGAAAAAAAAAAAAAAAAAAAAAAAATATATATATATATATATATAATATGCATATATTTTCAATTGAGCACTGTTGAATGACAGGCTAATTCTAAAAACAACAGTCACTTGCGTAAATGTGAAGCTCTTCAGTAAAATGAATGGAGCACTTTGGCTGCTTGGCATTTGTTTATGTTTGTAAAACCAATATGCTAGATTTGGCTGACTCATTATGTCGAGTGAAGATGGCTCAGCGGTAGAAGCTCTGACTGACACAATATTGGTTGGGTTTTGATCTGGGCTTAAGGCATTCAGTTGTCTAGTTGCACTGAGAAGCTGTGATACAGCGAAACAGTACTGTCTGTGAACGACATAAATATATGTCTATAATATATATTGTGGTCGAAACCCAGGTTGTGAGGTAGGCTGGCATTTTATCCATTTCTTAAATATATATATATATATATATATATATAAATATAACAATGATTGCTTAAATCCAAAATCTTGTTGACTATTAAATTATTAAAAGAGAGCACATATCTGGTGAACATATTCTATAAATAAAATGCTTAGTTTTGAAAAATAGTGAATAAATAAATAATCACTTTTCTTCTGCTTGGAACTTTTTTTTTATTTATTCACTATATATATATATATATATATATATATATATACATATATATAGTGGACACCGAAATCAGCATTTAGCCATGAGAGTCTGTTTCAAGCTTAAATGTAATCTTCAGGCCATGTAATGTTTTGGATTGACTATATATAATATATGCTGGTCAGTTGTGGATAGAAGGTCTATTGTATTATCCTCTTGGCTATTGGTTGTGCAGTAACAATTGTATTTAATTATTCTCAAGTAGAAATAATTGTGGAACTAAATGTTAATGTTGTTTGTTAACTTTTTACTTACTTATTTTTACTTTTGTCTCACTTCTTGCCCGTGGAACTCCCTTCTTTTTACTTGCGTCTTGATAGCTAAAATATTCAAAAATTTAAATGCAATATCAACTGCCATCTTCTACCTTCTTGAATCCCATTCATTTTCTCTCCTTTCTTCAATATTCTATTTTTTTCAGTCTTTTCTCTCACTTTCACTCCCTGTAACCCCCTGCATACTATTGGCATTCCTGTCTTATCTGGAATGCAATGATTCTGTTTTTAAAATATGCATATATATATATATATATATATATATATATATATATGGTACATTCGATAGTTTTGCAGCAATACATGCTTAAAGGTTTTGGGCAGTTTTGATCAACATTTCTGTTCATGGTTAGCCATAAGGAATTGTAAGTGTAGAACAACCTTACACTTAAGCAAAATAATAATGTTTATTAAGAACTTATTACAAGAAATATCAAGTTTTATGGAAACATTATTGACAATTATGTATTTAGTTACATAACAAATAAAAATAATATAAATTTTCATGCTATATTTGATTTGTTGTTCGTTTTTTTCATTTTCTCCTTTGTTATTGGCAGCATTTTAGAAAACTTTGGCTGCAATGCTAACTTTCCTAAGATGAACAAACTGAAGGTATTTTGTTTATGCTTTGTTACCTGTCTTTTCCATTGTTGCTTTTAGATCACTTTCTTCCAGTCATTTTGATGGGCAATAGTAAAATTCTGAAATTTAGAATGATCTTATGCCATTTCAAAAATAAAACCTGTCCAAAAATAAAATGCTTTTGACAAAAAACCTTAATGATTTCACTATAATTATGTAACAATAATGTAATGATATTCCACAGACAAATCTACAGTTTATGTTACCTCATCTCATTGCATGGTTATGAACTATAAACCTAAACTGAGCTTGAAATATTGTGTAATTGGCTTCATTTTTGATTTTTTGTTGAATATGCCCTTCCTCCACCGAACGTGCCATATAATTATTTATTCAAAAATTATAACATAAATATGTTATAAAATCACTACAAAAATAGACATTTTGTTGGTTATTGGAATGTATTCCGTATACACCATATATATATATATATATATATATATATATATATATATATTATTATTTAAAGATATGTAATCATTACAACACAGAAATGTTTCCAAACTTAAACCTTAAATATAAATATTATGTTCTACTCTGTATCGAGCACTGGTTTTAAAAATAAATGCTAAAGAACTCTTGATTATAAATCTGACTGTTCTTTCTTTTTATTTTGATATATGTGTGTATATATATATATATATATATATACACACCCAAGTATAGGATTGGTGTATATGGAATAAATTCCAATAACTAAAAATATTATTCTTAAAAGAGTGCTCAATACAAAGTAGAGCAAATATAGTTTATTTGAAAATTATAACATAAATATGTTATAAAATCATTACAAAAATAGCCATTTTGTTTCAACACTTCTGGTGTTTTATCAATGAGGGTGTTGAATGTAGAATGCCCTTTATTCTACATTCAACCCCATCACTTGATAAGACACCAGAAGTGTTGAAACAAAATGGCTATTTTTGTAGTGATTTTATAACATATTTATGTTGTAATTTTCAAATAATATATATATATATAAAATTGGGTATCTGGGCAGCAATCCCTCTTTTATACAAGTTTCATTAAAAATAAAGAACTCCAGTTGGGAAAAACAAGTAAACTAAATTATCTACTATAAAAAATTTAAAACTGCTAACCTCATTGTCAACAATAATACCTCACCTGCAAGATCCAAATTATAGAGAACCAATATTATTTACAAATTCACATGTCCCTTAAGCAACTGTGTTTCTGATCAATACAAATTCATAAATAATTATAGTGGATATACTACAACATGCTTAACAAGAAGACTCACATTACATCTCCATGGTCATAGCTCAGTTAGGTCTAATTTTAACATACATAGACATCTACCAATCTCTGTCCATCACATACTCATTGATAATACAAATATAATAGCCTCATTGGCATGTAAAAAGGCTAAAAATAATGGGAGTATTATTTATAATAAAATTTTTAAAAAAGCAAACACTCATAATATCAACTATGAACACGGCCACAATGTGTTGATCATGATTGGAAAATAAAACATTCCTATAACTCTAAATACATACATAGACAATTCATACATTCAGTTAAAAGCAAAATTAAAATCATCCTTGATAATTTATTCTTTCTGGCAATTCGATCAGTTGATACCTTCAGGCTTTAGGCATCCTGGGTCTGATGGTAAACTATGTCCGCATCCTGGGTATGATGATAAACTGCACCCACGTTCTGAGTATGATGATAACCTACATCCAACAGCAAGGCCTCTGATCAGGAGGTTTTGAGGAGTGTGGAACCACCTCTTAATTGCTGGTGTTCCCAGGTCCACTCTGACCTGGGGTGGTAGCACCTGTTAGGGTCCCAACTATGGGCAAATAGTTAACCACAAAACTGGGTTTAAATCCCTTCAATACATTTTTTGACAAAAATTTATTAACAGGAATACATTTTTGTAAATAATTATTACCAGCAATACACTTTTGTAAAAAAAATATTACCAGTAATGAATTTTTGAAAAAAAAAAAAAATAGATTACCAGCTATACATTTTTGAAGGAAATATATTGCCAGCAATAAATAACCCATTGAGTCTGATATGCCATAAAACAAATCAAACCAAACCAATTCAAGTTTTGGTTTGTTTTGTCTTTTATTGACTATGTCTTTGTTTTAGATGTAGTTATGGCTAATTTTATGTTGAGTTTAGATAATTTCTTTTCGATTGTAGTTGTGATAGAATAGAATAATATATATATATATTTTAAGACATTTTTTATGTTTATACATTCTTTTTATAGATACAAATATTTAAGTAAATACTCGGTTTATAATAAACAGTATTAAACAACATTTACCGGCCTGAATGTCCGAGAAATTTTCATAGAAAATATTCGTTCTCAACAGGATTCGAACCTGCATCCTATACGAACCATCATTTAGCTTGACGTGCCTTAGCCGATCGAGCCATAGAATCATTCAGTTAGCAAGATCGAATTTACTGCCTTTAAACTTCAATCTTCCCTGATTCTCTCATGTACATTCATATCTGCTTATGGCGTATCCAAATGTAAACAAATGACGTCACACATTATGAAATGGACAAAGTCCGACAATTATTTTTTAAGACATTTTTAAAATAAAAGTATATAAGTAAAATCAATATTGCTAACCAAACACTCCTCTATAAAAAGAATGTATAAACATAAAAAAAATGTCTTATATATATATATATATATATATATATATATATATATATAAAAGTTGTTGTATATATGCATATTGTGGCAACTTTATTAACAAAGACTTTTTGAGAATTGCTTATAAAACCCAAATGTACAGAGTCATCAGACAACTGTGATTCAAATTTTCAGTGGAAGCAAGAAAAATGTTTCAAAATATAAAAAAACTTTTAATGAGCATATCCTTAAAGAAATTTCATTGGTCTTTAACCAAATTTGTATAAATTAAAAATCACTAATGAATAAATGCTATGATATGACTAAGAATAAACTAGAAGAAGATAGAATGCATGGTTATCAGCAAAAGGATGAGCCCAAAATGCAAATTACAAATCGGGGTTAGTAAAATCGAACGAGTACAGAAATTTAAATATCAGGGAAGTGTTCTAACAGAGGGCAGAAAGTATGGCACTTACATCTGAAGGCATAATGGAATGGCCAAAGATGCATTTCAAATGCTACACCAAGTATTAAAAGAAATTTCATTAGAAACAAAGAAAAGAGTACTGAACTGTTATGGTCCAAATTTCACTTGAAGATGAAACAGAACTAATGTTTTGATTTAATTATATAATTGAATTTGAAGTTTTTAGTTTCTGTTTTTGAAACATGGTAATTCCTGTGTAGCAATAAAACCATATTTTTAAATCAGTTAATTTATAATATTTTTGCTCTGTAAATTTACATTGGGCATTGTTTTGTAAGAATAAAAATATCAATAAGAACACTGGATGATATATCTTACTGTTCTTTCTTTTTTACTATGATATATATATACATATACATATATATATATATATAAAGAAATATAGTTTAAAGGTGTGCTATATTCATGGGATAAAATGCTCAATATCAGATAGAGCATATGTAAATATAAATATAAAAGTGAACATTGAAGTCAGCACTTAAAAGTGACAGGCTGTTTCATGCTAGATGCAATCGTCAGGCCACCTGATGATTTCAATGTTCACTTTTATATATATATATATATATATATATATATATATATATATATATATATTGCATTAAAAATAAACATTTATTATTTAATACTGAAACATATTTCAGTCGGATATTGAGAATTAAATTCTACACATGCTTTTCTATTTAATTTTGTTTTCTTTGTTATATTGACATTAATTATTGGTGCTAGTTTTTGATGGACATTTTTGAAGCATCTCCACTAATGTACCATATTTGGTCTGTACTGATTTGATCCATTCTGGGTTAGTTAGTTATGTGTCATGCGTGATATATGCTAACCAGGCAGATTTTTTTCCTGCGGTAGGTTGCCATTTCTTTCTGCGGTAGACCAGTTGCCATCCAAGGCTATAGAATCCAGTCTGTTCTGCAATTTATCCATAGTTGTGGGGGAGAAGAAGAAGATTCATACCTTTCCCAAGGGTATTAGCACATAAGTGAATGTAATAGATTCGACTGGAATTTGAACTCTGCTCTCTGATTCCTCAATATGAATCACTATCCATTACTCTACCATACCTCCCCCATTCTGGGTATGAAGATAAATTACTTCCATCGGTAAGACCTTTGATCAGAAAGTTTTGAGGAGCACAGAACCACCTCTTAATTGCTGTTGTTCCCAGGTCCACACCAAACTGGCGTGGTAGCACCTGTTAGGGTCTCAACTATGGGCATTAGTTAACTTCCAAACTGGAGTCAGAACACTATTTTTGTAGTAAAAAAATAACAGCAATATGTTTGAAAAAAAAAAACTTATTACCAACAATACATAAGAAAAAACATATGATCAACAATACATAAGAAAATAAATATTACCAGCAATACATTTTTGAAAAAAAAAGAAAATGTTTCTAGCAATACATTCTTACTAAAAAATAAAAATTATCAGTACAGTGAAATCCGGATATAAGAGAGATTTTCTCTGGTCCCAAATTAGAGCCATACTTACCTAAACAAAATAGACCAAACCCGGATATAAGAGACTTCTTCTCTGGTCCCGACAGCTCTCTTTTATCTGGGTTACACTGTAATACATTTTTGTAAAAGAAATTATTAATGTTCCCAAGAAAATTAAATTCCAGCATTAAATGACTCATATAGGAGTTGTTATGCCACTAAACAAACACAAACACTGATTTTATAATTTATGTTGGAATTTTTTAAATGGATTAAAAACGAAGCTACTTTTTAGAGAGAATTGAATTGCCTGAAGTTATATTACTTTTTTTTTTCTACCAATGTTCACCTTATGCAAGGCCCAAAAGCCACTTGAGACAGATTTCTAATAAAGGAGTTTGTTGTGTGGGCAGAAGAGTAAAATGTGAGAGGCACAGTTTATAAGAATATGTGAGAATTTTAGATATAAACAGGTTAAGATTGTAACAGTCAGAAAAGCAGCCTTTTGGGAGTCAGTTCCATAAATTTGTACTTCATAGGAATAAGAAGGAAATGAGGGTGGTTCTCTTCACTCTGGTTGGCATGGTGGGTTTTAGCTGTGAGGAGAACTAAGGAATGTAGCTTGTCAGAATATTTTCTCTGGAAATATTGATAGAGTAGCGAGAGGCTTTTGACTTGCAGGTGATTCAGGTGAAGAACTAGCCAAAATGTGTTGGATTCCTTGTGATAGAAATGGAAAAATCATGTGATGTTTGAACAATGATATTAATTAAGATAAATAAGCCAATATCATTCCAGTGATTAATGTCGCAGAATAAATAACCGTTTGACAAAACCATTGTGACAGAGTGTTTACTAATGTAAAAAAAAAAAAAAAAAAAAAAAAATCAATCAAGTTCCATTGTCACCGGATGATTGCTGCTGATAGGAAAGATGGGAATATTAGTTTGGGAATGAGAGCGAAGGAGTGGTTGCTTGATAATGGGAAGCTGTGTTTTCAACCATCATCTGTCGATCTTTGTCAGTTTTTGTTACCATATGTTTTTTTTTTCTGAGTGAGTTTCATATATTTTTGGCTTATATTTTTATTTTTTCTTTCTTTTCATCTATTATTAATTCTCCTCCTCCTTTTCTTTTTCTTTCATCTATTTCCTTCTTTCATCTATTTCTTTTTCTTTCATCTATTTCCTTCTTTCATCTATTTCCTTCTTTCATCTATTTCCTTCTTTTATCTATTTCTTTGTTCTTCTTTCATCTATTATTTCTTCTTTTATCATCTATTATTTTTCTTCTTTCATATATTTCTTCTTTTCCCTCTTTTTCTTATTTCATCTTTTATTTTTCCTTCTTTTTTCATATATTCGTTCTTTAATCTTTTTCTTCTTTCATTTAACTCTTCTTCTTTTATCTTATTTCTTTTTTTTCTTCTTTCACATATTTCTTTTTCTTCCTCCATTATTTTTTCATATTTCATATATTTCTTCTTGTTCTTCTTTCATCTATTTCCTTCTTTTATTTACTTCTTCTTCTTTCCTGTTATTTTTTCCTTCTTTTTTCATATATTACTTTAATCTATTTCTTTCTTCTTTCATCTCCTTTTCCCTCTGCTTCTTTTTCATTCCTCTATTTTTATTTTTATTTCATCCATTATTTTTCCTTCTTTCATATATTAGTTTTTTAATATATTTCTTTTTCTTCTTTCATTTATTTTTATTCTTCATCTATTATTTTTCATCTTTCATCTATTTCCTTTTATCTTTCTTCTATTTCTTCTTCTTTCATCTGCTTCTTTCCTCTATTTTTCTTCTTCCTTCATCTGTTTTTATTCTTTCTTCATCTGTTTTTTCTTTTTCATCTATTTCTTCTTTAATCTACTTATTCTTCTTCTTTTGTCTATTAATGTCTTTTCTTCTTTCATTTACTTTTTCTTCTTCTTCTTCTTCCTAAATTTATTATTACTTCTTTTTCTTCTTTTATATATTCTTCTTCTTCTTCTTCTTCTTCTTCTTCTTCTTTCATATATTTCTTCCTGTTCTCTTTTATGTATTTCTTATTATTTCATGTTATTTCTTTTTCTTTCATCTATTTTTTCTTTTTCTTTTTTCATCTATTATTTGTTGTTGTTATTCCATTGTTCCCTGTTCTCTTGTCCCAGACTATTCTTTTTCTGCCATCTTCTGATTGCAAAACCATTTCCAAAGACAGGTAATTGATTATAACAAAAAAAAAAAAAGAAAAAAAAAAGACAAGCTTAATGGAAGGACTGGCTTGTTCACTCTATTCCTGTCCTTAATAACCATTGTTATTCTTAACAAATGGTCAACCAGATGTTTCCAAAACAATGCCTGACTGCAGAGGCTTTGGTGAGCATCACCTGTCAAAAAATAAAACAATAAATAAAAATAACAAAAATGCAGAAGGGAAAGAAAATATGAACCATTATAAACTCAGTTGACGAGATAATAGCTTTGATGGCGCTTGCAGCTAAACAGAGATGAAAATATCAGTCCCCAAAATATACTTATTGAAAGCTGCTTTTTAATGTCTACCTTCACTATTGTCTAAGACTCTGGCTTTCAACTCCAATTCTTGAACATCTATATACCCACCAAGTACACATCTTCATTTCAAGAATTAAACGCACATATGCCATAAGGTATACACATGAAAATGAAAACAAAACAAACCATAATTTTCATTTCAAAACTACTAAGTAAAAAACAAATACAAACTATTTTTGCAAGGAATTACCTCAAAGAAATATTAATAAGTAAACAACATACAATAAATACTGATCAGTCATGTCTTCATATCCCCAATATGATGTAAGACGTAGACTTGAAGAATGTAAGAGCCAAATATTTGCCGATGTTGTAAGCCATTATTACACATCCACTCCCAACATTTTTTAATGTTGTAAGCCATCATTGCACATCCACTCCCAACATTTTCCAATGTTGTAAGCCATCATTACTGTTATGGTGACCTATCTACATTAGATGAACTCTTCCTCCTTCATAAATACTAACCTGCGAGACTTCCTAAAGAGGCAGTCGGGACGCAGTGTGACCTGATCATTTGGACGGACACTTCTATCTGCTGACTAATAACACTCTTATTTTGTATATATGTTCTGTTATTTCAATACATTTGTTCAACCTACCTTCTTCTTTTCATGTCTTTCTTTCTGGGCCCTAACAGGCCACAACAATAACACATCCACTCTCAACATTTGCTGATGTTGTAAGCTATTGTTACACATCCACTCTCAAAATTTGTTGATGTTGTAAGCCATAATTGTGCACCTACTCTCAGTATTTGCGAATGTTGTAAGCCATCATTATGCACCCCCTCTTAACATTTATTATGCACCCCCTCCCAACATTTGCCAATGTTGTAAGCCTTCATTATTACACTTCCACTTCAAGAAGAGGTGGATTCATACCATTCCCAAGAGTAGTTGTACACAAGTGAATATAAAGAACCCAACTGGAATTGGAACACTGTTCTCTAGTTAACAATTCTGAGCCATTATCCATTACACCACCCAAACATCCAAGCTTACAGTACCTGGTATACCCAAGTGGTCATCCATCAAGGTATTGACCATGCTTGATGTTGCTTAACTTTGGTGATCATATAGTAACCAGGGTTTCAATGTAATGTAGCCGTAAGCCAATTAATATTTCAAGAATTAAACATATATATGTTATGAGGTTCATATATATTAAAATAAAAACAAAGCAGCCATTCTCATAATCATCACCTTGTTCTTCTTCTATGCGTTTCTTCCTTCAGAATGTGAGTGATCACAGCTCTCCATCATTTCCTATCCTTTGTAGCTATTAATAAATGTTGTCATTTCACTATCTCTCCTAATCCCTGCTCTGCTAACCATTTACACAAGCTCATTAGGTAAGTTATGTTTTGCTTTTTTCTGTCCCTCATGTCTTTAATATATCCTTTTTATATCCCATGAATATCAAATTTTCCATGCCTTCTTTCCTCATTATATGCTATAGAAATTTTAACTGTTTGTGATTCTAAGTATAAATGTCCTCCTTCTTTCTATTTTCTTTAAAATTTTATCATTCTCCTCATGTCTACTCTATGGTATTTAAAAAGAATTTTTATACTCAGGATAGAAGATGTCACATCTCTTATCCTGATTATTCATGAGACACAAAGTATAAAGAGGACTCAAAACTCCATAGTGGAACTTGAAAAAAAAAATTTACATTTATTGGCAAGACATTAACAAACAGAATACAAATATATAAATAAGATTACATAAAATTTTCATTTTGTGCACCTTATTAATATTAAGGCAAGATAACCAATTCAAAAATTAATTAGGGCTCATCAAAGTTAATATAAATTTTTCAACAAAACTTTCAATATCTGTCTATATCTCTGAGATGAGCTATTATGATTACTTACATATTAACTGGCAATGAAGCTGAGGATAGCAGCCTGAATAATATAATGTAAGTAAAATTTTGAATAATCAAAAAATCTTTTGAGAAGGTATTAGGTTGGTGCAAAAATAATGACGTAATAATGTCGTTTTTTGACGTAACGTCAAAAAACAACATTATTACGTCATTATTTTTGCACCAACCTAATACAATACAATTTCTTTCAAGAAAAGGTTCTAACAATACATAAGTTGGTAGATTCACCAGAGTCACTGGAAATTTAACAAATTTATTCTCAAGGAAAATCACAATGATATCAATAATTTCAGAAATTTTTCATTTAACTTTTCTGGTTTCTTTTAACTTCTGCTTCTTATTCTTTCTTCATTTGCTTCTTCTTCTCTTCTTTATGTGCTGTGTCACCTCAGGATGTAGGCAAACATGGCTCTCCACAATTTCCTGCCCTTTGTAGCTCTTAATAAATGTTGTCTTTTTGTTATTTCTCCTAAACCCTGTTCATTTACTCAAGCTCACTATGTTAAGCATTGTTTTCCTCTGTCCTTGTCTTCAATCTTTCTTCTGAGTATCAGATTTTCCAAGCCCACTTTCCTCATTATGTACCCTATAAATTTCAGCTATCTCTTCATGATGTAGGGAATAAATTTCCTTTTTGTTTCCATTTCCTCTAAAACTTTGTCATTGTCCACATATTCAATCCATGGTATCCTCAGCATCCTTCTGTAGAACCACATTTCTGTTGCTTCGAACTACTTCTTCATCTTTGACCGGATTTTTCCACATTCACAGTCATATTGGGTCAAAAAAATTCTTCTTTTTAAACATATTATCCCATGCAAGACTCTCTGAGTGTGGAAGAACAATAAAAATGAAAGAAAAAAGAAATATTAGTGAGCAAGAAGAATAGAAGAGTGATCAAGACAGTAGGTAATATCTGACACTGCATTTAAATTTTAGAAGATCAAAGTTGGCTGAAAAGCATGAATCCAGAGGAGAGTTCCACAAACAAGCAAGACGTGCAAGAAAAGAAACTTTTAGCATAGAACATACAGTTATGTCTAGCCAATTCAACTGTCAACTGATGTGACTTTGCCACTAATCTAGTACTGCACTTAAATTCATAAAGTCTATGTACCATAGTGAAGAGTTCATCTGAACACTCACAATGAACGTATTTATAGAAAAGGCACAGGGAAGCTACATTATATTGGTGGGTATATATGACTAAAGCTGACACACAAGTTCAGGACAAGTAATATTGCTGATTCTTCTTTGTATTTTATAAATGTATAGCAGGAGCAATTGACCATATGTGGCAGCAATATTCAAGGCATGGATGAATGGTAGACTTATAAATATGTAAAATAGTTTCTGGAGAGAAAAAAAATATTGTGATTCTTTTTTTTTTTTTTGATCATCACATCCTAGCCATTTCTTTAATCAATTCACCCTGAGCAAGGCAATAAAGTCACTAAGACTCAAGGAGTTACTAAATGTTAAAGAATATGAGAAAAATACTATTAAGCACAATAAGAGAACAAGAATTAAGAAGACAGTAGATAATGACTGTCATTACATTTAAATTTTTGAAGATCAAAATTGACAGGAAAGCAAGAAGCCAGAAGAGAGTTCCACAAGTAAAAATTCAGCGAGAACAATAGAAGAGTATTCAGGAAGATAGTAGATAACAATTGAAATTGCATTTCAATTTTTGAAGATCAAATTTGACTGGAAAACAAGATGCTGAAAGAGAGTTTTAGAAGCGTGAAGTTCAACAGAAAAAGCTGATAATGAAGAACTTAGTTATTCAACTGTAAAACTATGAGACCTTGGCACCAATCTTGTACTACACTTAAATTCACAAAACTAGGTATCATAGTGCAAAGCTTATCAGAACAGTTACCATGAAAGTATTTATAGAAAAGGCACTGTAAAGCCACATTATGGGGTACCAGGTCAAGACCCAAAATATTGCAGATTCTTTTTTGAATTTTATCAAGAATCTCTAAATATACAGCAGGAGCACCTGACCAAATGTGGCAGTAGTATTTGAAGCATGGATGAATGATAGACTTATAAATATACAAGATAGATTCTGGAGAGAAAAATTGTCTAACACAACACAGTGATATGACTTTCTTAGCAGCAGACCTAGTAATGGATTTAATATAGTTTTTCCACTTTATATCAGTTGAGAATGTTAGAATGAGAAGACACAATGATTCACTCTCATGAAGTTCAGTGACAGCCATGCTGATGGGAGGCAGGAAGGGGTTTTTCACATGATTAATAGAGAGGTTTCATTTTGGAGGTTTTAAAATTAACACACCATTCCTTGTTCCAGTTAACAACAAACTGTCATTTTTGGATCACCTGCCGATTTCACCTTATCGAACTGATCAGATATATTATCAAGACATGAGTAAATGGTTATAACATTAGCATAGATACCAAGTTGAGGACTGAGAAAACCAAATTCGACCAACTTTATTATGATGGTCTTTTTTCTTTTAAGCCATTCTATTTTCAAAAAACTGAACAAGGAAATATTACAAATCAAATATATTAGTAATTTTTTACTAACCATCTGGCTTTCTTTTAATTAGTTTAAGCACTTCTCTAAAAACCAGATGAATTAAAAAAATCTAATCTGTTACAATATCTACTTTGTTTTACCTTCAGATTTTTATTTAAATTGTTTTAATATAAATTTTTATATATTCTCAG
This sequence comes from Acanthosepion lycidas, assembly GCA_963932145.1. Taxonomy (NCBI): domain Eukaryota; kingdom Metazoa; phylum Mollusca; class Cephalopoda; order Sepiida; family Sepiidae; genus Acanthosepion; species Acanthosepion lycidas. The sequence continues at coordinate 56,005,002 of OZ010606.1, read as the reverse complement.
CATCCTTCTGTATAGCCACATTTCTACTGCTTCAAGTTTCTTTTTTATTTCTCAGGAGATTTTCCAGCATTTGCTTTCTTAAAAGCTGGACCAATATTACAATACCAATATTACATAACAGTTACGTATTCTTTTAGATGTTTCTAACACTATTTTCCTGTTTCTTAATACAGTAGAATCAGACTAAGAAGGCCTTCTGGATATGAGGAATTGTTTACAAAGTCCGGATATGTGGGGTTATATTTAGATTAAAATAAAAGAACTGAAATCAGGTTTAACATTTTTCAATGTTTTATAAATAAGCTAATGGTGAGGGAAATATATCAGACATGATTTTAAGGAAAAACAATTAAATTATGTAATGTTAATTAAAATTCATTAAATTAAGTATGCCACATAGGCAAAACCAATAATACAATGAGGATTTTTTAACTGCTGTTGCATGATGATACTTTCTCTTCTAATGTCATTCTCAACTTTTTCTACACTTCGTTTTACTTTTGTTCTTAAAATTTTTTAAATGTCAGACACTTTTTAACTCTGAGTGTGTTATTGCAATCGTCATATCTGAATGCTGGCTTTCTTTCCAAAAAACTGACAACCTTTTCAATAGCTTTATCAGTTTCAGTCCAGGTTTCATCATAGTCATGCATCTCATCATTATCTTGTTGCAGATATGTCTCGTTGTCATCCTTTCCTCTCATTTCCATCATCTTTTGCACCAATGCAAGTCATTAGGGTGAAATAAACATAAATAATTATCCAAAGTAAATTTCCTGAAAAAACAGAAATTTCAAATCAGTTACATATCACCCAAATAGTTCAAATATAGACATCAAAATCGTGTCTGGATATGAGGGATTCCAGATATAAAGGATTCTGGATATGAGGGATTCCAGATATAAAGGATTCTGGATATGAGGGATTCCAGATATAAAGGATTCTGGATATGAGGGACTCCAGATATAAAGGATTCTGGATATGAGGGACTCCAGATATAAAGGATTCTGGATATGAGGGATTCCAGATATAAAGGATTCTGGATATGAGGGACTCCAGATATAAAGGATTCTGGATATGAGGGACTCCAGATATAAAGGATTCTGGATATGAGGGACTCCAGATATAAAGGATTCTGGATGTGAGGGATTCCAGATATAAAGGATTCTGGATGTGAGGGATTCCAGATATAAAGGATTCTGGATGTGAGGGACTCCAGATATAAAGGATTCTGGATATGAGGGATTCCAGATATAAAGGATTCTGGATATGAGGGACTCCAGATATAAAGGATTCTGGATATGAGGGACTCCAGATATAAAGGATTCTGGATATGAGGGATTCCAGATATAAAGGATTCTGGATATGAGGGATTCCAGATATAAAGGATTCTGGATATGAGGGATTCCAGATATAAAGGATTCTGGATATGAGGGACTCCAGATATAAAGGATTCTGGATATGAGGGACTCCAGATATAAAGGATTCTGGATATGAGGGACTCCAGATATAAAGGATTCTGGATGTGAGGGATTCCAGATATAAAGGATTCTGGATGTGAGGGATTCCAGATATAAAGGATTCTGGATATGAGGGATTCCAGATATAAAGGATTCTGGATATGAGGGACTCCAGATATAAAGGATTCTGGATATGAGGGACTCCAGATATAAAGGATTCTGGATATGAGGGATTCCAGATATAAAGGATTCTGGATGTGAGGGACTCCAGATATAAAGGACTCTGGATGTGAGGGACTCCAGATATAAAGGATTCTGGATATGAGGGACTCCAGATATAAAGGACTCTGGATATGAGGGATTCCAGATATAAAGGATTCTGGCTATGAGGGATTCCAGATGTAAAGGACTCTGGATATGATTTGTTTGTTTGCTTGCGTTTTATGGCATATCAACCACTGTGGGTTATTTAATGCCAAATCCAGTTTATATGAATTTTAAATGCCTATTTTGTATGGAATAAAAAATGTATAGCCGGCAACATTATTGTTTCAAAAAAGACGTATAGCTGGCAACATTATTCCTTTACAAAAAAACGTATAGCTGGCAACATTACTTTTTTACAAAAAAAAACGTATAGTTGGCAACATTACTTTTTTACAAAAAAAAACGTATAGTTGGCAACATTACTTTTTCACAAAAAAACGTATAGCTGGCAACATTACTTTTTTACAAAAAAACTTAGAGCTGGCAACATTATTGTTTCAAAAACTTACAGCTGGCAACATTATTTTTCTGAAAACATTATCTGAGACCTTGCTGTTGGATGCAGTTTATCGCTGTACCCAGGACGCGGATGTAGTTTACCGTCATACCCAGGACGCAGATGTAGTTTACCGTCATACCCAGGACATGAGTAAAACTTGGAAAACTAGGAGTTCACTATTTGCCCATAGTTGGGACACTAACAGGTGCTACCACCCCAGGTCAAGGTGGACCTGGGAACACCAGCAATTAAGACCTCCTGATCAGAGGCCTTGCTGTTGGATGCAATTTAACGTCATACCCAGGACGCCTCATTGGTGGGGTCTTACCCCTCTACAGAGGTGCAGTCAGGGTATTCTAAAGCCCCAGCCAACAGGGCCCTCTGGATATGAGGAATTCCAGATATAAAGGACTCTGAATATGAGGAATTCCAGATATAAAGGATTATGGATATGAGGGATTCTTCTGTACTTTGCCGAGCTTTTGAAATGCATCATTCACTATCCCAATGCACTTTCAGTTTTCAGTGTTGAATTTTTCATCCTCTGTTAAAACACTTCCTAGATATTGAAATTTTTGCACTTGCTTGATTTTGGCATATCAAATTTGATGACCACCATAGTTTCAGTCTTCTAACAATTGAGGTTGAGTCCTTTCTTCATTTTACTATCTTCAGTAAGAGACCCTGCATTTTCTTTTCTGCATCTGCTATCAACATGGTGTCATCTGCATATCTAATGTTGCTAAGATTGTGACTGCCAATAATGGTAGGAATTCTAATTCTCTCAAAATCACATTATGATTAAGGTTGAATAAATCTGGTGAAAAGACACATCATAGTCTTAGATCCCTTTCTACAGCGTGCGATTGGTGAATTGTCACTATTCGATATTTTCAATTTTAAGGCATTTTCATGTTTATACATTCTTTTTTATAGATACAAATATTTAAGTAAATGCTCTGTTTATAATAAATAGTATTAACAACATAAAAATGTCTTAGAATAATTATCAGACTTTGTCCATTTCATAATGTGTGATGTCATTTGTTTACATTTGGATACACATCGAGCAGATATGAATGTATGTGAGAAAATCATGGAAAATTGTAGTTTAATAACAGTAAAATTGACCTTGCTAACTGAACACTCCTCTGTGGCGAAATTGGTAAAAGCACATCAGGCTATATGACGGTTCCGTATAGGAAACAGGTTTGATTCTTGTTGGAGGACGCATATTTTCTATGATAATTGCTCAGACTTTTAGGCCGGAAAATGTTATTAATACTGTTTATTATAAACAGAGCATTTACTTAAATATTTATATCTATAAAAATGAATGTATAAACATAAGAATGTCTTAAAATAATTGTTGGACTTTGTCCATTTCATAATTTTCAATTTTGCACATTGTTTGTTTTTGATTTCGTCAACTGCACACTATAGTAGGGTCAGTTGGGCACCATAATGTAATTTACTCCGCCAGAAATTTGGAAATGACATGCTGCACTGCTTGGCATTTGCACCAGAAGCTCCAGTACAAACATTTCAGTGTGTTTGGATGTCAATCCGAGGAGACTGCAGAGGATGTGGAAAGAGTGATCTAATAGTGATTATAAAGCTACAGCAACTTGAAAAACTCACTCTAATCACTCTGATGAGAAAAGAACTCTTGAATTTGTTGGTGAGGCCCCCAGACTCAACACGGAGCTCTATATCAAGTGCCTTGAGAAGGTAGTGCTTTCCTGAGTTAACAGGTGGCTGCTGGAAGACCCTTTGTCTGGCAGCAGGACTCTGCACCATGCCACACAAGCAGGAATACCCGGTTATGGCTGTCAGACAATGTCTGCAACCATATCACCCCTTATATCTGACCACCTAACTCCCCAGACTACAACCTCATTTATTATGCATGGGGTGCAGTTGAGTGATAGACAAATAAAATTCATTGTAACATTAAAGATGAACTGAAGGCAAGGATTATGGTAGCATTCATGAATTTAAACAAGGAGACCATCAAGAAGAGTTGCAGGAGATTCCAATTTTTATCTGGAATCCATGGTTAAAGCCAATAGTGATTTTATTAAATAAATTTACTCTTTAGTATTTCAAGATATTTTTGTGTAACTTTGGTAAATATATCTGTTAAAATGAGATTTACATTTTTGTGTAATTTAAACAATTTATCCATCGCACCCTGTATTTTTTATATTTATTGAATTAATTTTCTATCCATAGGCAATTAGATTGCTCGAAATATAATTTCTGAATTATTCTAATATCCTTCCAAATATATCAAACTTAACTAACAGTTTTAGTAAAAAAGAACAAAAAAAAAAACGATCTATCACATAGAAAAGACAGAAGATATATTTAGAAATAATAAATACTCAGACATATTTTTTGTTACTATTGTTCATTTAATACAGATCCCAAAAGCCACTCAAAGAAAAAAGTTACTAAATTTGGCTATTGTAGGGGTGTATGGGTAGAAAGTAAAAAGTGAGTCTATAAGATTATCTTATTATTATTAAGTTAATAACCTTAGCTTAGTAGACTGGCCATTGACAGCAATCTTCATGGCCTTTATCTTATAGGAATGACTTGATAATTGTCAAGATTCTTCTAGAAATGCCATAGCTGCAGAATTTGTGTAGCAACCACCTATACTAAACCTTGACAAAAACTTTTAAGATATCTGAAGTGACAGTTCCCATGATTAATTTATTATAGAGTACCTCACTGATTTTGTGTGCAATGACAATTAGAACATCAGCAGTGGACCTAGAGGAGAACAAATGATACTATTTATTACTCAGGAAGTTGATCAACAACCTTCTTTTTGATAACAGACTTAAAGATTTGGCTGATGAATTGATATTACAATGACATTTGAATCATATATTTGAAAATTTCTTTGTATCACCAATATTCAGAAAACCAATACTTAAAGAGAGCTAAATTTAAATATTTGCCAATAATGTAGGCTAGTAATACTATTATTATCATAAAAATAAAAAATACAATAATAACCCTTTTTTATTATACACTTAAAGTACATTATAATCATATTTGTGGATTATGAACCTGCTAATTAATACAAACTTGCCATCATAACCAAACATCAAACATTGAATATAAAAGGCTCTAAAAACATACCAACACCATGCCAAATAGAAGGTTCAAAGGTAAACCCCCATCAATACTGGAAAGAGCTACTTGACTTCAGAAACCTATTCTTCTAAAAAAGTGTTTTAAGAAAAAGATTTTTATAAATTTCAATCAAAAACAGTACTGGCTGCTCAGTCAGTGAATGTCAAGTGTTTCCTTGGAGAGAAACGGCTAATATTGCTAATATCTTTAAAAATGGTAGCATCGTGGATATAGGAGTTGCTTATACATGTGCTACTGTCATCTAATGATCATGAATTCAATCCTAGTAGCAGTATCACACCATTTCTGTAGGAACAAACAATAACTGACATCACAACGATAAAATATCACAAAAATCAACAGATGTCCAATATCAGCCAATTAATGGATATCTGATGATGACCAGAGGGTCCTTTGATGAAACATTATGTTTATAATAACATGTATATCAGCCAATTAATAGACATCTGATGATGACCATAGGGTCCTTGGATGAAACATTATGTTTATAATAACATGTATATCAACCAATATGTCCTATATCAGCCAATTAATAAACATCTGATGATGACCAGAGGGTCCTTGGATGAAACATTATGTTTATAATAACATGTATATCAACCAATATGTCCTATATCAGCCAATTAATAAACATCTGATGATGACCAGAGGGTCCTTGGATGAAACATTATGTTTATAATAACATGTATATCAACCAATATGTCCTATATCAGCCAATTAATAAACATCTGATGATGACCAGAGGGTCCTTGGATGAAACATTATGTTTATAATAACATGTATATCAACCAATTAATAGACATCTGATGATGACCATAGGGTCCTTTGATGAAACATTATGTTTATAATAACATGTATATCAACCAATATGTCCTATATCAGCCAATTAATAAATATCTGATGATGACCAGAGGGTCCTTTGATGAAACATTATGTTTATAATAACATGTATATCAACCAATTAATAGACATCTGATGATGACCATAGTGTGGCACCCTGCATTTTTAGAAAGACTAAAAAGAGATATTCATAGAAATATGATTTAATTTTTATTCGGTTTATTAACCAGTTGTTAGTTATTTAGAAACGATGAATAATTGAGTTTTGAGAATAAATCTCTAACTGTATTTAGGCGATCCAAAGAGAAGAAGAAAAAAAAAATAATAAAAAGAAAGAGAAAGAGGAATAGATAATACAAAACCCGGTCATAAGTAAAACTAAGACAAGACAGGTGTCAAAATATATCAGGTCAAATTACCTGACCGAAATCCAGGGAAATAGAAATTGTTATATTTGGTTGAAGAAATAGAGTTTGGAGATAATAAAATAAAACAAAAAGAAGAGGAAAGACAGAAACAATAAAGATTTTTTAGAACAATGGAAACAAAATTTTAATCGGAGGAAAGGTGTCTTTTGTGTTGAGGGGGTGACCGGTGGAACTGTATACAGATTCTGACCTGTTAAAAAATTGGAACCCCACGATGATGAAGTGGAGACATTTTCAATTCAGATAATTAAGATTTTTGACTATCAGGTCTGACCAAAAACAAAGAAGGAAAAAAAAACGATTGTCTCGGCTCACAGATAGCGCCAGTATTCCTTCCTGAAGTCACATCTAATTAGCGGCAGGCTGTTTTGACAGAACCCAGGTGAGAAAAAGCCAAGATTATCATTTTTCGTACGTGTGAAAAAGGCCAAATTAGATTTTGTTTTTTTTAGAACAAGAACGATGTAAGCCACGCCCGATTGGAGACGGGAGGCGTCCCACCACAGTCTCATTAGCCGAAAGCGGTCACGTGATATGCGGAAAGAGGAGGGAGAATGCTCGATCAAGAACCATTGGTCGAAAACGGTCACTTGACATACGAGAGACCGGGAGAGATGGGTATGCGTCTTCCCCCCAGAGGCACTGTGAGGAAGTAGGGGTGAAAATAATAGCGATAATGGGAAATCAGAACTAATGCGACTTTTGGGATTATCGAGAGAGCCCTGACGCCGACAGACCCACCCCGGTTTGCTGCGGCGTCAATAAAAGCAGGACCCCAATCGACAAAAAAAAAAAAAAAAAAAAAAAAGGAGTTCAGCCCCGGACGGCAGCGAGAAGAGATCACCTCGGACGACAGAGAGTTGCGGCTGAGTTGCGGCAAGAAATCCTTCCAGCCCAAGTCGAAAACAAGAAATCCTTCCAGCCCAAGTCGAAAACAAGAAATCCTTCCAGCCCAAGTCAAAGACAAGAGAAGTTCTATCTAAGTCGACGAAGAAGAAGATTACTCGAAAGCCGCGGAGAAGTTGCAGCCAAGTCGAAGACAAGGCCAAAGAGTTACTGGACGGAAGAAGAAGAAGAAGTTAAAATCAAGCCCAGCCGAGAACAGAATTCGACCCAACCAGATCGAAGTGAAGAAATACAACTCAAGTCGAAGAGAAGAATCAACTGCGAATGATTGATAGAAATTAGCCCCAGTGTCGAACTAAACCACACTCCGACATACACAATTCTGGAGAGTAGACAATTCGAAATCGTTAAGTTGTATGATAGAAGCTTGGTGCCATAGTCCACAGAGCGGGTCGGGAATGAGAACAATTTTTCTTTATGTAACGGACATTAGATATAAAAGGTTGTCACCCTTTTTTTTATCAGTAATTTTTTTTGTCTCGTGAGTTTTTTTTTTCTTTTACTTGTGTTTTGCCACCCCCGTCGGACTCAACTTGCATACGGCCCAATCCCTGTTGGTCCCGTCTGTCTAAGATCTAAACACAGCGTGGGTAGACAGACCGGAGATCAGTACAGTTGCTTTAGCAACCAGGTATTGGAAGCGGGTTGGGAAAGGCGAGGCTGGTGATCATCTAACCAAGAGGTTGGAGCGGCACGCTTGGAACCAGGAGGAGCGACCAGGAGGAGCGACGTCACAGTTGGCGCCGTAACCAAAGGATTCGACCCTGGGCCAGGTGTGTACCCGTCACAATAGGGTCCTTTGATGAAACATTATGTTTATAATAACATGTATATCAACCAATATGTCCTATATCAGCCAATTAATAAACATCTGATGATGACCAGAGGGTTTTTGGATGAAACATTATGTTTATAATATGTGAATATTGTCACAACATTTTAACTGATGTGCTCTCCAATGTTTTTCAGATCTCTGTTGATCTGTATAGACTTCAAGGTATTTCAAACTGATCCCTTTATTTAATATATGAAGATAAATTGTTCCCAATTTTCTGTCATGTCTAAAAATATCTTGTTCTTAATTCTACTCAGTTATTGCTTGCCCTATTTTCACATCATTTAAATCTGTACTAACCAGCCGAGGGATTGGACTGACAGTTAATATGTGACCAAATTTACAAACCAATGCTTCAGTTCACTAGGCTATAGGTTAGACTCATTGGAAACAGTACAAGCAATAACTGAGTGGCACTAAATTCACCTATCACCCAGTTCAAACTCCTCCCTAGTCTTTTGAACAGAAGTAGAGATTTTTCCATTGTTTTTTGTTTATGTTTCTGATTCCTTCTAAAATCTACTTCAACTCTATACTTGTAATGTCTCTACCTAAACTTTAAAATTTACTGTTTATTTTATTTTATCCTTCAATAGGAGCAGATAGGTTCCTACTCCTCCCTGATCTCTTGAACAGTAGAGGTTTATTTGTTTTTTCCTGTTTAGGATTTGGTAGTCCAGTTTTCTTCTAAAGTCTTCTTATTCTCTTTCAAACCCAATAGCGCCTTTCATGTTAGTAGCATCATCACCTTGCTTGGGGTGAATTGATTAAAAAAAAAAAAGATGAGATATTCCTAGATATGGTAACGGCACAATTAGACATTTCTTTGTAAGAAACTTTTTGGCATTCATTGATTAAACAGTTTTTCATCAAAATAAGTTTCTCAAGGTCACTGTTATCACTGTTTCTAGTATTGATGGAAGTTTCCTTCCTAGCCTTTTGTTTAAGTTAGTGTGAAAATCAACCTCTCTATTAAATAATGGGATCAGTTCAAGATTTCCTGAAGATTACGGTTACATTCCATGCTAATAGGAGTATATACTTGAAAAACATGGTGGATAAAATAAGTAAAGATTTATTGTAAAAACCTGTACAATAAAAAATAAGGTAACAGTTATGCAACAATCATTGCAAGTCAATCCAGTAGATCCCAGCTAGACACTACAGTTCATTGACTTAACACTAGGATGGCCGGGGTGTCGTTTTCAACACCTTCAAATTTTCAACAAATTACTATGGAATAACTAGTTTTGGTTTGATGCTGAGGCTTATGGACAATTATTGAATTTTAGCAAAGATGCTTAACAGACTTAATTCTTTAAAAAATATTCAGTGGAATAGCTGATATTTGAGGTTTTACATTGAATGGCCGACATGTCGTTTTTGACACCTAGGCTATTTATAGGGTAAATGCATTGAAAAATTTCTCACAAACAATAATACTTGTGTTTATGTTCCTTATCTATCTATACACACACATGTATGTATATATAATATCACTTTCTTTCAGTATGAATTATGCTAATATTTGTGAATTTCTTTGCAGACTTGTTATTCCCGACTTGAATATTGAATATATTAAAGATGGCTGCTACCATGGCGTAATGTAAAGATGTCAAAGGAGCTGGCCATCCTAGTGTTAATGATACTTATAGGTAGTTACTACTACTATAGTGTAGTTAATCATGGGGGTGACAGGTTATTCCATTACATCTGTTACCTAGATTAACAGACACCTGAAGAAAGCTAAGCAGCATAATGGCTGAAATGTTATAGTAATAATAACAAATATGAGGATATTAATATGAATATAATGCTAGCTCCTCAACCCAGGAATTCAGACATCCTAGTAAATAGTGGAACTGTTGACATTAGTTGTAGAAATGTTGTCAGTTGAGGTTTTGTGGGGGTGTATAGAAGGGTCTCAAATGCTGTCAGATTTCATTATCCTTTATTTGTTTCTATAATAAAAACAAGCAATGGTAATGCCTGTACACTTCCAGTGTAATCCTATTACAACAATCTTGTTTAGTTTCTTCGTTTTCAAGATGACAACATATATGTCGTTTGACCAGTGTAGAGACTTTACTGGCAATGAAATGAAATGAAGATGCTATATTAAGAATCTTAGTTAAAACAAAAAAAAAAACATATTTCTGAAAAATTCCCAACCATTAAGTTGACACTAGAATTTTTAGCATTCACAGTACTGAAGGACACACTTCAACAGAATAAAATGGAGGATAGAGATTCCTTTTGTTGTTCTGACAGAGAAGAAGATAGGAGTTTGTTGTTTTTAGATCAAATTCTATTTCCTCTTGTGAAATGGAAAATCAAAATATATTTATTTTCAGCAGTTATTGGTTCTAACAAAAAAGAAATAAAATCAAGAAATGAATACTTTCTTGAAACAAAGAGGAAAATTCATTTTTTTTTTTTTATTTTTCACTCTCTCTCTCTCTGTCTTCATGAATAAAAGAAACTTCATCTTTGATCTCTATGAGATTGAATTTTTAAATTTCGACATCAAAACCATTCAAGCATAAAATACAACTAAATCAAAGGCAAGCTTCATAATTTCACCTTTGCATTGCAACTTCTATGATGTTTCAACTTGCAATATTCTTCAAAGAGTAAAAAAAAAAAAAAAATTGCTTTTTCACTTCTAAAGAACCAGGAACAAATGGGATCCAGTCATATTGATTACATTCTTAAAAATACCGGAATTCTCTTCAAGGTTTTAAGATCTCTGTTTATACCATACGAAGTGCATAAGAGCAATACTATTAAA